>BLSH010447459.1:49485-63273 GCA_018402905.1 Glandirana rugosa | reverse complement strand
ATGCTGAGCTGTATACTGTGCCCTGTGATGCTGAGCTGTATACTGTGTCCTGTGATGCTGAGCTGTATACTATGTCCTGTGATGCTGAGCTGTATACTGTGCCCTGTGATGCTGAGCTGTATACTGTGTCCTGTGATGCTGAGCTGTATACTGTGCCCTGTGATGCTGAGCTGTATACTCCTGACACAATATGTGGAATACAGGGGACGGAGTGGGTGGATTCTATAAGGGGTGGGGCTTATTAAAAGTAGGAGTGGTCAAAGGGAAGGGCGGGGCCTGGCGCCCCCCCATCCAAAAACTTCACCAGCCGCCACTGGCTGTGTGTTGAGTTATTTTGCGGGGACAGCAAATTTACACTGTTATACAAGCTGTACACTCACTACTTTACATTGTAGCAAAGTGTCATTTCTTCAGTGTTGTCACATGAAAAGATAGAATAAAATATTTACAAAAATGTGAGGGGTGTACTCACTTTTGTCAGATACTGTATATATATATAAATATCAAATCATGTTAAAAGAAAAATTTACCAATAATAAAAGACCTGTGCTGTCAAGCTCCAGCATGTGACTTGTAGCCTAAACAGCCCAGTATCTAGCTACCGGAAGCATTGTGCATGTTTCATGTCTTTAGAGACTGCAGACAATCTATAGTTTAAAATCAGATAGGCCCTGTCTGGTAGACATGCATTGATATATAAGAATCAGCAAGACGCACTCTATGCATCCTATCAAAGAGAAAGCAGTTATGAGTAAAAATACATATCAACATATACATATAAAATTACAAACTATACACAGAACTATAATCAGGGCTTTTTTTCAGCGGGAACGTGGGGCAACACAGCTCCGGCACCTCCAGAACTGAATGTATGTAATGGCAAGGAGTGCTGGGGTATGTTGGAGGGTCTATTAATGCTGGCTGCTGGGGGATCTATTGTTCCAGGAGGGGATCTATTTTTGCATGGTGGTCTATTGTTGTTGAGGAGGTCTATTGCTTCTGGGGGGGGGGGTTAACTGTTGCTGGAAGAGATCTAGTGTTGAGAGAGGGAGTCTATCTTTGCTGGCTGCTGGAGAGTCTATTGATGCTGACTGCTGGGAGATCTGTTGTTGCTACTGGGGTGGTATTTTGTTGTGGGAGTCCATTGTTGCTGGGGGTCTACTGTTTCTGGGCGAATCTATTGTTGTTGTGGATGTATTTTACTACTTTTCGTGTTATTAACAAATTCCATTCAAATTACTTGGCACCACAAAATGATACTTGGCTCTGTATTCTCTAAAAGAGAATGGAAGGTGGGTAGGGGGTAGAACCAAGGAACGGAGGTCAGAGGTGGGTAGGGGTGGTGAGCTCTAAGTTTAATATCTGTATTTGAACTGTATTACAAAGACTAAAGATCCTCTTTAAAGGAAATCTTTCATATGAAAAACATGGAGGCCGCTTTTTTAAACATTATTTTATGTACAAACCTGAAATTTCATGACATAAAAATTGCATCGAGGATGATCTTGATGTGAAATGTACAGCAGTGGTAGCGAAAAGGTTAAAGTCTACAAAAGCTATATACAAGGGCATCACCATATTTCCCCATAGGATTGTCAGAACAATGAATGCCTCTTCCGAAGTGTGTGGTCAAAACAGCAATCTCAAGATGTCAGCACAATAATACTTTGCAGACAGGAGGCTTTTCACATCTTCAAATCTTTAAATCAATGTTGACGTTTTATGTAATAACAACATAATTCATCTTGGCACATCCGAAAATTCAAACTTGTCTAAGTAAAAATAGAGCGCAAAGAAAACTCAAGTCCGTAATGAAAAATTACAGTCACCTAATGCCGAATAATTCATGTCTGAACTGGCGTACTAAAACATGACTAATGAACACTGTGTTCCTCCTTGTACATCTAGGAAGAGGACACACAGGGTCCCTAGCACTTGGCACCCAGGGCACGTGCCCTGGTCTCCGTTTTGATGCAGCTCCTTCTCAACAACACCTTAAAAATGTTATAAATGGATCACACTGGACAATGTAAATGGGTGTATGAGGATATATATGGATGTAACTATGGCAGTGTGACCTAAACCTTTTATTGTACTCTGCTCTGTATGGTATGTATTTCCCTTACTGTTAAAATAAAGATTAAAAAAAAATGGATTATCCTAGCTTCACATCCCCATCCTAGCCTTTCTTCTTTGCCCAGAGAGACATGTCACTGTAATGCACATAGCATGCTGGTCCCTTTTCTCCCATTGTATTGAGTAACTAAGGCCCTATTCTGTGATGCAAGGAAACATTTCTCCAATACAAAAAGGTAATTGGATGTTGGGTGGAGAAGGGTTCTAATGAGGCAGTTACATAGTTAGAAAAATGATGCAGGTCCATCAAGTTAAAGCAATAGAAACAATTATTACATTAAAAACCCACATATACAATACTCTGTGCCAGGGATAAGCAATTAGCGGACCTCCAGCCGTTGCAAAACTACAGGTCCCATCATGCTCTGCCTCTGGGTGTCATGCTTGCGGCTGTCAGAGTCTTGCTATGCCTCATGGGATTTGTAGTTCTGCAACATCTGGAGGTCCACTAATTGCATATCCCTGCTCTATGCCCACAGTTGATCAAGAGGCAGTTGGCTTTTTCCTGGGTTACTGGGTCAACAATCTCTGGTGTTATTACTTATAAATGTTAATATACAGTTATATTTTATGAATTTAGGAACACATCCAGCAATCTACTAAGCTGGACAAAACTATTTCTTGAGGGAGTCTTTTTCATATTTTCCACAAGAAGCTTTTCTGTATGATGTATGTGTCCCCTTGTCCTTTGTAATGACCTTAAAAGTGAATAAATCTACACCAAGTTCACTATATGGACCACTATCGGCTCAGCTTATGATTCCTCGTAGCTGAGCTCCTCCATGCCTCTTATCAGCTTGGTTGCCCTTATCTGCACTCCCTTCAGTTCCCAATATCTTTTTTTGTGAACTGGTGCCCAACATTCCATAACAAAGGCAGTCAAAGAGAGAAGTTCTAGTCTCTGGATCTGTAGGACAACTAGGCCTTGATGTGACCAGGAAGAAAGTCCCGTCTGTCAGATACCACAGGGGGAAGACATTCCACAGCCTGTGTTCTTCCTGGGGTATATGAAATGTGGCAGAAGAAGATGGTGAAGGACTGTGTTATGAAGATGCTACTAGACATGAGCCATTTGTTTCGTTAGGAATCAAAATTCAGACAAAATTTTCATAATTCTGAGATTCGGATGTATTGAAAACTCTGAATCACAATAGTAACGCATTTCAAATAATCCAAAAGAAAATTCATTTGTATGTATTTGTTTAATTCAGACCTTATGTTAATATTTGAAGCATCCGAAAAACGTAACAACATAACGAATGATCTGAATTGCTTCAGATCCATTTAGTTATTATTTTGCATTAACAATTTTCATTATTATAAAAAATGCATTACATATGAAATAGAAACCTATTGAAAAGTGAAATAAGATGATGATTCCTACTTATTGTGTTTGGGTTGGACTGAGGTGGATCCATCAGAATCTCTGAATCATAACGTAACAAATAAATCCATAATTCATTTCATTTCATTCATTATGTTATGATTCAGAGATTCTGATGGATCCACCTCCATCCAACCCAAACAGAGTGCATAAGTAATCTCCCAAAAAAACAAATTGATGTGTTAAAATGAATATAGCCAATCTTCCAAAATAGCTTCCAAAATACAAATTGATTCAGAACAACAAATATACAAAAGGAATCCGAATATACGAAACGAATCTGAATATGCAAAACAAATTATGAAAATGAAACATAACGAATCTGATGAAAATGATAAACTTAACAAAAGTGAAACAAATGTTTCCATTGCGCACATCTCTAGATGATACATCTCAATATGTGCATCAACAGAGACCTATAAATAGAATGATGTTGGAACTTTGGTGTTTGAGAACATGCCTTCAAATCAAGATGTTACTGTATATATTTCCAATTACATTTTTCAGGACACAGTAAAGTTCTAAAGTTCAGAGCAGTGGTTGAATTCCTTGCCTCCAATGGTGTTATAAAGGAACTTGTTTAAAGGGGCATGAAGTGAGTAAATAATTGAAAATCAAAGATGTAGACAGTCATCCAACATAATGGGTTGACTACCTAGAAGGCAGTAAGGCACACTCTGTTGACTGATACTTTACATTTCTCACTAATGCTCTCAGTGCTGCCCTTTATGAAGGGATCCTCCAAGAGGTCCCCTGAAGCTACAGTAGAAATATGGGGAAAACCAAAACTGATATACATGATGCAGTCTTTCAATAGCAGTAACACAGTTTGTCATTTCAGATTCACCATAAAAAAATGTTTCGGCTAGAGTTTTAATTTAACTCTCTTTTATTATCTTTAGCAAGGGCAGATTTAACAATACATGATTTCCCCACTGCCTGCTTTGAGCAAATATTTATGAATTAGTAACAGAACCCTATGGACTAATTATCTCACTTGTCAACTTTCAAGTTTAAACAAGTTTTTACAAAATGATGAATGTACAAAACGGATGAAACATTCATAGACCGAAAACCAGCAAAAATAACTTTGCTAAATGTATGCAGTTTTGCTAATAGTTACATAGTTTGCACAAAAAATACAGTTATGCATTTTAATTGATTTGCTTTGAAGGAAAAAATATGCATGGTGTAGAAAGTGGGTTTTTGCTGTCTTTACAGCTGACTTTAAGTTTTATAATTGTATCCCTGTATACATGAAATGTGCAATCTCACTAAATATAAGATTCTACCAGTGTCGCCCCTAATCACCCAATGTATGTGATCGTTTCCCAGGTATCACTTCCAACAAGACTTCAGTGCTGGTATATCTTTTGGCTCAAAAGAGGTGAGTATGCCAACAAAGGGTTAAGACAACTCACAGTAGGGTTAGTGTTAGGGTCCCAGAAAAGGGTAACATGACAGTTACCGAATAGGGATGGTGTTCATGTTAATAAGTAGATTTTTATGAGGATTAGGCCCTTCACACGGGTGATTTAATCAGGCCTGCCTGTCAGTTTTTCAGGTGGACCTGATTGGAAGGTCCATGCATTCCTGTGGACAGGCAGGTGTAAACTGACTTGTGTACGTCCGGGTGTGTAGTGGAATGGGATCTGTTCTCTTCCATTTAAGCTGATTGAATAGGAGAGGGGTCGGGAGTAATTGGACAGTGGAGTCCGTTTACTCCAGTCATCTGCCCATTCAGCAGGGGATTCTTGAGCTGATCCCCTGCTGATCGGAATGAAATCTGCCCCATGTGATATGGATGTTTAGTGTTAGTATTATAGGGATAGTGTTACAATAACAGGGAGGGTTAGTGTAAAGGATTACAGGGAGGGTTAATGTTAGGATTACAGGGAGGGTTAGGGTTAGAATTACAGGGTGGGTAGTGTTAGGATTATATGGAGGGTTAGCGTTAGGATTACAGGGAGGGTTAGTGTTAGGTTTACAGGGAGGGTTAGTGTTAGAATTACAGGGAGGGTTAGTGTTAGGATTAGTGTTAGGATTACAGGGAGGGTTAGTGTTAGAATTACAGGGAGGGTTAGTGTTAGAATTACAGGGAGGGTTAGTGTTAGGATTACAGGGAGGGTTAGTGTTAGGATTACAGGGAGGGTTAGTGTTAGGATTACAGGGAGGGTTAGTGTTAGAATTACAGGGAGGGTTAGTGTTAGGATTACAGGGAGGGTTAGTGTTAGGATTACAGGAAGGGTTAGTGTTAGGATTACAGGGAAGGTTAGTGTTTTAGGATTACAGGGAGGGTTAGTGGTATGTTTATAGGGTTAGTGTTAGTATTATAGGGATAGTTAGTGTTGGTATTACCAGGAGGGTTAGTGGTAGGAATACAGGAAGGGTTAGTGTGAGGGTTACCGGTAGGTATAACATTAAGATAGCATTAAGAGTTAGTGTGAGGGTTCCAGGTAAGGATAGAGGTAGGGTTAGAGGAATGGTTAGTGTAAGGGTTACCGGTAGGTATAAGGTTAGGGTATCATGGGGGATTAGTGGAAGGGTTACAGGTAGGGATAGTGGTATGACTAGAGGAACGGTTAATGTAAGGGTTACAAGATGTATTACTTTTAGGATTACAGGGACGTTTAGTTATAAGAATTAGAGTTGCAGGTAGGTATACTGTTAGGGTGACAGGGAGGGTACATGTGAAGGTTACAGGTAGGGCTAGAGATAGAGTTACAGAAAGGGTAGGGTTAGTGTTAGTAGAATTTTGTTTAAAAAATGTAAGTTTCAGAATGTGTTTTCTAATGGATAGTAGGAGCAAAACAATGTTTATTTTTAAATGAAGTAATGGGAACATTTTGAAGGAGCAAGATAGAAATAATTTCTGAAATTATTAAAAATTCTAACTGTGAATGTGATTTTCATTCAGGAAAAAGTGTACAAATTGTAATGTGCATGTTCTAGGCACAGAAGAAACATGTTTAAAACGCCAAGGATTCCATTCAAGTGGCAGGTCTGGACAAAATTTCAAGGCTTTTGAAGGAAATTAATTGAATTAAAGTGATGATAGGAAAGAATTTATGGTTCCATAGTGTATTAGTATTAGGGTTAAAAGAAGGTTTAGTGTTAGTGTTTCAGGGTGTTGTGGTTAGAAGAAGGCAGTATTGGTATCATTGCCAATACTGAGCATTTGCACAATGCTTGACCCGATACCTGGCAGAAGGCCAGTACACCCAGCAGGGGGGCCGGGCAGCCTGAGAGATGATCGGTGCAGCCGTGGGGGGAGTTACAAGCACCGATCTCCCTGTATAGCTTTTCTGACAGCCACTTCTCCTCCTCTGCCTCCCGTGGCTGTCAGATAGATCGGTGCTTGTAACTGGTCGCACCGATTGTCCCGTGTCCTCTCCGACTCCCCCTCCAGTCCCCCCTCGTCCTGGATCTGTCAGGATGGAGAGCAGAGGAAGGAGCCGGTAAACCTGTCATTTACTGGCTCCTTCCTTTTCCGAATGCACAGAGTCAGTGAACTCATAAACTGTGTTTACTCTGCTTCAGTTTATGAATGAACAGGAGCCTCTGCCTCCTCTTCATTCATCTTCAGTGCAGCTGAGGCTGCTGAGAAAGGGACTGGGGAATCTGTGTCCTCAGGCCCTTTCTCTGTCTCAAAGGGGAAATGTCAGGGGTCTGTTTAGAACCATGATATCTCACCAAAGCCCCCCCAAACAGGGTTGATAAAAAAAAAGGAAAAATAGTAATAAATAAATATTTAAAAGTAAAATTGCAAAAATAATAAAAATGAAAATAAAAAAAACACTCCCCCCCCAAAAAAGAAAACATTGTAAAAAAAATAACAGAAAAAAAATTGTAAAAAATAATAAAAAAAAATGAATTGTAAAAAATAAAATTGTAAAAAATGACACGTGGCATTAAAAAATACCGGTATCTGCGACTATCGGTCATCCTCATCGGCGAGTGCTTGAGAAAAGTATTGGTACTTGTACTCGGTCTTAAGAAAATGGTATCGGTGCAACCCTAGCAGAAGGTTTAATGCTAGGATTCCACAGAATATTAGTTTTCTGACCCACTTTCACATATTTTTCATGTCTTGTGTTGAAATACATCAGGTTATCATCTTTTAGCAGTATGCTGACATCAAGTGGTGGTTTTGGGCCACTACAACTTGTTTACTATGCGATTTTGGTATTTTATTTGTCCCCACTGTCCTGTTTAGTGCTGGTTTGTTTAGTCCTAGTTAGAAGCTCCCCATTCCTTTTACTAGCTAGCTTAGCTAGTGGTGGTTATTCACAGAGACAAGGGACAGGAAAGTCATTGTTTTCTTAAACTCCAAAAGACTAGAAAAACATCCTCTGTACTGCAATTAATTGAAGATAAATTGCACTTCTGTGTTATATTCAAGAGTTAAGCTGCCTGCGGATGGTTGCAAGTCAGCAGGTGAACATACTGTCTGAACAGACTGAGTCTAAGGGGTACTGTATGTCAATGCATAATGCAAGGATTGAAACAGAACAGTTAATGTTAGGGTTTGAAAAGTTTTAGTGTTAAAGTGGTATTAAACTCAAAACCAAAAATAATATATTGCAGCCTATCAATCATTATATGTGATGCCTGCATCAACTTTAATTTTTTTAGGCTTTTTCCCTCTGTTTTTACATGGTGATCTGGTCAGTAACATACCTTCTTCATTAGAGTGCCCCCACTTTGGACAGCAGCATTGTCAGTCTGGGGGGGGGGGGGTGTTAGATGTACTAGCAGATTTGGGTACACCAGACTTAATGGCCAGATTACTATGTGAAAATAAAGGAAATAAAGCCTTAAAAAAAAAACGAATGCAGCCATCACATCTAAGAATTTGAAAGCTGCAATATAATAAATGTTTGCTTTTGGATCTAATACCACTTTAAGGTTCCATGGAGTATTAGGTTACTGTGAGAGTTATTGGAATGCTTAGCATGAAGGGGTTCTGTTTTTGGATAGTATAAGGGGGGACATTGCTCTATGAAACATAAACTGCCAGTGCCAGTCTACTGATGCTGAATGTTAATTTATCAAAGCTGTATATATTTTAGTTATTCATTTTTAATGTTATTGCTTACCACATCCTTCTATTTTTGCAGGATATCTTACATATATGCACACCACTTGTTTACTCCATTGATCTTCACCTTCAGCAGTGTGCGACATGTTCCAATCAGTGACATGTAAACTGGTTTGATGTCAAGCTTGCCAACGCATGCCCCTGAAAGACTGTGACAGAGACGTGCTAGATGTCGACACTCCCTTTAAAACAAGTGTTATTATCTCATGAAAAATACATCAAAGGGACTACCAAATAAACAAGGCTGCAGATTTATTATTTTCCTCTTCTAAGAGAAGAAGAGCTGCTTTGGATGAGCTGTTTTATCTGATTTTAATAGACTGTGCTGTGACAGTTGGTCCTCAGGGAATGGAAGACAGCAGATGTTGTATACTGACCCATATCACTGCCATCAGTTGTGTTGTATCCAAATACAGTGTGGGGCCAACTTGGAGTGCCACCCAATAACCCAGCACCAGCATCACTCTCCACATCTGTGTAGTCTATGTTCCACTAAACCAGGGGTAGGCAACCTTAAAGAGGTGGAGATCTACCTGAACAACACGGGAGAAATCAAAGATCACTGGGCACAGAGTCGCCTTCTCAGATCTAATTTTAACCTCTAATTGCTGTATTACTGTGTCGCAAACGCGTGCATTGCATGGCAATCATGGTTTTAAATCAGATGGTGAGGAGGCAGCATATTGTCTCCTCACCACCTGTCAACACACTCGGATCGCTTAGAGGAGCAGCAGTGCCTGCTGGACTTGTGAATGAGCCCTTAGGCCTCATGCACACAGGACGTTTTTACAGCTGCTGTTAGGGGCGTTTGATGTTTTTTTTAACTGCCTCTAAAAGCCATGTTAGCCTATGTGTCCATGCACACATGTCAGAGGCGTTTGGAGGCATAAGCGTTTAGGGGCAGTAGAAAAAAACGAAAGCCTGTGCTTTCAGGAGCTGTAAAAATGAAAAACGCAAAAGAACGCATCTAAACGCGGCTAAAAATTCCAGCCGCGTTTGTAGAACAGAAAAAGAGCAGCACCAATCTAAGTGCAGCAGTATTAAAACATCTTTATTAAAAGACAATGAGCGCTAGGGTGGGAAAAGCGTATATGCTCATTGTTCACTGTATGTATGGAATTGTATGGTTATTGTTTAATGAAAGGAAAACATTTTGAAAAATAAAGAATATTCAAAAAAGACAATTGGCAACTCACAAGATAAAAGCGTTGCCAACGCATGTATGGCAATAGGTCTTATGTAGAGGTTCATCCACTCCTTCAGAAGGACGGGCTGCAGGTGGGGAACACTGGTGGCCGCTGGTACTGGCAGAGCTGGTGGCTTCCACCACTTCCAGAGACTCAGATGAAGCTCAGGAACCGCTGCTGACGTCACTACTGGGTGCAGGGTGGAGTGGGAGGTGCTCGCGTTCGGAGCATTCATGCTCCTTCTTCAAGCAATAGGGGGCGGCCATGTTTGTGGTGACTTTTTATCTGTTAGGGATGGGCGAGTCAGGGCGGTGCTAAAGTCTCCGCCCACCCTAGTGTCATGTTCCCAGGATATGCAGGGATGTTTAGAAAGGGACTGAGTTCTTTATGTGGAGTATGGGCACAGTGGTATAGTGGTTAACACTTTTGCCTAGAAGCAAAAGGGTCACTAGTTCGAATCACGATCATGACAACACCTGCTTGGAGTTTGCATGTACTCAAACTGACTGAGAAGAGTGATCCTAATGCAAGGGGCGCTTCAGGGCAAGTTGGGGGGGGGGGGGGGGATTATGAAAAAAAACTGAAAAAAGAAAACTGAAAAATATGAAATGAAAAACTAATCTCCAATTCTTCATTCAGTCCCCCTGGTGCCAAGACATCCAATCAGTATATCCAGTAGGCTTCTGTGGCACACAGGCGTCTGAACGGTTCGTCTGCTGGAAGGGTGTTGGAGATGGCCTCAATTACCCAGACTCTGAGGCCATGGGAGGAATGTTCATGATGAGTGGGAAAATGTTTGGGGACACTGCTGGTCAGAGCCGGCATCAACCAGCCACCTGTGTTCTCCAAACCTCTGTCGTAGTGTACGGGTGGTGCGGCCCACATACAGTAGGCCTCAGGGACAGGACAAACAGTATACGACAAAGTCGGAAGTGCATGTATAGAAATCAGTGATGGGGTAGCTTTTGCCTTTGGCATGAAATAATTTCTGTCTGTGGGAGACAAGTGGACACGTTAGGCATAGGGCTTTACGGCATTGAT
This sequence comes from Glandirana rugosa, assembly GCA_018402905.1. NCBI lineage: Eukaryota > Metazoa > Chordata > Amphibia > Anura > Ranidae > Glandirana > Glandirana rugosa. The sequence goes on along the minus strand of BLSH010447459.1, from coordinate 52,424 downwards.
ACATGCCATGGATGTTGAAAAACTTGAGAGGGGCACTGATGGTGGTAGACACTGATTTGATTTTGCTGGGGGCTATCCGGGTTTTGAGGCTTCTGGCCCGTCTATAGGAGATGAGTGGTGGAGCTGTAATGGTGGATTTTAGGTGTGGGTCCTCTTGCAGGATGGCCCAGTGTTTTTGGAATATGCGTTCCATATTCCGAAACTGAGTGTGGAAGTTGGTTGTGAATCTGAGAGATTGTATTGACTGTGAGGTGGTTAGCTCTCTATTGGCTGTGGCTGAGTTCTGTTTATAGAGAGAAAAAGCCTCATCTATGAGGGTAGGCGGATAGCCTTTTTCCAGAAATGTTTCTTTAGTAACTGCCCATGTTTATTGTAGTCCTCTTCTCTGGTACAGTTGTATTTGAGACGGCAATATTGGCTTTTGGAAATGTTTTTTACCCACCGTGGGTGATGGCAACTCTTGTACTGCAAATAGGAGTTGCCGGCGGTGGGTTTATTGTAATTTTGTGCTTGAATAAGTCCGTTGTCATGACTCAGCAGCAGGTCAAGGAAAGCTAGGGAATGTTCGTCACACACAGACGTGAAAGCGAGACCCATGTCATTTGAATTGCAGTGTGTCACAAACTGGCCTACCAGGGATTTGGGGCCATCCCAAATGATGACCACATCATCAATATATTGCTCATAGTAAACCAGGTATGAGGGAAAGGGGCTGTTCTGCCAGATGTAATGGTTCTCCCACAGACCCATGGTGAGGTTGGCATAGCTTGGGGCAAAATTTGACCCCATAGCTGTGCCATGGGTCTGTAGTTAGAACTCACCGTTGTATTCAAAGTAGTAGTGGGTCAGGCAGAAGTTGGTGGCTTCCAAGATGAATTGCGCCTGGCGTGTGTTGAGCATAGAGTCCTCATTAAGAAAGTGTTGTACCGCTCTTAAGCCTACTTCATGTGGGATGGATGTGTAAAGCGAGACTACATCCAAGGAGAGCCACAGGTAGGATGGTTCCCAGGTGTAGTCTTTGAGGGTCTGTAGTAGTTGTATACCGTCCTTGATGTAGGAGGGGAAGTTTTTGGCGAAAGGCTGTAAGAAGTGATCAATGTAGGTGGAGAAGTAGCTGGTGATACTCTCCATCGCGGCCACAATAGGTATACCAGGTGGGTTTTCAGGATCTTTGTGGATTTTGGGTAAATGGTAAAAGTAAGGTCTGTGATAGAACTGAGGTTTGAGAAAAGATCTTTCTAGTTTGTCAATGATCCCCTCTGTGGAAGCTCTATGGATTATGTCATGTGCTTCTATGATGAAGTTGGGGAAGGGGTCTTTGGGTAACTTGGTGTAAGTTTTGGTGTCTGAGAGTAGCCGGACAGATTCCTTGAGATAGTCAGACCTGTTCTGGACCACCAAGCCACCTCCCTTTTCCGCAGGCTTGATGATTATGTCAGAGTTCTTGGAGAGCCTATTTGGAGCAATGTGTTCAGCCTGGGTGAGGTTGGAGGATGAAGAGGGTGTGTTGACATAGACGGAGGATGTCAGCATAGACAACTTGGTAAAAAGTTTGAATATAGGGACCTTTGGAAGAGGTGGGATTAAACACCGGAAGTATGCCTTGTAGGATCAGCACTTTCTCCCATGGCAGTTGGATGGTTGGCTGTTTTGCTTTATTAGGAGGCATTAGGATGGGCTGACTGAACAGTGTTTAACCGCTTGCTTGCTTGCTTACTGGGCAATTTTACTAGACGTGCATGGTTTGTTTCGTTCCGAATTAATATTTGGACACATTTTTCGTTTTTCTGAGAGTAGGATACAGTTGTGCTTATATGTTTACATACCCTGGCAGAATTTATGATTTCTTGGCCATTTTTCAGAGAATATGAATGATAACACAAAAACATTTCTTTTACTCATGGTTAGTGTTTGGCTGAAGCCAATTATTATCAATCAATTGTGTTTACTCTTTTCAAATCATAATGTCAACAGAAACTACCCAAATGACCCTGATCAAAGGTTTACATACCCTGGTGATTTTGGCCTGATAACATGCACACAAGTTGACACAAAGGGGTTTGAATGGCTATTAAAGGTAACCATCCTCACCTGTGATCTGTTTGCTTGTAATTAGTGTGTGTGTATAAAAGGTCATTGAGTTTCTGAACTCCTGACAGACCCTTGCATCTTTCATACAGTGCTGCACTGACATTTCTGGATTCTGAGTCATGGGGAAAGCAAAAGAATTGTCAAAGGATCTGTGGGAAAAGGTAGTTAAACTGTATAAAACAGGAAATGGATATCCAAGGAATTGAGAATGCCAATCAGCAGTGTTCAAACTCTAATCAAGAAGTGGAAAATGAGGGATTCTGTTGAAACCAAACCACGGTCAGGTAGACCAACTAAGATGTCAGCCACAACTGGGCTTTTTGCCCAGAGAAATGGGCAGCTTTACCACCTGAGAAGATAAAGAGCCTCATCCACAAATACCACAAAAGACTTCAAGCTGTCATTGATGTTAAAGGGTGCAATACACGGTATTAAGTTACATTTTGGTCTCATCACTCCAAATGACTTTGTGCCAGAAGGTTTGAGGCTTGTCTCTGTGCTGTTTGGCATATTGTAAGCGGGATGCTTTGTGGCATTTGCGTAGAAATGGCTTTCTTCTGGTGACTCAACCATGCAGCCCATCTTTCTTCAAGTGCTTCCTTATTGTGCAACAGCCACACCACATGTTTTCAGAGAGTCCTGTATTTCACCTGAAGTTATTTGTGGGTTTTTCTTTGCATCCCCAACAATTTTCCTGGCAGTTGTGGCTGAAATTTTAGCTGGTCTACCAGACCCTGATTTGGTTTCAACAGAACCCCTCATTGTCCACTTCTTGATTGGCATTCTCAATTGCTTGGATATCTATTTATATCCCTTTCTTGTTTTATACAGTTCAACTACCTTTTCAC
>BLSH010447459.1:31184-49475 GCA_018402905.1 Glandirana rugosa | reverse complement strand
TTCTGTTGAAACCAAACCACGGTCAGGTAGACCAACTAAGATGTCAGCCACAACTGGGCTTTTTGCCCAGAGAAATGGGCAGCTTTACCACCTGAGAAGATAAAGAGCCTCATCCACAAATACCACAAAAGACTTCAAGCTGTCATTGATGTTAAAGGGTGCAATACACGGTATTAAGTTACATTTTGGTCTCATCACTCCAAATGACTTTGTGCCAGAAGGTTTGAGGCTTGTCTCTGTGCTGTTTGGCATATTGTAAGCGGGATGCTTTGTGGCATTTGCGTAGAAATGGCTTTCTTCTGGTGACTCAACCATGCAGCCCATCTTTCTTCAAGTGCTTCCTTATTGTGCAACAGCCACACCACATGTTTTCAGAGAGTCCTGTATTTCACCTGAAGTTATTTGTGGGTTTTTCTTTGCATCCCCAACAATTTTCCTGGCAGTTGTGGCTGAAATTTTAGTTGATCTACCTGACCGTGGTTTGGTTTCAACAGAACCCCTCATTTTCCACTTCTTGATTAGAGTTTGAACACTGCTGATTGGCATTTTCAATTCCTTGGATATCTTTTTATATCCCTTTCCTGTTTTATACAGTTCAACTACCTTTTCCCGCAGATCCTTTGACAACTCTTTTGCTCTCCCCATGACTCAGAATCCATAAATGTCAGTGCAGCACTGGATGAAAGATGCAAGGGTCTGTCAGGAGTCCTGAAACTCACTGACCTTTTATACACACACACACTAATTACAAGCAAACAGATCACAGGTGAGGATGGTTACCTTTAATAGCCATTAAAACCCCTTTGTGTCAACTTGTGTGCATGTTATCAGGCCAAAATCACCAGGGTATGTATACTTTTGATCAGGGCCATTTGGGTAGTTTCTGTTGTCATTATGATTTAAAAAGAGTAAACACAGTTGATTGATAATAAATGGCTTCAGCCAAACACTAACCATGAGTAAAAGAAAAGTTTTTGAGTTATCATTTATATTCTCTGAAAAATGGCCAAGAAATCATAAATTCTGCCAGGGTATGTAAACTTATGAGCACAACTGTATATTCGAATACCCAAATTACAGTATAAACAAAGTTTACTGAATGCTCTGAATAAAATTCAATCGAATTCGAACTCGAACTGTGAACATATTTCTGAAATCAAAGACTGTGTGTGTTACTAGTACAGTTTCAAAATAATGCTGTGCTGTTTTTGTTAAGGCAAAGGTGATTTAAAGAGTCACTGCAATAATTTGATGAAGATTTTTGTTTTGTTTGTTCACTTTGCCGCATTCGAATTGAAAAAAATATCACATTTTCGATTCAATGAAAATTTAAAAATTTATCGTTTCGAAACGTTTGAAATAATACATTTGGAATCGGTCGAATCGAAAACAAAACAAAAAAAAAAGGTAAATTCGAAGAAAATTCAAAAGAAGACGTAAAACGAATTCCGAATACAGATTTTGAATACGAATTGAGCGAATCAATCGAATTTAACAAAATTTTAAAAAGTAGATTAATGAATCTGAAGGAACCGAAAAAAAAAACACATTTTTTTCATCATACACATGCCTAACTTTTACCCCCTTCCTGCCCAGGCCATTTTTCAACTTTCAGCGCTGTCACACTTTGAATGACAATTGCGTGGTCATGCAACACTGTACCCTATTAAATTTTAATAATTTTTATATTTGCACAAATAGAGCTTTCTTTTGGTGGCATTTAAACACCACTGTTTTTTTTTTCTAAATAAAGGAAAAAAGACTGAAACATTTGAAAAAACCTCCCCCCTGTTTTTCATAGTTTGTTATAACATTTTGCAAACAGGTAATTTTTTTCCTTCACTGATGGGCACAGATAGTCTGCACTGATGGACACTGATTAGAGGGCACTGATGAGGCTGCACTGAAAGGCAGGCACTGATAGGTGGCACTGATGGGCACTGATAAGGCTGCACTGATAGGCGGCACTGATAGGTGGCACTGATGGGCACTGATAGGCGGCACTGATGAGCACTGATAGGTGGCACTGATAGGCGGCACTGATGGGCAGCACTGGTGGGCACTGATGGGACTGCACTGATAATCAGGACACTGATAATCAGTGCCCTGATTATCAGTGTGGATGTCCCTTTCACACAAGCCGGTTATCGGCTCTCCTCTCCTCTGAGGAGCTTGAGGAAAGGAATACAGATAACCGAGTTGTGCTTACATCGTGATCAGCTGTCATTGGACAGAGCTGATCATGTGATAAAGGGCCACTGTGTTTGGCCCTTTAGCCTGATCTGTGATCAGCTGTGTCCTAAAGAAGCAGCGATCACAGAGTGCGCCGCCCAAGCACCGCAGGGGGGCATGTGAACAACACGATCACAGGAGGACATCCATGGATGCTCTCCCGGTAATGTAAGTCAATGCTGCAGCCATCTTTTAGCTATAGCGCGGGCGGAAACTGGTTAATGCGGAGTTCCACCCAAAAGTGGAACTTCCACTTTAAGAGAAGGTGACCCCCTGACATGCCACAATTGGCATGTCATTTTTTTGGGGGTGGGGGGGACCAGGGACCCTATTTTCACAGGATCCCAGGTCCACTTCCTCTCCTAGAGCCGCGGCTCCGGAAGGAAGTTCACCTTCCCCCCCCCCTCCCTCTCGGCGATCTTCTGGGACACGTCACAAGTCCTAGAAGATACGCTGGCCATTCACAAGGCGCAGCACGACCCGCGCATGCACAGTGCGTGCCCGGCTTTGAAGCCAAAGCTGGGTGTCCACACTTGTGATGCTGATGCCACCTAGGGGAGGGGGAGAAGAGGGAGCCCTCGGATGAGCCAGGGACAGGTGAGTGTCCGATTGTTAAAAGTCAGCAGCTGCACTTTTTGTAGCTGCTGACTTTTAACTGGGTGGAACTCCGCTTTAAATAGCTGCAAGAACTGACATTTGTGATTCTGCCCACAATCCCAAATCGCATGGTAATCACAGCACAACACGCTTTTGGGTGATATTATCCATCAATAGCACCCCAAACAAGATGCGATTCTGCCGCAAATGCCGCACGAAAGGATTGGGCAGCAAACCATGCCTTCACAAATTGCATGAAGCTTGTCACTCGAAAAGGAGAAGGAACTTCTTTTCAGGCAAGTGAATGGGTTGCCCTATGCAACACGCGATAATGCAAAAGGGGCCTCAAAGCCAAAGTTCAGTGAAAGTGAAAAAAAAAATGTGTAATGTCCCCCTAAAAATTCATACCGGATCCTTAATCACATCCAGGAAAGGGGAGAAAATCATGTGCCTCCCCAACACCCTGCAACCCCAATCCATACCAGGCCACGTGTCTTTATCAGAATCTGAAAGCCCCCTTTAAAAATAAGGGGGCCCCAGATACTGCCCCCCCCCCCTTACTTACCCTTACTCGTTCACACAAAAAAATTCAACCTAGAAATAAAAAAACACAAACATTTGACCCCCCCCCCCCAAAAAAATGTCCATCTGTGTAAAACTATTAAAATTAAATTACAATTGAAAACTCAACAGACTCGTTGCACATGGCCAATCCCAACGGTACTGCTCGATGAATGAAAACTCCCTTGCAGGGCTAGTGGTGACATTATTGCCCAAATATGGCCAGTGACCATATTTGGGCAGTGATGTCACTGCTATTTCCGCCCGCTTCCTTACGTGGCTGGTTTTTCCCGACCATGCAAGCCAATGTGCCGGTGACAGCTGCTAGAAACATAGCAGGTGCTGGCACCCACTACTTCCTCAGAAACCATTGACAACCGGTAAAAAAAATACTGCTTCTATATAGGATGCTTGGCTGTCACCAAAAGGGACAGGCACACACCGGTTGGCTCATCCCTACTAGAGAGCAGGAGGTATTGGGAGGAGCAGAGTGGGCTGTTTAGGTAATATTTTGAAACCAGATTTGTGATGTAGCACAGAGGAAAATTGTGAATTGCTTTGCATGTTGTTGTTTTAGGAAGGGGGTGCCAGGCCCCGCCCTTCCTTTTTGACCCCTCCTACTTCTCATAAGCCCTCCCCTTATATAATCCACCCACTCCATCCCCTGCATTTCACATATTGTGTCAGGAGTATACAGCCCAGTATCACAGTACACAGTATGCAGCTCAGCATCACAGGTGGGGTATTTTGCAGCCAGTAACACAGTATGCAGCCAGTACACAGGTATTGCAACCAGTACACAGGTATTGCAGCCAGTATCACAGTATGCAGCCAGTATCACAGTATGCAGCCAGTACACATGCATTGCAGCCAGTACACCGGTATTGCAACTAGTATCACAGTATACAGCCAGTACACAGGTTTTGCAGCCAGTACACCGGTATTGCAACTAGTATCACAATATACAGCCAGTACACAGGTTTTGCAGCCAGTACACAGGTATTGCAGTCGGTACACAGGTATTGCAGCCAGTATCACAGTATACAGCCAGTACACAGGTATTGCAGCCAGTACACAGGTAGCCATTACACAGGTATTGCAGCCAGTACACAGGTAGCCAGTACACAGGTATTGCAGCCATTACACAGGTATTGCAGCCATTACACAGGTAGCCAGTACACAGGTATTGTAGCCAGTACACATGTAGCCAGTACACAGGTATTGCAGCCAGTACACAGGTAGCCAGAATAGAGGTATTTCAGCCAGTACACAGGTTGCCAGTACACAGGTATTGCAGCCAGTACACAGGTAGCCAATACACAGGTAGCCAGTACATAGGTATTTCAGCCAGTACACAGGTAGCCAGTACACAGGTATTGTAGCCAGTACACAGGTAGCCAGTACACAGGTAGCCAGTACACAGGTATTGTAGCCAGTACACAGGTATTGTAGCCAGTACACAGGTAGCCAGTACACAAGTATTGCAGCGGTACGGTACCTTGAGTCAGCCACTCTCTCTGTCACGCGGTGGCGGGAATAACAGGCGTGCGGGGCTGGACGCTCTCCCAGTCCAAGCCCCAGCATGTTCGCAGTCCCGCCCCCGCGTCCGACCAATAGCCAATCAGTGTATATATGTGCGCTTCGGTGGCGCACATATATACACTTTAAAGGCTGACCAATGGGCTTTGGGACTTGCTTTCAAAAGACAGCAAGTTTCCCAAAAGACTCAGGACTGCCATGTATCGGCAGCCTATGGTTTTTTTTTTCAGTAATCAGCGGGGGGGCACGCCGCTGGTCCATTCTGTCTACAGTTGGACCGAACAACCCCCGGTTCGGTTCGCCCCAGGACTCTCGAACATCACAAAGGTTCGAACCTGAACTCCAAACCCGATTGAAGTCTATGTGACCTGAAACTTGAAAAATCAAAAGTACCCATTTTGAAGGCTTATATGCAAGCTATAAAAAGGGTATAGGGGCATGAGTACTACCCTGGGGAACATGTATCAATGCAAACATTTTTTTTTAAAAAAGATTGTTTTTAACCACTTGCCACCTGCCCACTGTCAAATGACAGAGGGATGATGCGGCTCTTGTTCTGGATGGACGTCATATGGCAGGGTACCCGAATGACTGTGCCCGCAGGAGCGCGCAGCACAGCAATTGTGCCCCAGCCATGTTGCTAGGACACGACGCGACCCCGATCTCTGTAAAGAGCCATGGCTGCGACTCTTTAACCATGTGATCGGGTGTGTCTAAATCACAACCAGTCCCATGTAAACACGGAAATGCCGGTAATCGGCTCTCATCGCAGTGTGTGGTGGGGAGAGCCGATCAGCAGCATCTCCACGCAGGGGATATAGAGACATGTAATCAGGGCGCGTGGCATACTGCATTATCCTTGGTAAAACATTTATTGAACAGCAGAGGTGAGTATTATAATCACATTTGATAAATATTATAAAAACACATCCTAATGATCCTCTTAGAGTTACCCATATCCCCTGAGGCTGATGGGTAGTGTGGTAGGCTGACGCGTTTCAAGGGTTTTCCTCTTCCTCAGAGCCTTGTAAAAAAAGAGGTCTGGTCTGCGTATAGGCATGTGGTGTTCTGGGTTGATAAGACCTTGGGGGAATAGTCCTCTTCTGCAGATTAATTTAATTTTTCATTTAATCTTTACTCGTCTCAGCACACTGCCAGATGGTTGGTGATTGTGCAGTCCTTCTCCTGCATCTTACCCAGTGAATGGGTGTGCAGATGCAAGCCAGGGTGGGCAGGTGGTGAAGTCCTTGGGTTCTGCTGAGCGGAAGGTGTGGAGGGTGTGTAGCTGCGGTGGTAGGGCCCGTGTCCCACAGCCTTACTGTGCTCAGAGTCCAGGCTCGCTCTGTGTGCAGAGAGGTAGCTGTCAGCACCATGTATGCAAAGCACCTTGTCCCCATGTTGATGGGGATAAGGGCCTGTTCCCCACAACCCTTTCCGGTGGTTGTGGAGGTCTGCGGGTGGGAGGCTTATCGGAATCTGGAAGCCCCCTTTAATAAGGGGGCCCCCAGATCCCGCCCCCCCATGTGAATGAGTATCGGGTACATTGTTCCCCTACTAATTCACCAAAAAAGTGTCAAAAAAGAAAAAAACACAGGAGACAATAAGGGACAAGTCCTTTTTTAAATTTTTTTTTTTAAAAAGTGTCCAGCGATGTAATCCACATCAATCATGGCGCGCGACGGACAAAAAAAAAATCCAGAAACAGATCCTCCTCGATGGGAGGCTCCCGCCGACTGCTGTCTTTTTTTCGTTTGAGAGCTCTTATAAAGGCTAGGGAGGGGCCACCCGGTGACGTAACCGAGTGACCCCGTCCCCTTCTGATGTCATGTGATGGCACGTGACGTCCGAAGGGAGCGGGGTCACTCGGTTACATCACTGGGTGACCCCGTCCTAGCCTTTGTAAGAGCTGTCAAACAAACGAGCCTTCCATCGAGGAGGAGCTTTTTCGGGATTTTTTTTTTCGTCCGTCGCACCATGATTGACGTGGATTACATCGCTGGACACTTTTTTAAAATGTTTTTCTTTTTAATAAAGGACTTGTCCCTAATTGTCTCCTGGGGTTTTTTCTTTTTTGACACTTTTTTGGTGAATGGGTAGGGGTACAATGTACCCGATACTCATTCACATGAGGGGCGGGATCTGGGGGCCCCCTTATTAAAGGGGGTTTCCAGATTCCAATAAGCCCCCCCACACGCAGACCTCCACAACCACCAGAAAGGGCTGTGGGGAAGAGGCCCTTCTCCCCGTCAACATGGGGACAAGGTGCTTTGCATACATGGTTGTTAAAGGGGGCTTCCAGATTCCGATAAGCCCCCCACCCGCAGACCCTGACAACCACAGCCCAGAGTTGTCGGGTAGAGGCTCTTGTCCCCATTAACATGGGGACAAGGTGCTTTGGGGTGGGGAGCCCCCCTGTCCCAAAGCACCCCCCCCCCCATATTGAGGGCATGTAGCCCGGCCAAGTTGCATGCTCGGATAAGGGTCTGGTATTGATTTTGGGGGGGGCCCTCACGCCAATTTTTTTTAAATATTGGCGCGGGGTTCCCCTTAAAATCCATTCAGTGATTTTTTTTATCTGTATTGCTGGGAGCCAAAAATACATTACAGCCGTGATCAAGTTTAAATGACAATTTTTCCTTTACAAATGTCATTTTGCTCCTGCAGTGTTCTAAACATCACACAGATGCACTACTTTACAGGCAGACTAAGGGACCCCTCAGGCACGATATTTAAAGGAATATTTAATTTTTATTGTTTCACTTTAAGCATTATTAACATCACTGCTCTGGAAAAAACAATCAATTTCAAAACTTTTTGCATCATCAAGGAGCAAGTGGCTGATGCTGTGCTCAAATAACTCGGCTGACGCCCCCATGCATGATACTGGGGCTATGGCAGGAGTAGCTGTGGACAAGGAGGCAGAATAATCCACTCTGGCAGCTGCAGTGGATTGCACACTAATGTCAGCTTGGGTCATAGAGCATGAGGAGGATGAAGGTGGTTTAGTAAGTTCACCACCTCCTTTGCATGCTGTGACTGGATAGCACGGGCAACATCACTAAACAGAGGAAATGATGCCCTGCATGAGGACTGACCACGTCCACCTTTGCCTGTGGATACAGATGATGTTGGCCCCCTTACAGTGCCAAGGGAACATCTGCCTTGTTGGCCTCCCAGACATGATGGGGGGGGGGGGGGGGGGTATTACCCAAATTTAATAGATACTGAGAAATGTGTGATTGAATGAATTGTGGGGAGCTCGGCGGGCGAATATCCCGCCTAGCGCCCTGCAAATTCGGGTGTTTGCCGATTGGGCAGGAGATGTTCTGGCCGAACTTTTGCTCAGCCCAAACTGTTCGCCCAACACTAATTCTCACCTATCACTAGCCTAGCATTGATGATTAAAGCTGAAATGTAATCTGCCGGCATTTTGCCCTAACCTAGTTTCCGCCTTTTTCCCTTCGTTACCATGTTACCATGTTATTGAAATTATTAACTATAACTTTTCTGTTTTCATTACATACCTATTATTATACCCAGTGACATCATCACTAGGTGTCTCTGTGCCAGGGGTCTCCAAACTTTCTAAACAAAGGGCCAGTTCACTTTCTTTCAGACTTTAGGGTGGTTGGACTGTGGTCATTAGGAGCAGAAAAGGTCAGTGGGACATAAATAATGCCCCTTTGTTTGTTTCAGTGGGAGTAATTGTGCCCCATCAGTGGTGTCAGTAGAAGAAATTGTACTCCGTCTTTGGGGTCACTGGGCCCCATTGTTGTTGTCACTGGGAAGAATTGTGCCCAATCATTGGGGTCGCTGGGCCCCATTGTTGTTGTCACTGGGAGGAATTGTGCCCAATCATTGGGGTCGCTTGGCCCCATTGTTGGTGTCACTGGGGAGAAATTTTGTCCCATCGTTGGTGTCTTTGGGAGGAATTGAGTCCCTTCATTGGTGTCATTGGGAGGAATTGAGTTCCTTCATTGGTGTCAGTGGGAGGAATAATGACCCATTGTTGGTATCAGTGGATTAAACAGTGCCGCAAGGGCTGGATAAAAGCAAGCAAAGGGCCGCATCTAGTCCCCGGGCCACAGTTTGGAGACCACTGTTCTATGCAATGCAGACAGATCATGGTTGGTGTGATCGGCCAGCAGGGTGCCGTTCATAGTTTCCTGAAAAGAGGAAACTGTGGCAATGCCTACATGTAATGCTGAGACTCCATGGTTGAAGAAGATTGAAAGAACTGAAATCCAATAAATGAAAGGGGTGGGCCAGGGACAGTAAGGCTGGAGCGGAGAAGGGTTAGATTATGCTAGACTTCCTCCAGCCAAGAAATTAGGCGGGCTCTGACTTGTTGCAGCTTTTCCTGCACAATGTGAGGAGCTTACAGTGTGCAGTGAATCCAGAGCAATCAATTTCCATACAGGAACAGGGGCTGTACAACTGTGCAGGACTGAAGGGAAGGCTGGAGTTCGGCTTTAAAGATACATAATCTTGTAGAAATGTCTGGATCATTGTATTTCTTGCAGACAGAAAACTATTTAAGAGAGTGCCATATAACAAATTTCACGCACTTTTAACACTGACATGATAATAATAAATGAAATATATGTCTATATGGAAATGTTAATGTAATTACATGCTGTATAATTACTTTTTTACAACAGCTCCCAATGACATCTATTCTCATTCTCTCACATTAAGTTATTTAACAGATTGATTTAACTGTAAAAGTGCTAGACGTGATGAGTTATAATAAATCTGGCTATAACTTTAACAGTAGCAAAGTGGACCTGTCATCTGCACACATTTACATCTCAAGGGATATTGCATGTGATTTGAATGGTCAGTTCACGCAAGACTGTAACAGAACATGAAAGTGGGTGTCATTTACCAAGCCCCCAACTTATATCTACCTATAATTGAAGTTTAATTAAATTATTCCCTTTGGGAGAATTTAGTGCCCACACACATTACACTCTATAATAAGATTTACTATTTCTATTTTTTTTTTTTAATGAGATGCAATCAGTGACTTCTGATTAAAATGAGTGGAAAACCAGTTAGATTTTTTTTTATTATCCAGCCAAATTGTAATGTGAGTTCATGTTCTTTTTACATTTTGACCATATTTTCTTTAACTACTTGCCAACCGGCGTCTGATGGCGACAAGGTGGCTCGTTATCGCAAACCGCCGTCATATGACAGGCTGCGATAACTAGTACTGTGAGAGCGCGCCGCCGGAGGGGGGCCAGGGAGTGGGTAGGGCGGACTCTGACCCGCGATGGCCCCCTGCAGTGAGAGAACGGAGGTCCGTGTATGTAAACACAGATCTCATAGAGAGGGAAGGGCTGTGATCACAGGCTTCCTGTATATGGAAGCCGTGATCACTCCCCTCCCCTGCCAGCCCAGCCCCCATACAGTTAGAACATGCCTAGGGAACACATTTAACCCTTAGAGCGCCCCCTCCAGGTTAACCCCTTCACTGCCAATGGCATTTACACAGTAATCGGTGCATTTTTATAGCACTTGTCGCTGTATAAATGCCAGTGGTCCCAAAAAAGTGTCAAAATGGTCCGACATTTCCGCCCCAATATCGCAGTACCGCTAAAAATCGTAGATCGCCGCCATTACTAGTAAAAAATAATAAAAAATAAAAACCCCAGAAATGAATTCTCATCATCAGTAAACGCGGCAACTTTTGCGCAAACCAATCAATAAATGCCCATTGCGATTTTTTTAACCAAAAATATGAGGAAGAATATAAATCGGCCAAAATGTTTTTTTATTTTTTTTTTTGGATTTGTATTTTAGCAAAAAGTAAGAAATATAGATTTTTTTGCAAAATTGTCCCTCTTTTTTTATTGATAGCAGCGATCAGAAATGACGCAGAGGGGATCAAATGCCACCAAAAGTAAGCTCTATTTGTGGGAAAAAAAGGTCTTACATTTTGTTTGGGTACAACGTCGCACGACCGCGCAACTGTCAGTTAAAGCGATGCAGTGCCGAATCGTAAAAAGCGATCTGGTTCTAAAGTGTGAAATCCTTCCGGGGCTGAAGTGGTTAACCACTTCCCAACCGCCTGCCGTGTTTTTACGGCGGCAGTCGGGTTGCTGTACGCGAATCGCCGTAAAAACACGGCGATCTGCGAACGGCCTCTAGGGGACGCGCGCCTGCCGCACTCCTGAGGAGTGTGCCCGCGGCTCAGGCGGACCCGATGTCCGCCGGCGAGCCGCGATGAGCGGCCACAGGCAAAGAGCTGGGAACCGCCGATGTAAACGCGGCGGTTCCCCGCTCTGTTAGTGCAGGCATGGGTGATATACTGATCCCTGTCACTGGGATCAGTTAGATCTCTCATGGTAGCCCAACCCCCCCACAGTAAGAACACACCCAGGGAACACACTTAACCCCTAGACCCCCACCCCCCAGGTTAACCCCTTCACTGCCAATGACATTTATACAGTAATCAGTGGACATTTAAATTTCTGATCGCTGAATAAATGTCATTGGTCCCAAAAAAGTGTAAAAAATGTCCGACATGTCCACTGCAATATCGCAGTACCGCTAAAAATCGCAGATCGCCGCCATTAGTAGTAAAAAAAAAAATAAAAACCCCATAAACTAATTCTCATCATCCGTAAACGCTGCCACTTTTGCGCAAACCAATCAATAAACGCCAATTGTGATTTTGTTTATCACAAATATGAGGAAGAATATAAATCGGACAAAACCGGTGAAAAAATGTTTTTTTATATATTTTTTTTTGGATTTGAATTTTAGCAAACAGTAAGAAATTTGGATTTTTTTGCGAAATGGTCGCTCTTCTTTTGTTTACAGCGGCGATCAGAAATGACGCAGAGGCGATCAAATACCACCAAAAGAAAGCTCTATTTGTGGGAAAAAAGGATGCAAATTTTGTTTGGGTGCAACGTTGCACGACCGAGCAATTGTCAGTTAAAGCGACGCAGTGCCGAATTGCAAAAAGTGCTCTGGTCCTAAAGCTGGAAAACCTTCCGGTTGGTAAGTGGTTAAAGTCTGGTTCACTTCTGTGCTTTTTAATCTGCATCAAAAACGTGCAGTATGCACAGTGACTTCCACTTATTCCAATGGCCCTAGTTCACATCAGTGCAGTCAGTTCCAATTCAGTCAATTAAAGTGGAACCTGCTTCATTTTTTCTGTTTGGAACAAATCTAGAATGCAGCAAAAAGCATGTGAACGCACTGGAACGAATGTAAACGCACCAAAAACGCTCCTGAAGTGTCAAAATAAAAAAGAGGAAATAATGCACTGGAATGCATTGAAAATGCATGGAAATGCACATAAGGTCCCATTCACCCCAAAGTCACATGACAAGTTGCACCCCATGTTTCTCTATGATAACTGATAACTGTCATAGGTTTGCATCAAGTCGCAGACTTCAAAGTAGTTCCTGCACTACTTTCGTCTGACTTTCATGAAAGTCGCACCTGCATGATATAGATGAGATTTGGGTGCGACTTGTGAAAAAAAATTCCGGCAATGAAAAAAATGAAAATAACAGCGCGGGGTCTGGTATGGGTTTTTAAGGGGAACCCTACACCAAAATTAAAAGAAAAAAAGCGGCTTGGGCCCCCCCCCCCCCCCCAAAATCCATACCAGACCCTCATCTGAGCATGCAGCCTGGCAAGTCAGGAAAGGGGAGGGGATAAGCGCCCCCTCCTGAACCATATCAGGCCACATGTCCTCAACAACCTGGCCTGTGGTTGTGGGGGTCTAGGGGCTTATCAGAATCTGGAAGCCCCCTTTAATAAGGGTAATGAGTATGGGGTGCATAGTCGAATCAAGTCGCAATGGAAATTGCATTATTTTTAAGTCATAGAAGTGTGAATGGACTGCATATGCATATGCAAAAATGCATCCAAAATGCAGTAATTGTGGCGTGAACCAGCCCTAAATCTGGCCTCACCATTTGCACATTGTGGTTGAAATGTAAGTGTTTTTTTTATTGTCTAATTAAAATAATAAACATTTTATACTTACCTGCTCTGTGCAATGGTTTTGCACAGAGCAGCCCCAATCCTGCTCTTTGACCATAAGCCATGACCACAATTACATTATCCTTAGTGAGGCCCCACTGCTAAATTGTGGTATAAGAACATGGGCCTCTATCACAGGGGTGTAGCCATCGGCTACAATTAAACCATGCAGGTATGGTATCTTTAAATGCAGTGGAGCCTCACTAAGGATAATGTGGTTGTGGTTGTGGCTTATACAGTGGGTGTAAAAAAGACCCCCCCCCCCCCCTTTAAAATAATCACATTCTGTTGCTTTGCAGCCTGAAATAAAGACAGACGCTGTTTTTGTTTTATCCAGCTGTATTTACTCAGTGCAACTTAAAAATCAAAAACAGAATCACTGAGTTGGGAAAAGAAGGATCATCCCCTTATGCCAGTATTTTGTTGAACCACCTTTTTTAATTTTTAAAGAGGGACTGTCATCTCTGTCCCGCTGCGGCTCCTCCTCTGACCCGCTGGTGACTCACCGACAGTCCCATTCACTTTAATGGGACGGCTGGTGATGGGGCAGTGGAACAACAAGGTGAGGGACGTGGCGGCAGTAGGTGAGTGGATGCCCGCTAACAGCCACTGCCATGATGGATCTGAAATGACAGGTGCTCTTTAAATGTAAGGACTTATTCTTGCTGGAAGTTAGAATCTTTAATATTTGCAAATAAAATGAAGGTTTCCTATTTAGAATAATAAGCTGGCAGGTTAGTAAAACAGTGATATCAGAACTGATTCAATCATACAGTTTGTAGTGTACATAGATTTGCAAAACAATGGGATAAAGGAGTATACCTGAACTTTGTTTCATCTCATGGTTACTGTGACATTGTGTGAATGCATCAATGCAGTGCATGTTATCTCAGCTCGCAGAGCTTGGATTCATTGAATGAGATTACCACAAATGTAAATATTGTAGAATATACAGCCCCATGCTACATAACTAAGCTCCATTTCATGCTGAATAAACTAAATTATTAAAGTATCTTAAATAGAAAACTATTTTTAGATAGATTTTTACGCCAAAAGCATTTTATTAAAATAAATTTGATAAAAATCAAAAAAATAAATTTAAATCAAAAAAATATGATTTAAATAAAGAAAATCCAATTTTTTTTTTTTTTTTTAACAAATCATTGATTTTTATCCACCCTGTGTTAGAATGATTTGTTTTCAGAATTCATTTTATATATTAGGACTTGTTTCTTATATTCTGTTATTTTCTAATTGATTTGAAATCTCAAAGAGCCCAGCTATATTCTATTGTGTGCTATTCTATTCAGCAGCCTAAGCAGGAATTATCATCTTGTTTTACTTTTATACCTTACTGTATTTATTGCAATATTTTTCCATTTCAAATTCATTTTCAAATTAATTTTAATTGTTTTAATTCAAATTTGGATTCATTTTCAAATTCGGATAATTTGTTTCGTTATAATTTATTTAGGATTTGATGAAATTCGCTACTATTGTGATTTGAAAATTCAGATACATCCACATTTCAGAATAATGAAAATTTTGTTTGAATTTGGATTCGTAATGAAACTAAACTAAACTTTTAAAGGATATTGGAGACTGATATAGCTGCACACTCCATATTAAGTCCCATGGTTTTGGAGTAGAATGTCCAACATGCAAGGGCGATAGTCAGATGTCCACAAATGTTTGACCATATAGTGTATATTGGGTATTTCTTCAGCCTCCAGTGGAAAAGTGGATCAGTTCGGGATTGGCCAATAATTAAAAAATGTTGACACTACCTGTGGTAAAGAGAACTTGGTACTTTGACCCGTATGAGCAAAGTACTGGTTCCCTATAAATGCAATAACATTATTACCGTTGGATGACATTATTGTGCTCTGCCCACTAAGATGTAATAGCTGCACCAATCTGGGGTAAGACCAAATGCTATTTGGAAAATGCAAGCTATCATTCTAATGCGTCTATCCAGGGTGTGATATTTTTATTAAATCTAATGGTATTCTCTCTTCGATTTCTGCCGGGAATAATTTGCAGAGCATTTATCGTCTCTTTTTGTGATTGCATTAACATATGGAGTAATTCCTCTGACGTGGAGGTCACTCAGAAAGATGAGCTTTTGAATTATAGCAAAGGCCATTTTTTTTCTGGCAGGAAAGGACAACCTGACTTATAAAAATTTTTACAATTAGGGATTTTTATTAGATCTAACTGACTGGGAGATCAAAGCGCAGATACACTTACAAAGCTCCATGGGATAGATAAGGGAATTTGGCTGACTGATGCTTGAGTATAAAAAGCTGTTATTGATACAGTCACTCTGCTCTTTATGGGGGACATTTGCTTCTGCAGTAATAATCTTAAATATTTTAATAGTTCTCATGAACTTGCCCTTAGATAACTACATTTGCACATCTAGACTAAATCAATTTAAAGGTCTATTAAAATTAAATCATGTTTATATACAACAGTTTTCAGGAATATTATGCATAAACATGTGATATAATGTGATATGATTTTATTATTGAGTAAAGGACCTAATGTACTGAGGCTAAGCAATGTTCACGCTTCCTTGCTGGCAAAATGATGCTTGCTTGCTTGCGCTCTTCCTCCCAACAGAGGTGTCCATGGCTGAATTTAAATTTCCTGACCAATTAAGTTAAGAATCACTTTACGAATTTTGAGAGTCAAAGCCACATAGGGCAAGGCAGGGATGGGGGTGGGGAGGCTAATCTTGGTCACTTGTGTAAGTGTGTCAGTACATCTAGGACTGACAATTAAAATGTCATGGTGGTAGTGGACCCTCTGCATCATGATGAATATAGGCACAAAATCTAAGAGGTGATCTGGTATTTGTGTAATGTACTTTACTGTACAATGGCTCCCAGGCAGCCTTTTGATACACTCAGATTGGCAATAGCTGACAGGAACAAGAAGAGGTACGGAATTGAGAGACAAGATTGTGGTCTAGAGCAGTGGTTCTCAACCCTGTCCTCAAGTACCCCCAACAGGCTGTTTTTTCAGGTTTTCCTTTATCTTGCACAGGTGCTCTAAATCAGAGTCAATGGCTTGGTATTTTGGACAGCTATTTTGTCCAAAACATGGCCTGTTGGGGGTACTTGAGGACAGGGTTGAGAACCACTGGTCTAGAGAAGCAAGATGTCATGGGGTGGCTGCAAACAAGTGTAACACCCTCTAAGGCAGGTTTCTAGCTACATTTAGTCTTTACCTTGCTCTGTAGTTAGAGAAGCTGGATTTGACTGATGGGCCTGTTTGTGGTTTCCCAAGTAGTGAGATTGATTATTTTCCCCTGGCTCTATTGAAAAACGTCCAAAGTTTAGGGAAGGAAATGCAAATTTCTCACCTAAATATTTGCTACCCTCTGTCTAATCCTTGATCCTTGGGTAGGTGTTCCAAGCAGGTGGTCCGAAGAGGGGGGGGGGGGGGAGTAAATAGGCTGTAACCTGTTCAGACTTGTTCTTCCCTTAGGTGAAGGGGAGCAAGGTAGTTCTTCCCTTGGAGGAAGGGGAGAAGTGTGGTTCTTCACCTGAAGGAAGGGGAGCAATGTCGTTCTTTCCCTGAAGGAAGGGGAGCAGTGTGGTTCTCTCCCTGAAGGAAGGGGAGCAATGTTGTTCTTTCCCTGAAGGAAGGGGAGCAGTGTCGTTCTTCCCCTGAAGGAAGGGGAGCAGGGTGATTCTTACCATGGAAGAGCAGTCTAATCCTTGGGGAGGTGTTCCCAGTAGATGTTCAGAAAGGGGGCAGGGATAAATAGACTGGAAACTGTTTAGACTTGTTCTTCCCTTAGATGAAGTGGAGCAGTGTGGTTCTTCCCCTGGAAGAAGAGGAGAAGTGTGGTTCTTCCCCTGGAAGAAGGGGAGCAATGTGGTTCTTCCCCTGGAAGATGGAAAGCAGTATGGTTCTTTCCCTGGAGGAAGAGGAGCAGTGTGGTTATTCCGCTGGAAAAAGGGGAGCAGTGTGGTTCTTCCCCTGTAGGAAGAGGACCGGTGTGGTTCATCCCCGGGAAGAAGGGTAACAGTGTGGTTCTTCCCTTGGAGGAAGGGGATCAGTGTGGTTTTTTCCCTAGAGGAAGTGGAGCATTCTGGTTATTCTTCTGGAAATAGGGGAGCAGGGTGTTTCTTCCCCTGGAGGAAGGGGAGCAGTGTAATTCTTCCCCTGGAGGAAGGGCTGATGTGTGGTTCTACCCCTGAAGGAAGGGGAGCTGTGTGTTTATTTCCTTGAAGGAAGGGGAGCAGCCTGGTTCTTCCCCTGTGGAAAGAGGAGCAGTGTGGTTCATCCCCTGGAAAAAGGGGTGCAGTGTGGTTCTTCCCCTGGAGGAAGGTGAGCAGTGTGTTTGTTTCCCTGGAGGAAGAGGAGCAGTGTGGTTGTTTCCCCGGAGGAAGAGGAGCAGCGTGGTTGTTTCCCTGGAGGAAGAGGAGCAGTGTGGTTGTTCCCCTGGAGGAAGAGGAGCAGTGTGGTTGTTCCCCTGGAGGAAGAGGAGCAGTGTGGTTGTTCCCCTGGAGGAAGAGGAGCAGTGTGGTTGTTTCCCTGGAGGAAGAGGAGCAGTGTGGTTGTTCCCCTGGAGGAAGAGGAGCAGTGTGGTTGTTCCCCTGGAGGAAGAGGAGCAGTGTGGTACTTCCTCTGGAGGAAGGAGAGCAGTGTGGTTATTCCCCTGGAAGAAAAGGAAAGGGGAAATGTGTGCTTTGAGGGGTTATTAGACCCTGAAGTTTTCTTGGACAGGCCAAAGGACTACTCGTCTTCCCCTGGTACAAGTCCATGGTGTTGTATCTACTAGGATTCCTGAGTACAGCTGCCTTTCCTGAACCAGTTTTATGTATGGTCCTCTGTGGAACAGACTGTCCAGTGTGCTTTGTGTGCTCTCTCTCTATTCTGTGGTCGTCAGCTGTGGGGAACTGTCCCAGTCTACTTATATGTAGTGTTGAGCGAACCCGGACTGTAACGTTCGGGTCCGTACCGAACTTTAGGGTGTCCGTGGCACGGACCCGGACCCGGACATTTCAAAAATCGTTCGGGTTGCAATGTCAGGCCCAAGCGAGTTGTGATGTATATTCATCTGACCCTGTCAAGGGGTGTCGACTGCTGGTGTCTTATCTCTCTCTCGTGTGTTTCGTGTGACCTGTCAGACAAGGTGTCTCCTGGTATGTATTTTGACCAAGTCCTTTCCGTCGACATGAGTCCTTAGGATCATCTATGTTGTGGTACCTGAACATGGTCCCCTTCTGCTCATCAGGAAACCGGACAGGTTCTTTTGAAGTCCCAGATTATTGGGGAGTTTCGTGTGTAAAGGGGAAAGGAAAAGAAGGTCCCCTTATTGGTGTGACGAGAGGA
>BLSH010447459.1:12384-26010 GCA_018402905.1 Glandirana rugosa | reverse complement strand
TTTATTTTCCCTATCCCCATTTATTTGTAGGGCACTTGCCCTAGTTTGAAGATGATTTTAGAACAGTTATATGGCTTCTACCGTTAATTAATACTTTTCAGACACAGTTTGAAGATGATCCACATTCACCTCCATTTTTGCTTTTTTTATGTTTTTATTTTTTTAAAAATATTTACAGTTATTTCCCTGTCCCCATTTTTTTGTAGGGCACTTGCCCTACCCTTACCCCCATTTTACTTCCTTTTGCAGCCCTCTGGGGCTTTCCAGGACTTTCCTACAGCCATTTTTGTGCCTAAAAGTTCGGGTCCCCATTGATTTCAATGGGGTTCGTTGTCCGTGCGATCGTTCGGGTTCCGTCCGGACCCGGACCCGGACTTTGTCCCGAAGTTCGGACGGACCAGCAGAACCCGAACTTCCAGGTGTTCGCTCAACTCTACTTATATGTTCTACTCATTCTCTAATATTCTCCTGGTCTACAGCAAGGATTCACCGACTAGTGGAGAAATATCTCTGCTAACTCTAACCTAATATTTCCCTAGTCTACAGCCGGGAGTAAAAAAAAAAACTGCACTAGTGTCTACTAGAATCAGTTGTGCTTAACATTTGGAGTATCCCATACAATCCTATACCCTCTCTAAGTTCCTCTCTAAGTTCCTTCAGCAATAAAATTAAAGAAAGACATTTCCTAGACTGATTTCTGAGCCAGAGTGAATGGACTATTTCTGTGTGCCTGGCTGCCTCTTTACTACTGTGGAAAGAAAAGAACCCATCTAACTAAAAGTGGCTTTTACGGGGGTAGCGTTACACAAGGATCATCCAAAAAAACAAAAAGAGGTTGTGTCAGGCATGAGACTTATCTTGATCAAAGGCAAGCTGACTCATTAAAAGTCATCAGAAGTAAGGAAATCAGAAGCAGGGTCATAGAAACTGGAGCCAGAGAACAGTGTTTCAGAAAGAGTTTTTTGTATGGACATCTTGTTGCATCTGATTACTCCCTTACATAGTTCTGAAGGCGAATAACCATGGGTGTAATTTGATGGTTTCCAGAAAGTTTTGACACCCAAACCACTAGATGGTGTGGGCGTACACCTGTAGAACACACAAGGGCAGTTATAGACCTAAACCACTAGATGGTGTGGGCGTTCACCTGTAGAACACACAAGGGCAGTTATAGACCTAAACCACTAGATGGTGTGGGCGTTCACCTGTAGAACACACAAGGGCAGTTATAGACCTAAACCACTAGATGGTGCACATCTTGGAACATGAATGATAGAAGCTTGTGAGTTCTCAGTAAAGCTGCAGCTGGATTTGACTAAAATGTAACCAAATTTAGAGTATGTAAACCCAACATTTCATATTCCTGATATGTGTCTGCTGTATCATGTACTTGTATGAGAATGTATCCTGTTCTGTTTGCATTGCTTCCTTTGTGTGAAATCCCTGGTGTTCCTGCCAGTCCCTCTGCTTTAGTATTAAAAACTGAAAACACTAGGCATGAGCACAGCACAGTCAGTTCTCTGTGTTGGGAACTCAGCCTGCTCTCCTCCAATGATCAGACTTGTCCTGACACCCCTCCTTTCACAGCCATTCACTGGGAAGATCAGTGTGCTGATGTTTCTCTTCCCCCAACTCTTATGCAGCTGAGAGTAGAGGATATGTGATCACATCTAAAAAATGTGTATTTATAATGATTTTTATATCTCTACACAAATGTTTTGATTTTAATTTATATTTTAAACAGAATGAGTTGTTTTACAAGTTGAGGGTTTACAATCACAATTGAGAAGCAACAGGAGCAGTAACATTGAAGAGCAGGGGGGGAAATTGAATTATTCTCTGCTAACAGTTGGTTCTAGATGTACATACTCAGAGCAGGTGAACTTTAAATACACAGTATACCATTCCACCAATATAAATGCACAACCTGAGCAGGGACAGCAACGATGAGGACCTTGCCTGGAACATTTTATTATAAACGGGAATGTATTACCGCAATCAACATCCTGTGTGGGTGGCTGTGTGCCATATCTGGCAATCCTGCCTCTCTATGAGCTTAAGCTCCCTTTCTGCGTGTTTTCATATATCTTCTTAATTCCTGTTTGAAAAAGCCTGTTTTCACAGAGCTCAATGGCTCAAGCTAAAACAAACAACACAAGCAAATGAATCATAGTGACTTTATTGGAAAACCCTGAAATCTGAGTTTCCAAAGAAAACCTGTCACAGCCTGTAACAATTTCTACAAAACAGAAGCAAGTAGGAATCTGCAACAGTGTTTATTTTAATCCATGTGATACATACAGTATATATATATATATATATATATATATATATAGATAAACGTGATATCACCAAAAGTATTGGGACCAATGCCTTTACAGGCACATGAACTTTAATGGCATCCCAGTCTTAGTCCGTAGGGTTCAATATTGAGTTGGCCCACCCTTTGCAGCTATAACAGCTTCAACTCTTCTGGGAAGACTGTCTAAAAGGTTTAGGAGTGTGTCTATGGGAATGTTTGACCATTCTTCCAGAAGCACATTTGTGAGGGGATTATGGTGTGGGGTAGTTTTTCAGGGGTAGGGCTTGGCCCCTTAGCTCCAGTGAAGGGAACTCTTAAGACATCAGCATACCAAGACATTTTGGACAATTTCATGCTCCCAACTTTGTGGGAAGAGTTTGGGGATGACCCCTTCCTGTTCCAACATGACTGCGCACCAGTGCACAAAGCAATGTCCATAAAGACATGGATGAACGAGTTTGCAGTGGAGGGACTTAACTGGCCTGCACAAAGTCCTGACCTCAACCCAACAGAACCCCTTTGGGATGAATTAGAGCTCAGACTGCGAGCCAGGCCTTCTCGTCCACATCAGTGCCTGACCTCACAAATGTGCTTCTGGAAGAATGGTCAAACATTCCCATAGACACGCTCCTAAACCTTGTGGACAGCCTTCTCAGAATAGTTGAAGCTGTTATAGCTGCAAAGGGTGGGCCAACTCAATATTGAACCCTATGGACTAAGACTGGGATGCCATTAAAGTTCATGGGCGTGCAAAGGCAGGTGTCCCAATACTTTTGGTAATATAGTGTGAGTGTAGCAACCTCTAGTTAGGTAGGTGCTAGAGGTTATATTTTTCTGTAAAGTAGGAAAATTTAGGCAGGCCTACCTGGTGGCTAGGCCTGTTTGTTTTCATTCTGGGCTGGGAGTGGCTCAGTTTAGTGCTGGGTGGCTTCCAGGTCATGTCATCTGAACCTCCCACGTCTTTCCAGAAGCTTCTGGTGCTTTCTGGAAAGAGAGACAGAGAGGGGAGGTGGAGCCACAAGGGGTAATTTGAGGCACCCTAACCAATCCCCAACCTGGATTGGCAGGGGACAGGCCTCTTCAAATACCCAGGGTCAGTCCAGCTGGGGAGGAGTTGTGGGTAGAAGAGATGGAGTGAGAGAGTGCTGAGGCTGTCGGGACCTAGAGGGAGCTCCCCGGTCTGGGGGGGTGGGGGGTAACCTTGGGCATGGGCTCGGGTGCAGTCGGGGCCACTTTCAGGAATGCATGGAAAGGTCCTGGACCTGAGACACAAGAGAGAGCAATGAGAGGACAACGGGAGAGTGCACTGCTGAGAGAATCCAGGACAACTGGTCGTAAACAGGAGGGCTGGTGATTGAGGTGCAATCAGGAGGACTGGGGAGGCCCACCTGGGAGGACTGGGAGCTTGCAGTCAAAGATGGGTACAAAACCAGAAGAGTGGACTGTGGTAAAAGGGGCAGTGGAAAGGGGCAGCTGTAGCCAAGAGGGCTGGCAGGGCCTGAAGAAGGCTGATTGTTATCAGTAGCCGTGTTTGAGGACAGTTAGCACTGGAACTATTTCTACACCATAGGGGCCCGAGGTCCCTGCCTGCAAAGGGCAATTCACTGAGGCCTGGCTGAGTTAGTGTCAGGCCTAACCACATGATGCTAGCTGATCCGGGGAATTGCAGGAAGTGCTGGAGGAGTGAAGGAAAAGAGATCTGAAGCAAGAGTTGTGCTGGAGAGAAGGCTAGAGTGTATATACTGGAGTATATATAGTTGTCCCAAACAAGTTATACCAAATCTTACTGAGCATCCCATATATCCGTTTTTCCCATACAAATTCAATCCCCTCAATAAAAACAAAAAACAAAGTACATGGACTGTTCTATGTCTCTGAGTGACTGAAAGGAGAATGCCGAGTTGAACTGTGTGACAGGTAAACCACAACATTCAGCAGCCCCCTCAATGAGAGGGTCTTAAAGAGACATTAAATACCAAGAATGCATTACACACAGAGTGCAGAGTTCAGGGGTGAGCTACACAGAATGCAGAGATCAGCTTTCTTTTACAGCTGCTTAACTCTGCATCCCCTGTCCACATCTCACTTTCACCCCTCTTCAGCTCTGACCTCTGCATGCAACCCCACCGCCCCCTTATTCTCCCCCCTTTTTAAAAGCTCCACCATCACATATCCATCTTTTGCTGCTGTGTTAGGCTAAAGCACCCAACCGACTCTAATACCTTCCCTCGCACTGTAGTTCATCCAGTCTTTCTCAATTGTAGGGAGATCATCCAGTGGGGGTGTTGGCATCTGCACTGCACTCCGAACGCCTGCATCTCCCTTTTTCCCATCCTGCACCCAGTGGGAGCTGCTCAGGAGATCAGATCAGTGGGAACCTTTGGGAGACAAACTGTCACTTGTAAACACAGAAGCTGGACTCCTGTGTTTACAAGTGATGGTGGTGGGCAGAGAGCAGGGGGTCTGAGTCAAGTTCCAGCTGAAAAAAAGCCCTGTGATATATACGATTTTACCAGCAAAAATCCCAGTTAACACAGACTATGTTAATCTCAACTGCTCTGCTATTCATAAAAAAAAGTAGTCTGCTAGATAGAAAAAAAACTGTGATAGTTTTCAGCACCATGTGAGCAGTGTTTACATACAACAGCCTTTTTCCTTTTAGTTTGTAACACAATGTTTGAAATGAAAATGAAATGATTTAAACAAAGGGAATTCTTTCCCATCATTAGAATTTCCTGTGGAATAGGCTGGCTATTCCGTATGGTTACTTTCGAAAACTCAGAAGACAAAACACATGTCAG
Organism: Glandirana rugosa; assembly: GCA_018402905.1. Taxonomy (NCBI): domain Eukaryota; kingdom Metazoa; phylum Chordata; class Amphibia; order Anura; family Ranidae; genus Glandirana; species Glandirana rugosa. The sequence continues at coordinate 20,907 of BLSH010447459.1, read as the reverse complement.
GGAGTGCTTGTGAAGCATCATTCATAGAGTCGGTTCCCAGGACTTGTACATTTTTAGCTCTGGATGACACTGGCCCTTGTTCTCCACAGTTCATAAATATGGACATTGGGAAATAGAGAACTGGGATCCATCACGTCCTGTATTATTCCATTTTCACCAGTAGTCATGACTTCCTTAATTCTTAAGAGGGGCATAAATCATGTCAATTTGAGAATTCCTCTATAAAGTGGATCTGTTGACATACACATACAGTATATTTACTGTCCAACAAAAGATGTCTAAAAGGGATCTAAACATAAAACATTAAAGTGTCTGTAAAGCCAATTTTTAGTTTTAGTTTTAGATAGAGTAGCAGGGTATAATTAAAGCCAATGTCAATTATTTTGTCCTTCAGACAATGAAGAAACAATACGTGTATCATGCCAATGATAGTAAAGTCAAAGCCGGTTTGAATTATTTCATAATAATATAAAACAGCCAACACGTTTTGTGGGCTCAAACACTCTCACTTCATTATGGATATTCTATGGAACTTCTAACATTTTCTGTGGAGTCCCATCATTTGAAGCCCACACATTAAAGTGGTTGTAAAGGCACAAGGTAAAGTAAGTATAACATGCTTGTTGTTTTTAGGAAAAAAAAAAAACAGACACTTTAGTATCCCTTTAAGCTCAGATGAAGGGGAAGTGTTTGATGCCCTGAAATGCTTTGGATGGCTTATCTTATTTGAAAATAATTACAAACCAGCTTGTACTCTATGATCACTGGTGTGGCACTCTTCTTGCTTCTTCAGTATCTGAATTCTACTCAGGAAACCTTCTGGGGCGCCCTGTCAGAACTCAGCGCCAGTGACTTGGGATTGTAATGTCTCAACCACCTGGTGCTTCACACCCGTTCATATTTCCTCTGTTTCCTGTTGGTGAGATTTCTCTTCATTTCCAGTCCTGGAAGTAGGAGGAAATTTCCAAAGTGAGGGAGGGGAATTCTGATTTTAGACCGGGGTCAAAAAGGTGTCCCCATTGGAAAATTCACCCTCACCTCTTGTACTGGTGACAACTATAAAAGTTTAGATCTCCCATCACTTTTTAGTGATTTATAGGGGTGTATATACTAAAGGCAAATAGACTGTACACCTTGCAAAGTGCAACTGCTCCAGAGTTTAGTAAATGAGCAGAAGCTCTGCTGACTTCCATCATCCAATCATGCAAAAATGCTGCTTCTTTATTTTCCTTGCACGTGATTGGTTATTCTTTCCAAAGTGATGCTTTACCTCATGTATTAAGCTCTGGAGCAACTGCTCTGTTTGCCTTTAGTAATTCAACCCCCTATTTTCTTGCAAATAGAGAGTATGGATTTTCTCCCGCCGAACATACACATATATGCAGCTTCATGGAAGTGGGTCTTAATCCTGTAGGGCCACATATATATGCGTGCTTGTGCTGGGAGTGCGCTGTACACCACACTCCCAGCACCGAGACCGGACTGTCAATGAGAGCCCCGGGTCTCGTACTAATGACCAGAAAACATGAGGCCCAGTTCCTGATCATCTGATCGCCGTGATAGCGTCTGATTGGCTATCACTGTTATCAGTCACTGTTCAGCCCACCCCTGTGTATTTTTCTCCTCCTCAATTGAAAAAATAAACATTGTATCTTTTTCTCCTTGCTAGAGGAGAAAAGCGTGATAACAAAGAGGTGAGTATAAAAAAATATATATATTTTGGGTTGTTCTTTGGTAGTAGGTTATGGTAAGAGCAAAGAAATATACAGCTACATCTAAAAAAAATGTATATGTGTATATATACTTTTTACCATTCTGTGCCAGTTTTCTATTTATTAATTAAAAAAAATAAAAGCAGGAGATATCCAATACAATTTACCACCAAAGGAAAACCCAATTTGTCCTGAAAAAAAAACCACGGTAGAATCACCTGGATACACTACGTAGTTCGATGATAAGTACAGTTTCACCAACACATGCCAAAGTTGGTAAACTGTGTTAAGGCATTTAGATTTATTTTACTCTCCGTCATGAAGGGGTTAAAGTAATTCAAACCATTACCTAACCCTCAACCTGGACCCGACCCGTAAATCTTAAAGGGGTTGTAAAGTCAGAAGGTTCTTTATCTTAATGCATCCTATGCATTAAGATAAAAAGCCTTCTGTGTGCAGCAGCCTCCCCAGCACCCCCTAATACTTACCAGAGCCCCATTTCTGTCCAACGATGTCCACAAGTGTCTCGGCCATCCGAGACTCTCCCTCCTGATTGGCTGAGACACAGCAGCGGCGTCATTGGCTCCCGCTGCTGTCAGCCAATCAGGAGAGAGAGGGGGCGAGGCCGGGCGCAGCTCCATGTCTGAAAGTACACAGGGAGCTGTGACTCGGTTCGGCTGCCCCCATAGCAAGCTGCTTTCTGTGGGGGCACTCGACAGGAGGGTGGGTTCAGGAGCACAGAAGAGGGACCCGAGAAGAGGAGGATCCAGGCTCTGTGCAAATCCACTGCAACAGAGCAGGTAAGTATAACATGTTTGTTATTTTTATAGGAAAAAACAAGACTTTACAATCACTTTAACCTCACCTCTAACCCTTAACCTAACCTCCACACTTAACTTCCCAGTGTGTGCAGTTTTCAGATTAACGTTCTCATATACAGTATATAACAACACCAGGCAACTCTTCAACTTATCAAAATACAGTATATACACAGTAAATATAAATGTAAATGCAAGATACCCCGGAAAAGTCATATTGATATATATATTTAAGACTAAAAGAAGAACAATTGGTAAGACAAATGGCAAATTGGAACGCATTGTTTTCACAAAATCCATCGTTTTATTGGGAAACAAAATATAAAAAAAATACACACAAAAAACAAGTGTTAGTTCAAAGCATATATAATCACATATATGCAATGAATTGCTGAAAGAAGCCAAAAAATGAATTACAATATTATTGTTACATGATATTGAGTGAGTGAACCCCTGTGTTGAGTGAACCCCCCCCCCCCCCCCCCCCCATTCGTTGACACACAGGGGTTCACTCACTCAATATTATGTAACAACAATATTGTAATTCATTTTTTTGGCTTCTTTCAGCCATGCATTGCATATATGTGATTGTATATGCTTTTAATTGTCACTTGTTTTTTTGCGTGTATTTTTAAAATTTTTTGTTTACCAATAAAACGATGGATTTTGTGAAAACAATGCATTCCAATTTGCCTTTAAAGTCCAACCAAATGTTCTTCTTTTTGTCTTAAGTTAAATTTATGGAAGTGGCAATGTGATTTTGATATTTTTATAAAAGTCATATTGATGAAACACAGCGGAGCCTGGTAACCCGAAGTCCAGAGACTGCTGATTAGATGATTTACGGGACTGGACAGGTCCTTATGTGGTTTAAGCTTATGCATTTAAGATAATGCTGAATGTACTTTTCAAATGTGAGTTGATATGCTTTGGCCTTAATATTACATGAAAAGAATTAACACTTAGCATCTTTCTATCTGTGATCTTACACTGTATATAAATGGAGGATGTCTGCTGGAGGTTTATTGCCATGGGGAATACATCTAAGCTGTGTTTGCCTTTCCATGAGTGCGGTTCCAATATAAGGTTTGCATTCACACGTGGAGGTTGTGAAGATACACTGTGAGAACTGAATTTCAACATTGGAATTATGTTCATGTGTTTTACATTATCACAGGCTTGCTTGTTTATTATTGGTTGCAGGATTGTATAGAAGTGTGGGGCCCTTTAGACAGAGTCCAATCCAGATGGTTGCTCTGTCATATTTACTTATTTACCAGGGGGTATTTAAGGACCGGTGTATGGAGTTAAGTGGATCATTCAATTGGTTCTGCACTTTAAGGAATTCCATTCACATCAATAGCCACCATGTGAGTGCTTTGTATTCTGGACTGTGCACTCCCGGAGGAATGTTGGGATGGCTCCATAGTGGAGATGATCATTTGAGCTAGAGAACGCGCTGGACCAGTAGAATGGTTTGTGATAGATGTTAATTGGTTCCACAGATGAATAATTGTGTTGATCTCTCTTTGGAAATATTGGCTGCTACCTTGCTGGTAGGACAGAGCTGCCACTTCAACAGAGAAGATATCTGAGTAAAGAGAGAGGACCTGGTGTCCAGAATAAGGAAACTCTTGATGAAGAATATAATCGCTTATTGGAGGTAAAACATATACAGATAGAGCCAACACGTTTTGCAGGAATTGCCTCCCCTTCTTCAGGGTTCATGAAGGCTGATGACTGCTTGTGAGATGCCATACCATTTTTTTAAAACCAGCGCCATTAGCCGCCGAGTAAACCGGAAGTGACGTTGTAACGTTGCTTCCGTGAATGTACGAAGGAGTCCTGATCGAAGCCAATTCCTCCTTCCACAGGGACTCCACACAGCGGCCAGAAGCGTCAGATCGGAGCTCCAGTCTCCCGGTGGGACGAGAGGCCGGAGAAGAGCGGCGGACGGTGGTGGGAGGGGGGGATGTCCCCTTCCCTGCCTGGGATAACGACCAAGTGGATTGGCTGTTATCAACGGATAGCCGGCCGCCTGCTCTAAAAAACGGTACCGGGATATAGCCTGTAGCTGCAGGCTATACCCCGATACTTCCACTTAAATCAGCCACCATTTATAAACAGCGATTCGCGTTAAGTGGTTACACTAATTTACAACAGCAGGGCCTGTTCCTGCACCCAACAAAAGTAACTGCAAGGGGTTACAGTGTTCTGGCTCCGACAACACCCAAGGCCCAAGTTTTCACCACCTGTTGGACCGGAGCATGTCATCACAATTTTTAACCACTTAACGCGAATCGTCGTTTATGCATCTACAGGCTATACCCCGGTATCATTTTTTAGAGCAGGCAGCCGGCTATCCAGTGATAATGGCCAATCCGGGTCGGAAGCTGCTCGGTCTTTATCCCAGGGAGCGGGAGGTGCCACCCCCCCTCCCTCCACCGTCCGCCGCTCTTCTCTGGTTTTCCGTCCCACCAGGAGACCGGAGCTCCGATCCGACACTTCTGGCCGCTGTGTGGTGTCCCTGTGGAAGCCGGAATCGGGACTCCTTCGTACATTTCCGGAAGCAACGTCAGAACGTCACTTCTGGTTTACTCAGCATGAATCGGCGCCGGTGTTAAAAAATATTACAGTATTCAGAATCGCCATTTTTGGCGATCAGAATACTGTGAAGTGAAGTCTTTTAGACCCCCCCCCCCCATCCTTCCATAAAGTGTACCTGTCACCATATATTACAAGGGATGTTTACATTCCTTGTGATAGCAATAAAAGTGATCAGATTTTTTTTTTTTTTTAAAGGAACAGTGTTAAGAGGAAAAATATAATAAAATAAAAAAAACATTTAAAGCGCCACCGTAACCGGGAGCTCGCGCACCAAAGAAAACGCATATGTAAGTCACGCCCGTATATGAAAACAGTGTTCAAACCACACATGTGAGGTATCGCCGCAATCGCCAGAGTGTGAGCAGTAATTCTAGCAAAAGAACTCCTCTGCATTCTCTAAACTGGTAACCGTAAAAAAAATTTAAAGCGTCGCTTATGGAGATGTTTACTCGGCATAACATCCTCTTTCACAATATACAAAAAAATTGAGCTAACTTTACTGTTAAACACAACACATTGCAATTAACAAATCAAGAAGAAATCAAGTTAGTAATGAAGAGCGAAGCCAAAAAGATTGGCACACATATGTGGTATCTGGTAAGCAGATTTGGTTATAAGAGCACGCTGCATGGTGGGAATTTTCCTTCTCCTGGGAAGTTTTCTTCTCCTAGTGGTCAGTGGACATCACCTAAAAAATCTCCTATACTTATACATGTGTGTGTCTCGGACTTCATGCACCCCTTACTTATATGGACTTTAGGACTTTCAAAGCATTATCACACATTTTTTAACAAAATCTTTTTGGCTTCGCTCTTCCTTACTAACTTGATTTCTTGATTTGTTAATTGCAATGTGTTGTGTTTGACATGATTTCTTTTTGATAGATGGCAGCTTTGAGATAAGTCCCAGTGTTTAACCACACTACTGGAGTCCAGCAGCCCTTAGCTCTCCATATGCGCTGATTGTGTATATAGGTTGAGCGTCTTAGTTACACATAATTCTAGACTAACTTTACTGTTGTCTTATTTTTTAACTCAAAAAAGCAATTTTTTTTTCCAAAGAAATTGCGCTTGAAACACCGCTGCGCAAATACCGTGTGACAAATATTATTGCAAAGATCGCCATTTTATTCTCTAGGGTGTTTGAAAAAAATATATAATGTTTGGGGGTTCTAAGTAATTTTCTAGCAAAAAATTATTTTAACTTGTAAACGACAAGTGTAAAAACGGGCTCCAGGGCTTAAGTGTTTAAATGAATTTACAACATCAGGCCCAGTTCCTCTGTCTAACAAGACTAACTGCAAGGGGTTACGGTGTTCTGGCATAGCCAACAAGCAAGGCCCAATTTTTGGCCACCTGTTTGACTGGGGGTTTTCGTCACAATTTGTAAACTAATTTACAACATCAGGCCCAGTTCCTCCGTCCAACAAGAGTAACTGCAAGGGGTTACAGTGTTCTGGCACCACCAGCACACAAGGCCCAATTTTTGGCCACCTGTTTGACTTAGGGCTTTCGTAAGAATTTTTAAACTTATTTACAACATCAGGCCCAGTTCCTCCATCCAACAAGAGTAACTGCAAGCGGTTACAGTGTTCTGGCAATGCCAACACACAATGCCCAATTTTTCGCCACCTGTTTGACTGGGGGATTTTATCACAATTTTTTAACTAATTTACAACAGCAGGGCCCGCTCCAAAATAAACAAAAAAATGACGTGCGGTTCCCCCCAAAACCTAAACCAGGCCCTTCAGGTCCGGTATGGATTTTAAGGGGAACCCCGTGCCAAATATAAAAAAAATGGCATGGGGCCCCCCCCCAAAATCCAAACCAGATCCGAGCACGCAGCCCTGGCATGGCAGGAGGGGGTGGGGACGAGGGAATGCCCCCCCCTTTGAACCATACCAGGCCACATGCCCTCAACATGGGGAGGATGCTTTGAGGTCCCCCCCCCATGTTGATGGGGAGAAGGGCCTCATTCCCACAACCCGGCCGGTGGTTGTGGGGGTCTGCGGGGCAGGGGGCTCATCAGAATCTGGAAGCCCCCTTTAATAAGGGGGCCCCCAGATCCCAACCCCCCCATGTGAATAGGTTTGGGGTACTTTGTACCCCTACCCATTCACCAAAAAAAGGAGTGTAGTGTAATAAAGAACAATAGGCAATTGTTGACAAGTCCTTTATTTTGTATTATAGCTCTTTCTTCTTTCTTCCTCCATCTTCTCCTGGCCTGCTCCTTCTTCTGGTCTTCTTCTTCTTCTTTTAGTCTTCTTGCTTCCTCTGTTCCTCTTCAATCTTCATCTTCATCTTCTTACTTCTTTCCCCACCGCCGCTCTCTCCACTGCAGCAGTCCGGCCCCTGCGCGTCTCCCCGAATGGGCGGTCTTCACGATGATAGTACTTTTATAAGAAGGGGCGGGGCCACCCAGTGATGTAACTGAGTGAACCCGCCCCTTCTGACGTCATGTGATTTCAGAGTGGGCGGGTCACCCATTTACGTCACAGGTGGCCCCGCCCCTTCTTATAAAAGAACTGTCATCATGAAGACCACCCATTCCGGGAGACGCTGCAGGGGCCGGACTGCAGCAGCGGAGAGCATGGCGGCGGGGAAAGAAGAAAGAAGATGAAGATGAAGATTGAAGACAAAGAGAGGAAGCAAGAAGACTAAAAGAAGAAGACCAGAAGAAGGAGCGGGCTAGGAGAAGATGGAGGAAGAAAGAAGAAAGAGCTATAATACAAAATAAAGGACTTGTCAAAAACTGCCTAATGGTTTTTTTTTACACTACACTCCTTTTTTGGTGAACAGGTAGGGGTACAATGTACCCCAAACCTGTTCACATGGGGGGGTCGGGATCTGGGGGCCCCCTTATTAAAGGGGGCTTCCAGATTCCGATAAGCGCCCCGCCCGCAGACCCCCACAAGCACCGACCAGGCTTGTGGGGAAGAGGCTCTTGTCAACATGGGGACAAGGTGCTTTGAGGTGAGGGGGCTCCCCCAAAGCACCCATACTCCCCATGTTGAGGGCATGTAGCCTGGTACGGTTCAGGAGGGGGGGCACTCGCTCGCCCCCCCCAATCCTAACCGGCCAGGACTGCATGCTCGGATAAGGGTCTGGTTTGGATTTTAGGGGGGCCCCCACGTAAATTTTTTTAAAATTTGGCACCGGGTTCCCCTTAATATCCAAACCAGGCCCAAAGAGCCTGGTTTGGACTTGGGGGGACCCCACACACTTTTTTCCAGCAATTTTTTGTATATTGCTGGGAACTGGCAATACATTACAGCCACGATTTTAAATGACACTTTTTCCTATGGAAATGTAATTTTGCTCTGGCTATGTTCTAGACCTCACAGAGATCCGCTCTTTTACACACAGACTAAGGGCACCCCCCCCTAG
>BLSH010447458.1:118885-137530 GCA_018402905.1 Glandirana rugosa | reverse complement strand
CATTTTTATAGCACTGATCGCTGTATAAATGCCAATGGTCCCAAAAAAGTGTCAAAATGGTCCGACATGTCCGCTGAAATATCGCAGTACCGCAAAAAATCGCAGATCGCCGCCATTTTTAGTAAAAAATAAAAAAAAAATAAAAACCCCAAAAATGAATTCTCATCATCCGTAAACGCGGCCACTTTTGCGCAAACCAATCAATAAACGCCGATTGCGATTTTTTTTATCGCAAATATGAGGAAGAATATAAATCGGCCAAAAACGGGGAAAAAAAATGTTTTTTTATATTTTTTTTTTGGATTTGTATTCTAGCAAAAAGTAAGAAATTTGGGTTTTTTTGCAAAATTGTCGCTCTTCTTTTGTTTATAGCAGCGATCAGAAATGACGCAGAGGTGATCAAATACCACCAAAAGAAAGATCTATTTGTGGGAAAAAAAGGACGCAAATTTCGTTCGGGTACAATGTCGCACGACCGCGCAATTGTCAGTTAAAGCGACGCAGTGCCGAATCGCAAAAAGGGCTCCGGTCCTAAAGCTGTAAATCCTTCCGGGGCTGAAGTGGTTAAAAAAGGCCTGGATTATTTCCTTAATGTAAATAATATAACTGGGTACTAACAATTATAGGTAAAGTTGATCCAGGGTGAATCCGATTGCCTCTCGGGGAATCAGGAAGGAATTTTTTCCCCTGTTATAGCAAATTGGATCACGCTTTGCTGGGGTTTTTTGCCTTCCTCTGGATCAACTGCGGGTGAAGGATTGTATATGGGATTATTTGGTTTTATATATATATATATATATATATATATATATATGTGTTTTTTTTTTTTGGTTGAACTAGATGGACTTGTGTCTTTTTTCAACCTGACTAACTATGTTACTATGTAGCTATATCTCGCTAACTGCACACTGGGCAAATGTAGTGGCGGGTGGGCCTGAGGCGGCTAGCTGTTTGGCGCATGTCCTTCCGCCACCGAGGATTGCAGAGCATTTCTCTTTGCCCACTGTTGCCTCCTCCTCCTACTGCGCTTCCTCCTCCTCCTCTACCACCTCCTCATCCGCTCAGCGTAACACCTTCACCACCAACTTCAACACATCCAGGGGGAAACGACAGCAGGCTGTTTTAAAACTGATATGTTTGGGGGATAAACCCCACACTGCGCAGCAGCTGTGGACGGGCATTGAACAACAGACCAATGAGTGGTTGTTGCCACTGAGCCTCAAGCCCGGCCTGGTGGTGTGCGATAATGGGTGAAATCTCGTAGCAGCTCTGGGCTTAGCCAGTTTGACGCACATCCCTTTGCCCGGCGCATGTGTTGAATTTGGTGGTGCTGAAATTTCTAAAAAACTACCCGGATATGTCAGAGCTGCTGCAGAAAGTGCGGGGCGTCTGTGCATGCTTTAGGCGTTCTCATCCTGCTGCTGCTCGCCTGTCTGCGCTGCAGCGGAACTTTGGCCTTCCCGCTCATCGCCTCATATGCGACGTGCCCACAAGGTGGAACTCCACCTTGCACATGCTGGAGACTGTGCGAGCAGCAGCAGGCAATAGTGGAGTTTCAGCTGCAGCACGCACGGGTCAGTCGCTCTGCGGAACAGCAACACTTCACCACCAACGAGTGGGCCTCCATGCGAGACCTGTGTACCATATTGCCGTGTTTTGAGTACTCCACCAACATGGCCAGTGCCGATGATGCGGTTCTCAGCGTTACTATACCACTTCTATGTCTCCTTGAAAAAACACTTTGGGCGATGATGGAAGAGGATGTGGCACAGGAGGAAGAGGAGGAGGAAGAGGGGTAATTTCCACGGTCATCGGGCCAGTCATTCACAAGTGGCTCGGAGGGTGGGTTCCTGCACCAGCATAGGCCAGGTAAAAAATGTTCAAGCCAGGGCACAGTTCTGGAGGATGAGGAGGATAAGGATGATGATGATGATGAGGAGGAGGAGGAACCGTGTTCACAGCAGGGTGGCACCCAACACAGCTCCTGGGCATCACTGGAGCATGGCTGGGGGGATACGGAGGACACAGATGATACACCTCCCACAGAGGACAACTTGTCTTTGCCTCTGGGCAGCCTGGCACACATGAGCGACTACATGCTGCAGTGCCTGCTCAATGACAGCCGAGTTGCCCACATTTTAACTTTTGCTGATTACTGGGTGGCCACCCTGCTGGATCGCCGTTACAAGGACAACGTGCCGTCCTTAATTCCCTCACTGGAGCATGATCGGAAGATGCACAACTATGAGCGCAAGTTCGTAGATGCCCTGCTGAGGGCATTCCCAAATGACACAGGGGGCTCAGTGGAAGCACAAGGCGAAGGCAGAGCAGGAGGAAGAGGTCACCAACGCAGCTGTGGCACCGCTAGCACCTTAGAAGGCAGGGTTAGCATGGCCAAAATGTGGAAAAGCTTTGTCAGCAGCACGCCACAACAAACAGCACCACCAGCTGATAGGCAATGTCTTAGCAGGAGGCAGCATTTCAGCAACATGATGGAAGAGTATGTGGGCACACGCCTACACGTACTGCCTGATGGGTCTGCCCCATTCAACTTCTGGGTCTCCAAATTGGGCACATGGCCTAAGCTTGCCCTTTATGCCTTGGAGGTGCTGGCCTGCCCTGCAGCCAGTGTATTGTCTGAACGTGTGTTTAGCACAGCAGGGGGCGTTATCATAGACAAGCGGAGCTGCCTGTTCACAGTCAATGTGGACAAGCTAGTGTTTATTAAAATGAACCGGGCATGGATCCCACAAGACTTGTCTGTACCTTGTGCAGAATAGACATTTAGTATGTCTATACTAAATAGACATTTAGTATTTAATATGTCTCAATATTTTAGGGGCTACCCCAATTAGAAAAAAAAAACAAACAAACAAAAAACAGTGTTGGCTACCTCCTCCTCCTCCACCGCCACTTCCACCTACACCGCCACGGTCATGGCCTACTCAACCTCCTACTCCACATCCACCTCCTCCTCCATTTTTTTTTATGTGATTTTAAGTTATTTCCCTATCCACATTTGATTGCAGGGCACTTGTCCTACTCTTACCCCCATTTTGCTTCCTTTTGCAGCCCTCTAGCCCTTTCCAGGACTTTTTTACAGCCATTTTTGTGCCCAAAAGTTCGGGTCACCATTGACTTCAATGGGGTTCGGGGTCAAGTTCGGGTCAAGTTCGGTACCGACCCCAAACTTTTTCGCGAAATTCGGACGAACCCGAACATCCAGGTGTCCGCTCAACTCTAGTCACCGTGTTAAGGAGACAGATCAGAGAACATAAGCTGAAACCATAGTGAAGGCTCTTTCTGAAGTTTGTTGAAAAGTGATGCATCATAATTTTTTGTGATGGTCAGGCTCTTTTTGAAGTAGGTAATTAGTAGTATTCTATGCATGTTCCAAAAAAGAAATGAATTATTTTACGATAAGGGCAATTTCTATTGTTTTCAATGGTTCCTTTGACTTTGACTCATATGTAGATTCAAAGTTGATCCATGGATACAAGTCAAGACATGAAACCTGCCATACCCCCTTTTAAATACTAAAGAACTGTCTTTGAATTTACAGCCCAAGCATCTTTCTGACCCACAATAAAACAACTTGACACCCATACGGCAGAGAGATTTCTCATATCCAGCAAAGCGTGGATGATGAATAACACAGAGGCTCACAGAGACTACCAAGACTTGGATCACTGGTCTTGTGGTGCTGGACCCGGAGCATGGGCAATACTCCAAGTTCACAAAACAATAGTTCAGAACATCTCAGCTGACTTCGATCACCCACATCTCACAATAGAACAGACTCCAGTCCATGGTCCACTCCACAAAGGTAAATTACAGCTCCCTACCGACATTTCTTTAGATTTATTCAGGTTTTTGTCTGAGGATAGACCCATGTTTATCAGAAAATTCAATAAATGTTGATTGACTCACTACTTCTGCTGTGAGTATGAAGAAATATTACTGCTTGTAGAAAAAGTATGCTAATTTATATAGAAGTACTTAAGCAAAGGATAAAAATACCACTAGTAATACTCTGTTCTTTCTTTGCTGGCAGGAGATTTTAGTAGACAGATTTGGTAAGTACGAAGGAATTGAATGATGGTGGTTTCAGAGTTCATTCCTTAGAGGCTAGAGCCTAGAAATTGAACTAAAATCACAGATACGATTCATTTTTTTCCACAGACAAGGAAGCGAAATACATTTAAACTCTCAAGAGTATAAGAAGACGGAGTGGTGTAGAACAGCTAATAGCAGTACTTACTGCTTCTTTCTACACGTGTATCAACCATAGTTAGGGCAATACCAAAAGAAGCACGCCAAGAACTCAAGCAGAACTTTTAATACAAAGTCATATGTAGGCCATAGCTAATGGGTTTTTATCGTTAATTTGGAAAATGCAAGTATAATACTTACCTTTAGCAGCTACATTAAATCCAAGCTAGAGGAGAAACTACAATCTTCTTAAAATTACACTTGTAGGTTTATTGGATCTCCTAGCTACATGCTGCTGCCCAGTTCTTTGGACCACTGAGCCACTAATGTATCACAAGAGGTCTTGTGCTGTTCCGGGAGCTAATGATATTTATTCCAATTGCATTTTATAAAGCAGTAATAAAATAGACACAATAAAAAAAGATGACAACAGGATCTCTCTTATATATATATATATATATATATATATATATATATATATATATATATATATACACATGATCTCACAAAAGTTCTTTTCATGTGACAACACTGAAGAAATGAGACTTTGCTACAATGTAAAGTAGTGAGTGTACAGCTTGTATAACAGTGTAAATTTGCTGCCCCCTCAAAATAACTAAACACACAGCCATTAATGTTTAAACTGTTGGCAACAAAAGTGAGTACACCCCTAAGTGAAAATGTCCAAATTGGGCCCAAAGTGTCAATATTTTGTGTGGCCTCCATTATTTTCCAGCACTGCCTTAATCCTCTTGGGCATGGAGTTCACCAGAGTTTCACAGGTTGCCACTGGAGTCCTCTTCCACTCCTCCATGATGACATCACGGAGCTGGTGGATGTTAGAGACCTTGCGCTCCTCCACCTTCCGTTTTGAGGATGCCCCACAGAGCTCTATAGGGTTTAGGTCTGGAGACATGCTTGGCCAGTCCATCACCTTTACCCTCAGCTTCTTTAGCAAGGCAGTGGTCATCTTGGAGGTGTGTTTGGGGTTGTTTTCATGTTGGAATACTGCCCTGCGACCCAGTTTCCAAAGGGAGGGGATCATGCTCTGCTTCAGGATGTCACAGTACATGTTGGCATTCATGGATCCCTCAATGAACTGTAGCTCCCCAGTGCTGGCAGCACTCATGCAGCCCCAGACTATGACACTCCCACCACCATGCTTGACTGTAGGCAAGACACACTTGTCTTTGTACTCCTCACCTGGTTGCCGCCACACACGCTTGACACCATCTGAGCCAAATAAGTTGGTCTTGGTCTCATCAGACCACAGGACATGGTTCCAGTAATCCATGTCCTTAGTCTGCTTGTCTTCAGTAAACTGTTTGCGGGTTTTCTTGTGCATCATCTTTAGAGGAGGCTTCCTTCTGGGACGACAGCTATGCAGACCAATTTGATGCAGTGTGCAACGTATGGTCTGAGCACTGACAAGCTGGCACCCCACCCTTTCAACCTCTGCAGCAATGCTGGCAGCACTCATACGTCTATTTCCCAAAGACAACTTCTGGATATGACACTGAGCACGTGCACTCAACTTCTTTGGTCGACCATGGCAAGGCCTGTTCTGAGTGGAACCTGTCCTGTTAAACCGCTGTATGGTCTGGGCCACCGTGCTGCAGATCAGTTTCAGGGTCTTGGCAATCTTCTTATAGCCTAGGCCATCTTTATGTAGAGCAACAATAATTTTTTTCAGATCCTTCAGTTCTTTGCCATGAGGTGCCATGTTGAACTTCCAGTGACCAGTATGAGAGAGTGAGAGCGATAACACCAAATTTAACACACCCGATCCCCATTCACACCTTAGCCCTTGTAACACTAACAAGTCACATGGCACTGGGGGAGGGAAAATGGCTAATTCGGCCCAATTTGGACATTTCCACTTAGAGGTGTACTCACTATTGTTACCAGTGGTTTAGACATTAATGGCTGTGTTGCGTTATTTTGAGGGGACAGCAAATTTACACTGTTATACAAGCTGTACACTCACTACTTTACATTGTAGCAAAGTGTCATTTCTTCAGTGTTGTCACATGAAAAGATATAATAAAATATTTACAAAAATGTGAAGAGTGTACTCACTTTTGAGAGATACTGTATATATATATATATATATATATATATATATATATATATTTATATACTCACCGGCCACTTTATTAGGTACACCTTACTAGTACTGGGCTGGACCCCCTTTTGCCTTCAGAACTGCCTTAATTCTTTGTGGCAGAGATTCTACACGGTGTTGGAAACATTTCTCAGAGATTTTGGTCCATAGTGACATGATAGCATCACGCAGTTGCTGCAGATTTGTTGGCTGCACATCCATGATGCAAATCTCCCGTTCCACCACATCCCATAGCCTCAGTTTCCTGTTCTTAGCTGACAAGAGTGGCACCCAGTGTGGTCTTCTGCTGCTGTAGCCCATCTGCTTCAAGGTTTGATGCGTTGTGCATTCAGAGATGATATTCTGAATACCTTGGTTGTAACAAATGGTTATTTGAGTTACTGTTGCCTTTCTATCGTCTTGAACCAGTCTGTCTATTCTCCTCTGACCTCTGATGTCAACAAGGACTGGATGTTTTCTCTTTTTTATGCCATTCTGTGTAAACCCGAGAGATGGTTGTGCGTGAAAAACCCAGAAATACTCAGACCAGCCTGCCTGGCACCAACAACTATGCCATGTTCAGAGTCACTTAAATCCCCTTTCTTCCCATTCTGATGCTTGTTTTGAACTTAAGCAAGTCGTATTCACCACGTCTAGATGCCTAAATGCATTCAGTTGTTGCCATGTGATTGGCTGATTTTATATATTTAGTACATATAACGCAACTCCGCAGTCATTAAAAAAATCAGCTCAGGTTGCAATTCTGATTTCCCCTCTGCTGCTGTCCCACTCAACAATCCCATTCAGCCACAAGATGTCCTCAGGTTAAATGACACCCAAGAATCTGTTTGTAAAAGCTTTGTTGGTTGAATGTGACATGAATTTACCCTTCCTTGATGAATTCTGACCAAAGCTTATGTCATTCAATTATTTCCTTTGATCGTCAGCTACACCTAGTGTCCATAAGGCAGTATTAATCCTATAATACCTCATCAGAAAAATACTGTATTATGACCACTGGATGGAGCTAACGTTCAAAGGAAATGAATGGATAATAAGTAAAATAAAGTCAGAATTTGTCAAGGATTCCCAAATGCTTTTCACAATTGTACAATGCTTTAAAAAAAAAAAAAATAGACCCCCAGTGTCATTCACCCTAAAAGACTGAGGACATAATTTGAGTGCAGGGTGTCATGAACCTATCCCTAAGGAGATGTCAGCACAGCGCCTTGCACTCAAAGTATAATGAGGCAGCAAGCATTCTGGTGTTATCAGCACTGTTCTTTGCATCATTGAGCAAGTAGTTATAAACATAAAATAGCATAGAATACTGCATGGTATACCAAGAATGGAGAGAAGGAAGCAGGGGGGGGGGGGGGGCAGTTGGTCTTTTATACTTACCTAAAAAACTGAACTTGGTACTTGTCTGTATCCCTGCTTGGGAGATTCATTCTCCCTATATATCCTATTGGCCAAACTGATTACCAAACAGGTAAGAGGAATCCACCAATGGGTACTGTCTAGGGCTGGGCTCACACTATCCGACAAAGAAACGGTCCGACTTTGATCCTACTTTGCTGTGTGATTCACGGTCCTACATAGAGTCAAAGTCGGACTGTTTGTCTGTGAACAGGGATCCGACTTTGATCCCGACAATGCCAGGCACTTTGTGCTCTGATGATCATGAAGGGGAACTCCACTCCAAATTTAAAATAAACTGGCATGGGGTCCCCCTCCAGGAGCATACCAGGCCCTTTGGTCTGCTACAGATTTTAAGGTGAACCCCATGCCGAAAAACCAGCATGGGGTCCCCCCCAAAATCCATACCAGACCCTTATCCGAGCACGCAACCCGGCAGGCCAGGAAAGGGGGTGGGGACGAGCAAGCGCCCCCCCCTCCTGGACCATACCAGGCCGCGTGCCCTCAACATGGGGAGTATGGGTGCTTTGGGGCAGGGGGGGCTCTGCGCCCCCCACCCCAAAGCACCTTGTCCCCATGTTGATGAGGACAAGGGCCTCTTCCCGACAACCCTGGGCGGTGGTTGTCGGGGTCTGCGGGCGGGGGCTTATCGGAATCTGGAAGCCCCCTTTAACAAGGGGACCCCCAGATGCCGGCCCCCACCCTATGTAAATGAGTATGGGGTACATCGTACCCCTACCCATTTACCTGGAAAGAAATATGTACACAAAAAACCACACAGCTTTTTAAAATATTTTATGAAATCTGCTCCGGCGGTCTTCTCTCTCAGGTGTCTTCTTTTCTTCGGCTCTTTTGCGGGTCTTTCATCTTCTGAGGGGTCTTCATTCTTCTCCTTCTCTGCGGTGTCTTCTGCTCTTTTGCCGGTCTTCTCCGCTGTCCTCTTCCCTCTCTTCTCCTTCTTCTTCTTCTCCTTCTTCTTCCCATGTTGACAGGACGCGATCTCCTTCACGAATGCCCTCTCCGCTCTGTGCTGTGCCTTATATTGGCATGGGGCGTGGCCACCAAATGACATCACCTGGAGGCCCCGCCCCATATGAGGTCACAGCTCCGCCCCCAGGATGTGAGCTCATATGGGGCGGGCCTCCAGGTGATGTCATCTGGTGGCCACGCCCCATGCCAATATAAGGCACAGCACAGAGCGGAGAGGGCATTCGTGAAGGAGAACGCGTTGTGTCAACATGGGAAGAAGAAGGAGAAGAAGAAGAAGAAGAAGAAGAAGAAGAAGAAGAGGAGAGGAGAGGGAAGAGGACAGCGGAGAAGACCGGCAAAAGAGCAGAAGACGCCACAGAGAAGAAGAATGAAGACCCCTCAGAAGATGAAAGACCCCGCAAAAGAGCCGAAGAAAAGAAGACACCTGAGAGAGAAGACCGCCGGAGCAGATTTCATAAAATATTTTAAAAAGCTGTGTGTTTTTTTGTGTACATATTTCTTTCCAGGTAAATGGGTAGGGGTACGATGTACCCCATACTCATTTACATAGGGTGGGGGGCCGGCATCTGGGGGTCCCCTTGTTAAAGGGGGCTTCCATATTCTGATAAGCCCCCCGCCCGCAGACTCCGACAACCACCGCCCAGGGTTGTCGGGAAGAGGCCCTTGTCCTCATCAACATGGGGACAAGGTGCTTTGGGGTGGGGGGCGCAGAGCCCCCCCTGCCCCAAAGCACCCATACTCCCCATGTTGAGGGCACGTGGCCTGGTATGGTCCAGGAGGGGAGGGGGGCGCTCGCTCGTCCCCACCCCCTTTCCTGGCCTGCCGGGCTGCATGCCGGATAAGTGTCTGGTATGGATTTGGTTCACCTTAAAATCTGTACCAGACCAAAGTGTCTGGTATGCTCCTGGAGGGGGACCCCATGCCAGTTTTTCTTTAACCACTTCCCTACTGGGCACCCAAACCCCCCCTGCCCGGACCAATTTTCAGTTTTCAGCGCTGTCGCTCTTTGAATGACAATTGCACGGCCGTGCGACGTTGTACCCAAACAAAATTGGCGTCCTTTTTTTCCCACAAATAGAGCTTTCTTTTGGTGGTATTTGATCGCCTCTGCGTCATTTCTGATCTCCGCTATAAACAAAAAAAGAGCGATAATTTTGAAAAAAAAACAATATTTTTTACTTTTTGATAAAATAAATATCCAAAAATAAAAAAACAAATTTATTCATCAGTTTTGGCCGATATATATTCTACATATTTTTGGTTAAAAAAATTGCAATCAGCGTTTATTGATTGGGTTGCACAAAAGTTATAGCGCCTACAAACTATGGACATTGATTTATGGCGTTTTTATTATTATTTATTTTTTTTTACTGGTAATGGCAGCAATCTGCGATTTTTATCGGTACTGCGATATTGGGGCGGACATGTCGGACGTTTTTGACACTTTTTTGGGACCAATGACATTTATACAGCAATCAGAAATGTAAATATCCCCTGATTACTGTATAAATGTCATTGGCAGTGAAGGGGTTAACCTGCAGGGGGCAGTGAAGGGGTTAACAAATGTTCCCTGGGTGTGTTCTAACTGTGGGGGGGGGGCGGGGCTGGTCGGGACATAACAGATCTAACTGATCCCAGTGACAGGGATCAGTAGATCTGTCATGTCCCCTGTCACAGAACGGGGAACCGCCGTGTTTACATCGGTGGTTCCCCGTTCCTCCTCTCTGTAAGGAGATCGCGGGTCTCCGGCGGACATTGGGTCCGCCCGACCCGCGGGCACGGCCCGCGGGAGCGCGCCCAGCACGAGCCAAATGGGAGGACGTCTATTGACGTCCTCCCGGCATTTTAGAGCCGTGCTGTAGCCGTCATTCGGCTATAGCGCGGATAGGAGGTGGTTAAAAATATGGTGTGGAGTTCCCCTTCAAAAGCCCCAGAGCACAAGGTGCCTGGTATTGTCGGGATCAAAGTCGGATCCCTGTTCACAGACAAACGGTCCGACTTTGACCCTATGTAGGACCGTAAATCGCACAGCAGTGTAGGATCAAAGTAGGACCGTTTTTTTGTCGGATAGTGTGAACCCAGCCTAAGGGAGTATTTCAACTCTCACTTCCTGTTATGTCTCCAGGACAGGAAGTGAAAGCAAATCCTCCCCAATGAGACAAAAAAAGAAAAACCAACAGGGGTTTTAACCTCTTTTCATTCTATCCAGAATCCAAAAATGTTGCACTTTTACATTAGGAGCCCTGAGAAGTACCATGGCCGGATGCCCAGAGCTGAGAAAAAGCCAGGTCCAAAAATTCCGATAAAACTCTTATTTCCTGTTTACTTTCACATCTGTACTCAGATTCTATCTGCCTTGTTTTTATTACAGTGCATGGCATTTATACTTTTATATAGAGGGAGAATAAACAGCTGTGTGATGTTACAATGGCAGTGACATTCCACAGCATCCTCTATCACTATACACAGCTTGTGTAGCCCAGCTAATTACAGCATAGCCACAATTCCTGGCATTCTGCTGCCACCTGCTGTCTCACTGTATATCTGCATGTGTTTTCACAATTTCTAGTTTTGCAGTCAAATTTGAAAAACCACTACTATATGTTTGTTATCCGTTCCCATTCACACAACCCAACTAAAAAAAAATTAAAAAAAAATAAATGTTTCTTTGGAGCAGGTTTATACACAGGACACTATAGGCAGCTTAAAACAGAATTCTTTTTTATTATTATTAACTTTGCCTCTCACACCCATTCGCCTGTTATTCGGCGATAATTTTGTCATTACTTAACCACTTCAGCCCCGGAAAGTTTTACCCCCTTCCTGACTAGGTCATTTTTTGCGATACGGCACTGTATTACTTTAACTGACAATCGCGCGGTCGTGCAACGCTGTACCCAAATACAATTGTTGTCCTTTTTTCCTATAAATAGAGCTTTTTTTGGTGGTATTTGATCACCTCTTAGTTTTTTTCTTTTTTGTGCTATAAACAAAAAAAGAGCAATCATTTTGAAAAAAAAAACCCAATATTTTTTACTTTCTGCTATAAAACACACCCAATTAAAAAAAATGTAAAAAATCTAATTACTTCATCAATTTAAAAAAAATCCCAATAAGCATATATTGATTGATTTGTGCAAAAGTTATAGTGTCTATAAACTATGGGATAGATTTGGGGATTTTTATTTATTTTTTTACTAGTAATGGCGGTGATCAGCAATTTTTAGCGGGACTGCAACATTGCGGCAGACAAATTGGACACCTTTTTGGTTACCAGTGACACCAATACTGTGATCAGTGCTAAAAAAAAAAAAATGCACTGGCACTGTATAGATGACACTGGCAGGAAAAGGGTTAACATAAGGGGCAATCAAAGGATTAAATTTTAACAGTTCCCTCCGTGTGCTTACTAACTGTGTGGGGGATGGACTCACTGCAGGAACAGAGAGATCTGTGTTACTGATTAGCAGGAAGCACAGATCTCTCTGTTCCTGTCTGACAGAATGACGGTTTGCTTTGTTTACATCAGCAGACCGCCATTCTGTCATTCCCCGGAGAGATTGCGGGAGGACAGTGGCTATCGCAGCCACCAGGCCCGCTGATTGGCTCCTGCTGTGTCCAATTACAGCGGAAGTGGGTCACCAACGGCGCGTGCCCCAGACCAGCTTTGGCAGACAACGTACAGGTATGTTGTTTCGTGCAGCCGGGCCGCCCTGCCACAGTATATGTGCAGTGGTTAAGCTAACAATATCATATATATATTGTTTTTTTAAGGACAAACAGGGCTTTCTTTTTGTGAATATTGTATTTAAACACTGTTTTTTTCGCAATCTTTAGACAATTAAATGTAATAAACCTAAACAAAATGCACGTTTTCTTTTTTTGAGCAATGTTAGCTTAAAGTAGTTGTAAAGGCACAAAGTTTTTTTTTACTTTAATGCATTCTATGTGCAGCAGCCCCCCTAATACTTACCTGAGCCCCCTCTTGATCCTGTGATGTCCACAAGAGTATTGCCATTGGCTCCCACTGCTGTCAATAACAGTTGGTGAGACAATCAGGAGATGGAGGGGGTGGGGCCAAGCTATGGCTCCATGTGTGAATGGACTCAAAGAGCCGCGGGTCAGAAGCGCACCTACTTGGGTGCCCCCACAGCAAGCTGATTGCTGTGGGGGCACCTGGCAGGAGGGAGGAGCGCCAGCAAGGGGTTAAACAGGGGTTAAAAGTGCCGGTGCTCCCGGTGTGGTGTACAGCCACTTCGGGAGTGCTGCCCATTCATTCCAATGGCAGGGGCGGTGGAGGAGCGGTGTATACACCACTCCCCCACATTCCTCTAAAATCATGCTTGCATGATTTTCTTCAACGCTGCGATAGCGCAACGCCTTAGTGAGAAAGCATCCATTGAGATGCATGAATAGTTTTTTTATAGCGTTATTTTAGCGGTAATTTTACCGCTATAACGCTGTAATAACGCCCCAGTGTGAAAGGGGCCTAACTGATTTCATCTGCAGATCAAAGTTCATCCCTTTGATCTGTAGATAAATGAACAAACATACAAAATGAAACAATGGCGTATCCGGGGACCACTTGGCCCTCCCAAGATTAGGTCTGAACAACACAATATTCCAAGCCTTGACCACCGCCCGCATGGCCTGAGTCAATGGAGAAGGGAGGACCCCCTTACCCCTGTACAACAGGTTGTGGAGGGCTTCAAAGGAACCCAGGTACGCCGCCTCAAGAACCACTGATGAATTAGTGTAGTCCACCAGCCATGAGCGTGCATGAGGATGGCAGCCAAGTAATAGGAGTAGAAATCTGGACAAGCCAGGCCTCCCTGTGTCCAAGGGCGGCATAAGATCTTTTTACTTAGCCTAGCCGTGCGCGATTGCCATAGGAAGTCAGTTATTGAGGAATCCAATTGCTTGAAAAACCTCTTTGGTATCCAGGTGGGGGCATGCCTTAGTTGGTACAGCAACACCGGCAGAAGCTTCATCTTTACCAGATTTATTTTACCCACTATTGACAGGGGAAGGTTTGCCCACTCTCAATCGCTGCTTGCACCACTGCATGGTTGGTATTAGATTTAGACGGACAAAGTCCTGTACATCCGCGGAGATGACTATTCCCAAATATTTGATAGTCATCGCCCACTGAAGTGGCACTCCCGGATCCGCCAAAGCACGCGCCCCAGAATCAATAGGCAGGATAACGGACTTCCCCCAATTAGTGCGGAGCCCAGAGAGCACCGCAAACCTGTCTAGGATTCCCAGTGCCGCCATCAGTGAAGGGCCTGGGTCTCATAGAAAAAGGATTAGGTCATCCGCGTAGAGCTCCAACTTCTCAGTCACCGCTCCCACCCGGATATCACTCACATCCCCGTCTCTCCTCAGGGCCAGCGGCTCCATAGCCAGGGTGAAAAGCGCAGGAGACAAGGGGCATCCCTGTCTCGTACCCCTTCTTATACAGAAGGAGGCCGAGAGCCTACCCCCTAACCTAATGCGGGCCTGTGGGGCCTGATATAGCAAGCTAATTCATTTCCTAAAATTGGGTCCGAACCCAAAGCTCTCAAGGACTTTCTGCATATAGGACCACCTAACGGTGTCAAATGCTTTCTCGATGTCCAACGCCACCAGAATGCTGGAGGTGTTGTCCTCTGCTGGGAGCTGGAGATGCGTAAAAACCTGCCTCAGATTCACGTCAGTAGATTTGCCGGGCATGAATCCTGTTTGATCTATATTGACCAAGGACGGCAGCAGTCTCATCAACCTGACTGCCAGGACCTTCGTCAATATCTTAAGATCACAGTTCAGTAAAGATATGGGTCTATATGATGAACAATAGGTCGGATCCTCATCCTGTTTGGCCAATAAGGTAATGTGAGCCTGGTACATGGTGTCAGGGAGTGTCCCAGCCTCAAAACTATGCGAAAAAACTTTAGTTAGTTTGGGGGCTAGCAGCGCAGCATGCGTCTTATACCATTCCCCTGGCAGCCCATCAGGGCCCGGGGACTTGTTGTTTGGGAGGGCTGATATAGCATCCTCTATTTCTCTAAGGCTTCCCTATCCTCCTCTTAAAAGGCGGGTAATTGCAGCTCTCCCAACTCGTTTAACAGGGAGTCCTCTACATCAGGCAGGGGGTCGTCATACAGGTGTTCATAATAACCATGGAATGCATTTAAAATATCTTCAACATCAGTAAGCATGTCCCCTGCTGGGGATCTAATCCTAGGTATATTGGTCTGAAGGAGCTGTTCCCGAACCAGGTTACCAAGTAGCCTGCCGTTTCTGTCTCCAGACTCGAACAGACTAGCCGCCAATTTCTTGGAGTCGGAGTGAACCAGAGAAACATAGTGGAATTTAAGGGCCCTTCTTGCCTGCGCCAGGGCTGAATAACTAAACGGCGCCGGTGCCTCTGTAAATTGTTTCTGGGCCTCCGACTCCTGCCCCTCCAGTCGGGAGGCCTGCTCAGCATAGTCAGACCTCACTGCCTTGATAGATGAGATATATTCCCCCCTGGCGTGGGCCTTCCCAGCCTCCCAGACCATCCCGACTGCAGCGGAATTCTCATTAAACTGCCAGAACTCAGCTAGCTTGGGGGCGATTGCCTCCTGTACCTGCGGGTCGTTTATCCAGCGTGCCGCCAGCCTCCAACACCCCGACTCACGGCCTGCGCCCATAACAAGACCAAGCTCCAGGGGCGAGTGGTCGGAAATACCCGTCGGGAGGTAGGAGACCGCCCGCACGCAGGACAGCACGGAAGTGGTACCAAACATCAAGTCAATCCTAGAGCCCGATTTGTGCATAGAGGATACATGAAAATAAGCCCTATTCTACGGATGTCTCCACCTCCAGAGCTCCGTAAATCCAAAGGTGTCCGCCCATGCCACCAGTTCCGCCGAGGCTGTCCTAGCAGGATTGGACGTGTTCTTGTCAGGGTCCAGAATAGCATTAAAGTCCCCACCCACAATTATATTGTGAATTTGGAAGGGGGCTATAGCGGTCATTACCGCATATAGGATGGTGGAGACAAACGGAGGAGGAACATACACATTTAACATAGCCCAACGTTGAGAGTACATTTCCATAACTAAAATAACATATCTCCCACCCGGGTCTGTAATAACTCGCCGCCGGCTACCCGCGATGCCCCCCCCGCACTGAAAGAATGGAGGTCCGTGTAAGTAAACTTACTTACTTAATGTGAGAGGGGGAAGGGCTGTGATCACAACCTTCCTCTACATGGAAGCTGTGAT
The DNA here is from genome assembly GCA_018402905.1 of Glandirana rugosa. Lineage (NCBI taxonomy): Eukaryota > Metazoa > Chordata > Amphibia > Anura > Ranidae > Glandirana > Glandirana rugosa. The sequence continues at coordinate 121,555 of BLSH010447458.1, read as the reverse complement.
CACTTCCCTTCCCCTGCTAGGGCAGCCCACACACAGTTAGAACACGCCCAGGGAACACAGTTAACTCTTAGAGCGCCCCCTGCAGGTTAACCCCTTCACTGCCAATGGTATTTACACAGTAATCAGTGCATTTTTATAGCACTGATCGCTGTATAAATGCCAATGGTCCCAAAAAAGTGTCAAAATGGTCCGACATGTCTGCCCCAATATCGCAGTACCGCTAAAAATCGCAGATCACCGCCATTACTAGTAAAAAATAAAAACCCCAGAAATGAATTCTCATCATCCGTAAACGCGGCCACTTTTGCGCAATCCAATCAATAAACGCCGATTGCGATTTTTTTTATCACAAATATGAGGAAGAATATAAATCGGCCAAAACCGATGAAAAAAAATGTTTTTTTGTATTTTTTTTTTGTATTTGTATTTTATCAAAAAGTAAGAAATTTGGGTTTTTTTGCAAAATTGCCGCTCTTCTTTTGTTTATAGAGGCGATCAGAAACGACGCAGTGATGATCAAATACCACCAAAAGAAAGCTCTATTTGTAGGAAAAAAAGGACACAAATTTTGTTTGGGTACAACGTCGCACGACCGCACAATTGTCAGTTAAAGCAACGCAGTGCCGAATCGTAAAAAGTGCTCTGGTCCTAAAGTTTGAAATCCTTCCGGGGCTGAAGTGGTTAAGGGCAAGTATTTTACTCCCAAGTAGATGCGCTTCCTGAAGAAACAAAACATGCGGTCTATGAGTCTGTAAATATTTGAAAAGTAAGGCTCGCTTGATCTTATCATTCAAGCCTCTAATGTTCCAGGAGATGGCTTTTCCCTCTGTTCCCCTCAAAGAAGCTTGTTGTGCCATGTTGGTGCAAAGTTTACCTGTAGCCAACCCCCAGTGGGGTATATTAAGAAGTATCCATCCAGCATAGTCCGAGGCATATGGGTAGCACCACTGATGGGTAGAGAGCCAAGTCTTGTGCACCTCCTGAGAAATTCAGACAAAGCCCGAGCAGAAAAACAGGAAAAGAAAAAACTTAAAAAAAGAAAAGAACAACATGTGCATAACTCCCTACGGCAAGGCATTACCCCAACAGTCGCCAAAGCAGTTTTCTCCCCAAAACAACAGAAACTATTTGCCAGCTTGAGGCACCATCCAAGGGAACCCTATACAGGCTCCAGCCTATAACAGTAGGCAAGCCTGAGGGGTGCTCAACCGTGTAGTCCCAGGTACTTGCAATGAAACTGTGGGTGACTCTGGTGGAGCCTGACCCATCGGGTAAGGGTGGGGGCCCCAGGGATTCCGTTTGAGCTCAGTGCCTCTCAGGAGAAACTGTCCATCCTTTCCCAGGGGTTTAAAAGGGCAGAAGGGGCTTTCCAAAACATGGCGGCAAAACTAAACTAAACTAAAATGCTTGTGGAAACACTTGTGGTAAGTAAACAACAGTACCTTGTCCAAATAGAAAGGTCCCTTGTCATCCAAGATACCTTGATTCCCTCTCAGGGATCCTCATAGACTCAGGCAGGTGCTATTGCAGGGTTGAAAGCCAAGCATCCGCTTCCTCTGGTGAGTCAAAAAACTTCACCGAGCCTCCATGCTGCACCCTCAGCCGACAGGGGTATAGCATGGAATACTTAATTTCCCGCTCACAGAGCCTCCTACGGACATCTGTGAAGGTCTTGCGTGGCTTTTGTAGGTCCACTGTAAAGTCAGGGTACAGGTGGACGACGGTGTGTTCATAAGGCAAAGTGGGGTGCTTCCGGGCTTCTCGTAGGATTAAATCTCGGTCTCTATAATTCAGAAACCGCACTAGAAAGGGTCGCGGGGGAGCCCCCATCACTCTGCGACCAGTGGGCACCCTATGGGCCCTCTCTACAACATAGGTGGGGGAAACCTCCTGTAGAGTCCTGAAGAAGGCCTCCGCAAACTCTGCCGGCCTGTCTCCCTCCGCACCCTCTGATAACCCCAGCACCCTAACATTGTTCCTGCACATCCGGTTCTCTGCGTCATCAGCCCTAGCCACCAGCGCCTGGACAGTGCGTTGTAGGGCCGACAGGGAACCTGTATGCTGTGAAGTTAGGTCTTCAGTCGCAGAGATTCTGTCCTCCGTCTCCGTCAGCCTGCCCCGTATATTGTCAAGATCTGCTCTAATAAACGTGCACTCTGTCGCCAAATAATCTATGCGGCTCATCACAGATGCTCTGCTCTGTTCTATAGCCGCTAGTATGGCTGTGGTATCACTTGCCTGCCGTTGTAGAGGTGGATGGCTGGGTGCAGCAGGATCGTCCACCATGCCTGCCCTGGAGATCAGCTCGCACACCTGGACCAAGATGGCGTCTGTGCATGAGGCCGGAGACGCGGGCGCTGCTCAGACTACAGGGACTGCTGAAACCCGGTGCTTGGAGGGCATATCAATGTGCCTGAGAATCAGGAGGACCAGCGAGGGAATTTCCGACCCTGGCACCGGGCTCAAACAATCAGGATAGTGTTGAGGATATTAGCAGAGCCCCGGAGCTCCTCAGCCACACGTCATGGGATCAGGGGCAGAGGGATGGTGGTGGGGGAAGGCATGGGATCAGGGGCAGAGGGATGGTTGTGGGGGAAGGCATGGGATCAGGGGCAGAGGGATGGTGGGTGGTGGGATCAGTGGCAGAGGGATGGTGGGGGGGTGGGATCA
>BLSH010447458.1:87294-109008 GCA_018402905.1 Glandirana rugosa | reverse complement strand
TATAGTATTTTTTTTTTTCAAAATTGTCGGCCTTTGTTTTTGGCGCAAAAATTAAAAACTGCAGAGGTGATCAAATACCACTAAAATAAAGCTCTATTTGTGGGAAAAAAGGACATCAATTAAATTTGGGTACAGTGTTGCACAACCGCGCAATTCTCAGTTAAAGTTGCACAGTGCCTTATCACAAAAAATAGCCTAGTCAGGAAAGGGGGTAAATCTTACGGAGGTCAAGTGGTTAGTGTTACTAAACCCACAACAGTAAAATCAGTCTGTATATGCAGTAAAGCCTGCTTGCTATAATCAATGTAGAACCTAAGGGGTTAATCCTCTGCATTGTGTCAAAAAGCTGCTTGATCCTGTCTTATTTGATCCTCCCCTTCTTCCACTGTCCCACTGGACAAGTCTGGATAATACAGAGCCTATGGAGTCAGGCTGCAGATTCTCAGTTTTGTGTGTATTGCTAGGGTTTTTTTTTTCCTTGGTAGAGTGCATGTGGTCAGCACAGGGCCAATCAGCACTGCCCAGACAGAGGGTCAGGAGCCCTGCAGCCTCATAGGACAGCTCAGTGCAGTATGAAAACTCCTCCTACAAGTTTTACCAGGAACTGATAGAAATCACAAGACTGCTATATACAGCTGATGAAAAAAGGTATTTAGCAGTTTATATTTACTAAAATAATTGCATTTCCATATTCTGTGTACTGTTGGAGACCAGGTATAGTGAATGCAGGCTCCTGGGTTTAGTAACAATTTAACGGTACACTAATTAGGCAATGTGGCTTCCACATAGATTTGCAAATGTATGCAACTAACACCTACTGTTTTTTTCACTATGGGAATTATTTATAAAAAAAAACATATACAGAGCTATCCGTCCTTCCAAATTGCATGTACATTTATTCTGTGTGAATGCCAGCAACACTGAGTGTCACTAGGCTGTTTTCTCTCAAGGTAGTGTGGTCTTCATCCATAAGAAAAGCGTGAATCAAAATGATTTATTTTATATGATCATCATCTCCATCTAGTGGCCATAATGCAGTATTATCCTAATTCACGTTAATCCTTCCATCAGGATGAAAACCCCTATCATGTTTGTATTGCTGTCTTTGTCCTTTCTGAGTAAATTCACTATTTACATTTGCCCTGGTGACTGTTGTCACTGAAATAGAAAGTAATGGTCAAAATGTTACTCTTATCACTTTAACAGGAGGTGAAGGGAAACCTTTCAACCAAGAGAGAAGATGAGATTTCATCTCACTTTGCATAGATTTTCTCTCTCTCCCTGTTGTGTCTCTAGGACAGGAATTGAAGTGAAATCTCCTCAATGGCATACAGAAAGCACCCCCCACCCACCCGTGCCCCCCCCCCCCCAAAAAAACAACATTCCTTCTATTTACATTATTGCTTGGCTTGCATACAACAGCAGCAACTTAAAGTGATTGTAAACACTCACCTTGTAAAACAACCCATTCAGATTAAAATAGAAATGATAGACAAAACATTTTTGTATAGATATAAAAAAAAAAACATTATAAATACCCTGTTTCCCTTTTTTTATAAGTGATCACATTCTCTCAGTTCTCAGCTGCATAAGAGCTGGGGGAGGAGAAGCAGCAGCACACTGAGCTTCTCAGTGAATGGCTGTACAACGGGGGCGTGTCAGGACCTGATCACTGGAGGAAAGCATACTGAGTTCCCACCATAGATAACTGACCATGATGTGCTCACTTGCTTAGTGTGGTCATTTTTTAATACAAAAGCAAGAGGAATAGCAGGGACACCGGGGATTTCACACAGGAAGCAATACAAAGAGAACAGGAGACTTTCTCATGCAACAGCAGGCACATATCAGGAATATGAAGTGTTGGGGTAACAAATGCTTTAAGTTAATTTATGTCATGACAATTTCTTAACTTCTAGATTTTGCACATATTCCTGTATTTGGAAGTAGAAAAAGGGTTATTTGTAACCCTCTTTGAAGCTCCCACAGTATCCTGTAGTATATGGTCAGTATCCTAACTATGACATGTCTACGTTGGATGATACTAATGAATTTGATATGTATGTTTTTGATATTTACACCATGTATTTCTTCTTTTTCTTTTATGACATTTAGGCAGGGCTGGCTCAAGACATTGTGCTGCCTGGGTCCAAGAATGAAATGCTGCCCCCCTCCACCGCCCCAAAAAAAAATCACGCCCACCAAAAGGCCCCCACATCCATTATTTTATATAATGATAATAAAAACTAAAATTACATTTATCAGGAAGTCAGATTTACATGCAGCAGAACCTTGTCTATATGCAAAATTATATGACATACCATTATGTATATGGACAGGCTAGGGTAGTATATGGACAGGCTAGGGTAGTATATGGACAGGCTAGGGCAGTATAAGGGCAGGCTAGGGGGGCAGCTGTCGTCATGACACACAAAACTGCTGGAAAAAAAATCTTGGTGTTCAATTTGCTGGGTAAATAGAAGAGAAGGAGAGGCGGCCGTGGTTCAATTTGCTGCCCCTTGCAAAGTGCTGCCTGGGTCCAATGGACCCACTGGGACCCATGGTAGGGCCGGCCCTGCATTTAGGGGATGTGTTTTTTAATTATCTTGACCACTCACACCTGAGGAAGATATCTGATCAAACATCATTGAAACGCGCTGAGTCATCTTCTGCCGCTGTCAGGCAGATTAGTGGTCTTTTCACAGTGTTTCTGTTATACCTGTATGTGCATGTTTTTGTCATTTCGTTCATCACATGTCAAGTTCATTCCAATTTTCTCTATGTCCCTAATGTGAACCACCACCATGTCTGGATGTATCAATAAATGTTATTTTTTACGCATGTTATTTTGTTCTTGGTAAGTTGGTCTCCCCATTTAAAGTCCCAGAGGGGGTTTCTCTTTTGCTTCTATATCATACTTAAAGAGGTGCTGGGAACTTTTAGACTTGCATGTGTAGTCTGGTGCTTTTTGGGGGGGGGGGCAGCAAACAACCATCCCCCGGCAGCACCTCAAAAGCCACCCCCTCTCACTGTCTGCTGGTCGGTCCTCCGGCACTTACCCCATCTAGGTGGTGGGCATCAGGTAGAGTGGGGTCCAGCATAGTGCAGCGGCGGCCTCGTGCAGCGGCGGGGTCCGGCATCGTGCAGCGCCGGACATCAGGGCATGTGTCTTCTCCTCCTCCTCACCTCTGCCATGCGTCTCCTACACTCCCCAAGGCATCCAATAGGATAGCCTGTCCTTTCAGCCAATCAGGTAACAGGTCTCAGGCAGAATGGTGGTCTGCCTATGTAAACCATGCAGATCGCCGTTCTGTCAGTAGGGAAGGTATGGATTCTGTGTTCCTGCAAAGCATGGTCACAAATCTATGCCTTCCCCTTGTAAAAGCACCACATACACTGTAAAAAAACACTGGCTAGGGGCACGGTTAACCCTTTGATCGTCCCTGATGTTAACCCCTTCCCAGCCAGTGTCATTATCACAGTGACAGTGCATATGTTTTAGCATTGATTACTGTATTAGTGTCACTGGTCCCCAAAAAGTGTCAATTAGTGTCAGAATGTCCGCCGCAATATCACAGTCCCCCTATAAGTTGCTGATCGCCACCATTACTAAAAAAAAAAAATCCCATAGTTTGTAGACACGATAACTTCTGCACAAACTAAGCAATATATGCTTATTGCAAAAATATGTAGCAGAATATATATATTGGCCTAAATTAACCACTTCCTTACTGGGCACTTAAACCCCCCTCCTGCCTGGACCAATTTTATGCTTTCAACGCTGTCGCATTTTGAATGACAATTGCGCGGTCGTGCGACGTTGTACCCTAACAACATTTTTATCATTTCTTTCCCACAAATAGAGCTTTCTTTTGGTGGTATTTGATCACCTCTGCGGTTTTTATTTTTTTGCGCTATAAACAAACAAAGAACGACGATTTTGAAAAAAGAACAATATTTTTTACTTTTTTGCTATAATAAATATCCAAAAAAAAATACAAAAAAGAAAATGATTCATCAGTTTTGGCCGATATATATTCTTCTACATATTTTTGGTAAAAAAAAATTGCTATCTGCGTATTTTGATTGGTTTGCGCAAAATTAATCGCGTCTACAAACTATGGGAATAGATTTATGGCGTTTTTACTATATTTTTTTTACTAGTAATGGCAGCAATCTGCGATTTTTATCGGGGCTGCGATATTGCAGCGGACATGTCGGACATTTTTGGGACCAATGATATTTATACAGCGATCAGAAATTTAAATTTCCACTGATTACTGCATAAATGTCATTGGCAGAGAAGGGGTTAACAGTGTTCCCTGGGTGTGTTCTAACTGTGGGGGGGCAGGGCTGGTCGGGACATAACAGATCTAACTGATCCCAGTGACAGGGATCAGTAGATCTGGTATGTCCCATTCACATAACGGAGAACCGCCGTGTTTACATCGGCGGTTCCCCGTTCTGCAGCTGCTACAAGTGACCGTTGGGTGGCGGCCACAAGAGCGGGCCATAGGGTTGCTACATCATCCCTTTAATCCAAGACACATATAAATTACATAAGTTCTGAGGCTAATTTAATGCAGATGAGGCACCAAGTCAGTTTAATTACCACCTTAATCAGCCACAGAACCTGTGTAATTAGTATGTGTCCTGGATTAAAGGGATGATGTGGCAACCCTAGCGCGCCACCACAGGCTGCAAGTGCGCGCGGGGAGCGTGCACAAGGCAGCACGTCCATAGACGTTCGGCGGGCATTTCAGAGCTGTAGTCATCTTTTGGCTATAGCACGGTCCTGAACTGGTTAATGAAGAAATTCGATTTTTTTATTTATTTTTTTTATTGGATGTGTTTTATAGCAGAAAGTAAAAAATATAGTATTTTTTTTTTTCAAAATTGTCGGCCTTTGTTTTTGGCGCAAAAATTAAAAACTGCAGAGGTGATCAAATACCACTAAAATAAAGCTCTATTTGTGGGAAAAAAGGACATCAATTAAATTTGGGTACAGTGTTGCACAACCGCGCAATTCTCAGTTAAAGTTGCACAGTGCCTTATCACAAAAAATAGCCTAGTCAGGAAAGGGGGTAAATCTTACGGAGGTCAAGTGGTTAGTGTTACTAAACCCACAACAGTAAAATCAGTCTGTATATGCAGTAAAGCCTGCTTGCTATAATCAATGTGGAACCTAAGGGGTTAATCCTCTGCATTGTGTCAAAAAGCTGCTTGATCCTGTCTTATTTGATCCTCCCCTTCTTCCACTGTCCCACTGGACAAGTCTGGATAATACAGAGCCTATGGAGTCAGGCTGCAGATTCTCAGTTTTGTGTGTATTGCTAGGGTTTTTTTTTTCCTTGGTAGAGTGCATGTGGTCAGCACAGGGCCAATCAGCACTGCCCAGACAGAGGGTCAGGAGCCCTGCAGCCTCATAGGACAGCTCAGTGCAGTATGAAAACTCCTCCTACAAGTTTTACCAGGAACTGATAGAAATCACAAGACTGCTATATACAGCTGATGAAAAAAGGTATTTAGCAGTTTATATTTACTAAAATAATTGCATTTCCATATTCTGTGTACTGTTGGAGACCAGATATAGTGAATGCAGGCTCCTGGGTTTAGTAACAATTTAACGGTACACTAATTAGGCAATGTGGCTTCCACATAGATTTGCAAATGTATGCAACTAACACCTACTGTTTTTTTCACTATGGGAATTATTTATAAAAAAACATATACAGAGCTATCCGTCCTTCCAAATTGCATGTACATTTATTCTGTGTGAATGCCAGCAACACTGAGTGTCACTAGGCTGTTTTCTCTCAAGGTAGTGTGGTCTTCATCCATAAGAAAAGCGTGAATCAAAATGATTTATTTTATATGATCATCATCTCCATCTAGTGGCCATAATGCAGTATTATCCTAATTCACGTTAATCCTTCCATCAGGATGAAAACCCCTATCATGTTTGTATTGCTGTCTTTGTCCTTTCTGAGTAAATTCACTATTTACATTTGCCCTGGTGACTGTTGTCACTGAAATAGAAAGTAATGGTCAAAATGTTACTCTTATCACTTTAACAGGAGGTGAAGGGAAACCTTTCAACCAAGAGAGAAGATGAGATTTCATCTCACTTTGCATAGATTTTCTCTCTCTCCCTGTTGTGTCTCTAGGACAGGAATTGAAGTGAAATCTCCTCAATGGCATACAGAAAGCACCCCCCACCCACCCGTGCCCCCCCCCCCCCAAAAAAACAACATTCCTTCTATTTACATTATTGCTTGGCTTGCATACAACAGCAGCAACTTAAAGTGATTGTAAACACTCACCTTGTAAAACAACCCATTCAGATTAAAATAGAAATGATAGACAAAACATTTTTGTATAGATATAAAAAAAAAAAAAAACATTATAAATACCCTTTTTCCCTTTTTTTATAAGTGATCACATTCTCTCAGTTCTCAGCTGCATAAGAGCTGGGGGAGGAGAAGCAGCAGCACACTAAGCTTCTCAGTGAATGGATGTACAACAGGGGCGTGTCAGGACCTGATCACTGGAGGAAAGCATACTGAGTTCCCACCATAGATGTGCTCACTTGCTTAGTGTGGTCATTTTTTTAATACAAAAGCAAGAGAAATAGCAGGGACACCGGGGATTTCACACAGGAAGCAATACAAAGAGAACAGGAGACTTTCTCATACAACAGCAGGCACATATCAGGAATATGAAGTGTTGGGGTAACAAATGCTTTAATTTAATTTATGTCATGACAATTTCTTAACTTCTAGATTTTGCACATATCCCTGTATTTGGAAGTAGAAAAAGGGTTATTTGTAACCCTCTTTGAAGCTCCCACAGTATCCTGTAGTATATGGTCAGTATCCTAACTATGACATGTCAACGTTGGATGATACTAATGAATTTGATATGTATGTTTTTGATATTTACACCATGTATTTCTTCTTTTTCTTTTATGACATTTAGGGGATGTGTTTTTTAATTATCTTGACCACTCACATCTGAGGAAGATATCTGATCAAACATCATTGAAACGCGTTGAGTCATCTTCTGCCGCTGTCAGGCAGATTAGTGGTCTTTTCACAGTGTTTCTGTTATCCCTGTATGTGCATGTTTTTGTTATTTCGTTCATCACATGTCAAGTTCATTCCACTTTTCTCTATGTCCCTAATGTGAACCACCACCATGTCTGGATGTATCAATAAATGTTATTTGTTACGCATGTTATTTTGTTCTTGGTAAGTTGGTCTCCCCATTTAAAGTCCCAGAGGGGGTTTCTCTTTTGCTTCTATATCATACTCAAAGAGGTGCTGGGAACTTTTAGACTTGCATGTGTAGTCTGGTGCTTTTTTGGGGGGGCGGCAAACAACCATCCCCCAGCAGCACCTCAAAAGCCCCCCTCTCACTGTCTGCTGGTCGGTCCTCCGGCACTTACCCCATCTAGGTGATGGGCATCAGGTAGAGTGGGGTCCAGCATAGTGCAGCGGCGGGCATCGTGCAGCGGCGGGGTCCGGCATCGTGCAGCGCCGGACATCAGGGCAGCGGCTCCTGTGTCTTTTCCTCCTCCTCACTTCTGCCATGCATCTCCTACCCTCCCCAAGGCATCCAATAGGATAGCCTGTCCTTTCAGCCAATCAGGTAACATGTCTCAGACCCGCTTCCTGATTGGCTGGGAGGAGGAGCAGTGTTACCATAGCGAATGTACATTTGTTATTAAAGCATACCTGGGTGGGATCCGGACACAATGCTCTGCGCCTCGAGCCCACCCTACTTTGAAGCCTATTAGAGCCTCTGGCTCTAATCAGTGCTTCAAAAAAACACAACCCTGCCATAGGAATTTATGTGTCCGGTGTCCTGCAAGGGGCCGAATGCATGGATAGGGGGAGCGGCGTCATGGATGGGGGGGCAGTGCCCGTACGTCCTCAATGGACGGGCCACCCCTGCTTCAGAGCTCTATTTTATAGCCAGTATTAAAGGCTCCACATTAAGTAACAACTTGGCAGCAGTTGCTGACAGCAGGTCAAGCTAAGATCTATCAGAAGGTTTATAATAATAATTAAAATAATGCCATCAACTTCTTGCAAAGTGGCAAAAAGTGACAAAACAAGTTTCATAGTATAGCTTGTGTCCCTCTTTTCAGTTCCATATTCTATTGTAGACAAAGTTGAGAAATGTTAACACCAAAACATTGCATTTGTAATTAAAAAATTACAGTGCCATGTTGCAGAGGGAACAGGCAATATATAACACAGTGGCTGGAGAGTGTATAAACAACTTAACTGGGCAGCAATGTAAGCAGAAAAAAACAATTGTAGTATGTTACTTTAAAGACAGCAGGCAGAAACATTGTATAGACTTACTGAACATTATGTAATCATCTGTTTGGCCACTGTTAGAGGAAGAGGTTAGGCATATTTTATTGTGAAAAAATATGACAGATTATTAGGTCACTGTCAACAGCCAGAAATATTTCATGCACACACTGCACAACATATACAGTAAGCATTAATACTAGGCTGCTATGGAAGAGGGAGAGACTAGGAAGGTTTTATCATGAAATATAAATATTAGCATGTACATTTTTAGAGCCAAAACCCATGAATATGGAAACTGATTTGCTGTACAGTATGTACTGATTTTTTTTAAGATGCAATGTCAAAGGGTGATAACAGACAACGTTCATTTGTAATAAACAAATACCAGTGTTTCTTCTAAAACGGAAGACTAAAAGAGTTCTAAAGCTTTTTTGATAGACTGCTATTTGAGAAGGAAAGAGCACGCAGATTTCATCTAGAAATAAAAACAAATAAAGCTTTTTTTTTACTAACAGAAAAAAAAAGAAAAATGTGAGTATACTTGCAACACACCTTTTAAGCCTTAATTGGCTAGGCCACAATTTCTGAGGGAGAGAGCAAGCATATTGCATCTGAAAATTAATATGTAGTGTCTTTTTTGGAGACCGAAGATGGAAACATTTCAATCAGTTGCAACACAGCTATAAAGCCTTTTTGGACAGACTGAAATTTTCTGAGGGATCGAGCAGAAATATTACAATTAGAAAACCAAAATGTGCATTGTTATTTTATATAAAAACAGAACAATTGTACAGATTTGCAGCACACTGTTAAACCTTAATTAGATATGCTGTAATTTCTGAGGGAGAGAGCACGCATATTGCATTTGAAAATCACAAATTAGAGTTATATTAAACATTGCGTTCACCTTTAAGAATAAAATAACAAATGCCCATATTTTGCAGGAAAAAAAAATGTGCATTTATTATTTTTTTTCACATGAGCTGCAAAGCTGTTTATCAAATGCAAATTTCCAGGAAAAAATGCGCTATAATGAATTTTAGTGCACACCACATAATACTCAATTTTTTAGTAAAATGTAAAAGATGATGTTGCGTCAAGTAAATAGATGCCAAACATGTCAAGATTTAAAGTTGTACATGCCTGTGAAATGGTGACAAACTACAGTATCTAAAAGTATCCATAGGTGATGCTTTAAAAGCTTTTACAGGTTACCAGTTTAGAGTTAAATGTAAGCGTTGGCACTAGAATTATTGCTTTCACTCTGTTAAATAGTTACATAGTTGGTAAGATTGAATAAAGACACCAGTCCATCCACTTCAACCTGTGTGGGTGTATGTGTGTGAGTTTTTGTCAATCATAAATCCCATATCCCTGAATGTTGCGATTGTTAAGATGCCCATACAATCCCTTATACAATCCTTCACCCACAGTTGATCCAGAGGAGGGGGAAAAAAAACCCAGCAAAGCATGATCCAATTTGCTATAGCGGGGGGAAAAATCCTCCTTGATCCCCTGAGAGGCAATCAGATTCACCCTGGATCAACTTTACCTAAAAATGTTAGTACCCAGTTATATTATTTACATTAAGGAAAGAATCCAGGCCTTTTTTAAAGCAATCTACCCTGCTGGCCAAAACCACCTCTGGAGGGAGTCTATTCCACATTTTCACAGCTTTAACTGTGAAGAAACCTTTCCGTATTTGGAGATGAAATATTTTTTCCTCTAGACGTAAAGAGTGCCCCCTTGTCCTTTGTAATGACCTTAAAGTAAATAACTCGACACCAAGTTCACTATATGGACCACTTATGTATGTGTACATGTTGATCAAATCCCCCTTAATCTCCTCTTCTCAAGAGAGAATAAATTCAGTTCCTCTAATCTTTCCTCATAGCTGAGCTCCTCCGTGCCTCTTATTAGTTTGGTTGCCCTTCTCTGCACTTTCTCCAGTTCCCAGATATCCTTTTTGAGAACTGGTGCCCAACACTGAACTGCATATTCCAGATGAGGTCTTACTAATTATTTGTACAGGGGCAAAATGATGTCTCTATCTCTGGAGTCCATACCTCTCTTAATACAAGAAAGGATTTTGCTTGCTTTGGAAACCGCAGCTTAGCATTGCATGCCATTTTTAAGCTTATGATCTACCAAAACCCCCAGATCCTTCTCCACTATGGATTCCCCCAGTTGTACTCCCCGTAGTATGTACGATGCATGCATATTCTTAGCCCCCAAATGCATAACTTTACATTTATCAATATTAAACCTCATTTGCCACATAGTCGCACAATTAGACAGTGCATTGAGGTCTGCTTGTAAGTTGGAGACATCCTGTAAGGATGTTATTCCACTGCATAGCTTGGTGTCATCTGCAAACACTAAAATGGTACTTTTAATCCCAGACCCTATATCATTTATAAATATATTGAAAAGTAAGGGTCCCAACACTGAACCTTGGGGTACACCACTGATAACCTTAGACCATTCAGAATAAGAATCATTAAATAACCACTACTCTCCGAATTCGCTCTTTTAGCCAGTTTTCTATCCATTTACAAACTGATCTTTCCAAGCCTGTAGACTTTACCTTACACATTAGCCGTGTGTGGGGAACGGTGTCAAACGCTTCCGCAAAATCCAAGTGTACCACGTCCACAGCCACCCCTCTGTCCAAGGTTTTACTTACCTCCTCATAAAAAGAAATCAGGTTTGTTTGGCAACTTCTGTCTTTCATGAATCCATGCTGTCTGTTGCTTAAAACAATTTTTTTCCAACAAGAACTCATCTATGTGGTCTTTTATTAAACTCTCCAGTATCTTCCCAGCTATAGAAGTTAAACTAACAGGTCTATAGTTACTCGGTAAAGACTTTGATCCCTTTTTAAATATAGGCACCACATTGGCCCTACGCCAATCCAGTGGTAATATTCCAATCATTAAGGAGTCCCTAAAAATTAGATACAATGGCTTTGAAATTACAGAGCTCAATTCCTTTAATCCGTGGATGAATGCCACCTGGTCCAGGTGCTTTATCTTATTCTGTCTAAATATTTCTGGACCATTTCACTTTTGAGCCATTGTGGATCATTTGGGACTGTGTCACTACCACCCCCATCATGGACATGAGCTCCCCCATGCTCCTTTGTATACACAGAGCTGAAGAATGTATTTAATAAGTTTGCCTTCTCTTTGTCCCCAGTCACGCAGTCCTTTTTACTATTAATATATTTGAAGAAGTGCATATATTTTAAACATTAGCAAAACCTCCTAAACAACAAACATTGTGTAAAAGTGCATGTGCTAATTTTGGTCCGGAACCATATACAGTGCTCCCTGAAGGGAAAATAGTCTCTAAAACAGTTCCATCAAAAAATCCCAGATCTATGTCCCATCAAGGCTGAAAAGAATCCTCCACCAGCATCACCACGTGTAAATAATGCACACACTGAGGCTCACCAGAAACACTAGGATCAAACAACATAAATCTCAAACCATCCGACCACCTATCCAACAGGATGCCCATCAGGATCTCCTACTTCCTCTGCTTAGAGCCTCCAATGCAGTGGTTCGTATGGGGGAAAAGCAAAAATGACCGCTCATAGTGTATCACTTAATGGTAACACCAACTTTAATAGTAAAAATATACTTACATAATATCAGCTTCAAACAGTCATTGGTACATAAAAAGGAGCGGTCTTGTTCCCCCCAATAAAGTGTACCTGTCACTGCCTATTACGCACCCCTCCTCTGTCCTCTCCTCCATCATCTCCCCCCTCCCCTCCCTGCCTGTCAGTTCCTGACAGTGGCCGATTCTCCCCTCCTGCTGCTATCATAACTTTATCATTTTCTGGCAATACCCTGTGTTAGATAATGCAATGTCTCCTGTGTCTGTGCTTTATTAAAAAAAAAACACCTGTATACCTTATTTCTGAGCGCCTCTCGGTGCTCACTTAACCGACCGCCTCTCTCCTCCTCTCCTCTCCTCTTCCCTACTGATGTCAGTGGGGGATTCTTGGCCCCTCCCACTGTAGCTGTCAGATCGGGAGAGGGAACTGTGGAAGGTCATGTGAGCGCTGTGAAATAAGGTATACAGGGGCATTATTTTAATAAAGCACAGACACTGGAGACATTGCATTATTTAACACAGGGGATTGCCAAAAAAATGATAAAGTGGGTTTATAATACCCCCTTTAACTAGGATAACAAGAGCTGCTTATAAACTATACTGTAACAAAAATGTTCATCTACTAATAAACTGGAAGGTGACCATTATACAAATCCAGTAGCACAGACCTAGCTATCTGGCACTGTGCATGTAAGATAAAAACAACAGGACACTCAAGAAGCTATGGCCAGCTGCAGTTAAATTATTAGAACATAGGGATACTTGCCTAATAGTCTCTGTTTCTGGTCTGGGTGAAATACAGCAGTTCCTGTGTGTTTAAGGTCAGGATGCTCAGTTCTGTGTGTCTATTTCCTGTAAACTCCCCTTTAAATAACAACACAGTCCTCCAGTCAGGTTTCTGACCCAATTAGCAGTGGCAGGAAGTACATGTCTGTTACCAACTAATACTAATTTGCTTCATAAAGAAAAGCTAACTACAAATAGAGACAGTAGAGGGCAGTAGATCCTCCTCCTCTCCTCCTCTACTCTATACATGGTGAGAAATAGCACAAGGAACCAGTTTTGTTGCAGTATTCATGTGGTAACAAGGAACATGTTGACAAGAGGAGAGAGAAGAGTGACAGAGAGACAATCTCATCAGTCTGCTCCTTCTCTTTCACTGTCCCACTGTCCAATTACAGGCTGTGGGAGGGACAAGACCTGGGAAAAATCAGGTCTCCTGCCCTGCAAACATGGCTGTGCTGTGTAAATCTCAGAACTGGATGAAAATAAATACAAATGTTTTTGCAGGTAAACTAGCCATCATGTATTTTTTTTCTCTGTGTGTAGTGCCCTCCATGCTAGGTAGGTGTAGTGAGAGATTTTTGGTAGGTAAGGTAAAATTTAGTCAGGCCTGACTGAGTGCAGGCCTGGTTGTTTTGATTCTGGGCTGGGAGTGGCTCAGGTAGGATTGAGCGATTCACAGAATGGTGTCATCGGGACCTCCCACTTCTTTCCAGAAGGTTCTGGTGTTTTCTGAAAAAAAGAGAGCTGGGAGGAAAGGTGTAGCCATCTGGGGTGTTACAAGGAGCCCTGACCAATCCCCAATTTGGATTGTCAGAGGGTAGGCCTCCTTAAATACCCAGGGTCAGCCCAATCTGGGAGGAGACATTCTGGTGGAAGTCTGGATATGGAGTAGTGTGGGCTGTCGTGGCCAGGGGAACCTCCCAATCTGGGGGGGGGGGGGGCTACCCAGGGCCTGAAGTGCTTGGGTGCGGCCAGGAAGAGAGAAATCTTGGTGGCAGGCACAAGGCAGAGTGGAAAGGACAGTAGGAGAGAGCACTATCCGGGAGAGATTCCCAGTGTTGGACTACAAGTGTCAGGATGTCGGCGAGGGTGGGCAACATACCCTGGGAAACTGTTAGAGGCATGCTGGAGCAGATTGGGGTGAGAGACAGTCTGGGAAGAATGCAGAAGCTAGTATAGGAACCCTATTTTGCTGTGATAGTGGAGAAGGCCAACGCAGCTGGAGTGGCTGACAGGGCCTGGAGCAAGAGGATGGGCTGGGAGTAGTAGTCCATCAGGCCGGCTAGCACATCAGTGTACCTACACATTAGGGGACCAACTGTCCCTACTTGTAATGGGTGGTTCGGAGGCCCTGTGCACAGCATGGCAAGCCTCAATATGTGCTAGACAGGCTGGAGGAATGGAGAAGACCTAGTAAATTTCCTTCTAGGCCTGGAACAAGTGATGTGCAGGAGAGAGGAACAGGAGAAGCAAGTGTTATGCAGGAGAGAAGTACAAGGAGTGTAACGGTCAGCAAGTGATGTGCTGGAGGAAGGCGGAAAGATGTATATACTGGCAAATTTCTATGGTCGGTTCCATGTACAGAACTGTTCAAATTCTGGGCATCTCATAATCATCCCTACCCCATCCAAGTTCAATTCCCCTAATAAACAAAAACAAAACAAAGTACCAGCCTGTTCTGTGATTCTGGATGTGCAGAAAAGATTGATTGGGGGCAGTGTGATCAGGTGAACCACAACACTCAGCCACCCCTAAGGGGGCATTGTCTACATGTGTATATAATGGTTTATCTGGAGTAAGGTAATTGAAGCTAAGGGATCAGGATGACAGCCAGTCAACTAGCATTTTCAGAAAGAGCTAAGTAATGGCAACCTTCGTATTTCTTTCATGATGGGTTTACTTTAAGCATAGCACATAGCTGACGATGAAACACCAATAGTAGAGTTCTTGATTGCTTAGAAATATTGGTCTTGATGCACTCTTGTATTAAAAACAGCTGCCTACTCAGGACCTGGCCACATCATCAAAACATTGATTTCACAGCTATTTCTCTAATTACCTGTCACTTTCAATCATGTCCCAAGAGACAGTAGCTCAAGCAATATATCACTTCCCTCCATAGCTGCAGAGACCGAAATATATAACTCAGCACATATAGTGCAAATGTTCCAAATTCTGTAATATATACATGAAATCTGTAGTCTTGAACAAGCAAAAATTGTAAACATCAATTTCAACAGAGTGCCTTTCCATGACAAAGGAATGCCAATGATAATTGCAAATAGCCAATCAAATACTTGTTTCTGCTTTTTAACTACTTCAGCTCCAGAGGATTTAGCCCCCTTCATGACCAGGCTATTTTTTGCGATACGATGCTGCGTTATTTTAACTGCCAATTGCGCGATCGTGCAACGTTGTACCCAAATACCATTTTTGTCCTTTTTTGTGTTATTTTTTGTGCTATAAAGACAATTTTAAAAAAACAATATTTTTTACTTTCTGCTATAAAACCTACCCAATTAAAAAAAATGAAAACCCTAATTTCTTCATCAATTTAGCCCAATATATATTCCGCTACATTTTTTGGTAAAAAAATTCAAATACACGTATATTGGTTGGTATGCGCAAAAGTTATAGCATCTACAAACTATGGGATCTTTTTATTTATTTATTTATTTATTTTACTAGTAATGGTGGCGATCAGCAACTTTTAGCGCGACTGCGATATTGCGGCGGACAAATCGGACACCTATCTGACACTTTTGACACTTTTTGGGGACCGGTGACACTAATACAGTGGTCAGTGCTAAAAAAATATGCGCTACCACTGTACTAATGACACTGGCTGGGAAGGGGTTAACATCAGGGGCGATCAAAGGGTTTAACTGCGTGCTTAGGTTTTGCTTACTCACTGTGCACAGGTGCTTTGACTTAGGGAAGGCAGAGATCCGTGTTCCTGCTTTGCACAAACACAGGATCAATACCTTCCCTACTGACAGAACAACAATCTGCCTTGTTTACAGATTGTTGTACTGCCTGTGTCCTGTGTAATCGGCAGGTTCCAGTGGACATCGAGTACCCGGCGCCCGGCTCCAGCTGTGTGTGATCAAAGAGGGAGTGGGGAGCCGTCAGCAATCGTGCGCGCCCCAGACCCGGGAAGTGTCAGATCACGTACTAGGTATGTGATCTGGTGCAGAGCGCCCCCTTGCTGCAGTATGTCTATGGTGGGTGGTCGGGAAGTGGTTAAAATATATATTTAAAATTGACAGCTGGAATCTGATTGGTTCTTATGGCAAACCCTCCGACATAACCATAATCCATAAAGAAAAAACAGTCTGATTTGGGCCTTCTCCCAATAAACTCTTGTAAAGAGTCTGTTGAACTGTCAGGTCATTTAAATCAGAAAGTTAAAGGGAAGTTTAGGCACAGAGCATTATGCAGCTTATAGAGAGAGCCATGTTAGAGGGCCTGTATAGGGCTTATACAGCAGCCCCTGCTCATGTGTACATCAATTCTCTTCTCATACACTAAGGGCTCCTTCATATGTAGAGTAGCCCTTGCCGCCCTTCTGAAAAGCAAATCGAATTGGATCCTCACTGCCTGATTTAACCCTGTAAATGCTGCACCATCGCATTTGTCTCGAACACCTGGTGTTACCCCCCCCCCCCCCAGCCCCACATGTGAATGAAGCCTTACACCAGAAGGGATATAACAATCCCCATCCTGTGCAGTGTAACTAATACTATGCTTTCTTTACCAGTAATTTCGTTAGATTCCATTAACATATATGCAAATCAGATGCCATTTGAACCGCATCCAATTTGCATAACATGTGACCCGGCAGCCCTGTCAACGCTGCCAGTTCACACATGTGCTGGGTGGCCAAGGTGCGGTTTTAAAAAGAGTCCTGTGCCTTTTTCAGTCTGGTTCAGGTGTGATTTCAGGTAAAAATTTGCACCTGAATTACACGCGCTGAAACCGCGGCCACATAAATATGAATGGAGCCTTAAAGTAGAACTTTACCCATAACAGATTTCTAAAAAATAACGTTCTTTAGCAAGGAACATACATTGCACATTAATATGTATGCTACCAAAATTAGTGTGTGCTGTAAATTGCCTCCAGCTTTGTTCTTGTTTCTTGCTGAAGCCCAGAGCCCCTGAACAGCAGTAAATCATAAAGCGAAACTAAGTCCATCGATTTAGCGGTTTAAAAAAACAGTTACATTCCTGGAATGCCAGAATTGCTAACTGTCACATTGCGCGTTTCCTCAACCAAACCGTCAAACCATCAAATGGCTGGTGTCATAACTGACCACACGTGCAGATAAGATTTTACCCTGGGTGGCTAAAATATGAATTTGTTGGGTTTTCTGCATTTATAAGAAGTAGCATATTCTTGGGGGAAAAAGTGTTGGCTGTTTAAATCAACGTCATCTTATTTATGAACTTTTATTTCATAATCTAAAAACTGGCGGCGTGGCCCTAGCATAATTTTTAGTTTTGGCTGTATACATCCAGGCAAAGACTGGTTGGTCAATACAACCAACTATGGGTTCCATTCTGAGTGAGGTCTGAGTGAGGAGATCTCACCAATTCGGGGCACCAGCCTAACATATATTGTTGGTACTGGCATAGTAGTATGGAGGGACAAATGCCCTCTGCCCATCAGCCCAGCCCCCCATATACATCTGTATTACTGTATTATTTGGTTTTACAGAATAAAATTTCCAAGAATACACACAATGATTTTAGAAGATGAAGGATTTAGAAGATGTTGCACTTCTCCCCTTTAAATATAGAATATATCAATATTATGATTCCAAATATATTAATTTCGTGTGACATTTTAATATTACCTTCAACGGTACAGCACTCTCTTTCAGTACATTAATTGCATAGATTAATTAATATATAAAGTTCATCAGTGATCATAACAATAATATGAATAAAATATAATATCATATATATATATATATATATATATATATATATATATATATATATAAAGTATCTCACAAAAGTGAGTACACCCCTCACATTTTTGAAAATATTTTATATCTTTTCATGTGACAACACTGAAGAAATGACACTTTGCTACAATGTAAAGTAGTGAGTGTACAGCTTGTATAACAGTGTAAATTTGCTGTCCCCTCAAAATAACTCAACACACAGCCATGAATGTCTAAACCGCTGGCAACAAAAGTGAGTACACCCCTAGGTGAAAATGTTCAACTTTGGCCCAAAGTGTCAATATTTTGTGTGGCCACCATTATTTTCCAGCACTACCTTAACCCTCTTGGGCATGGAGTTCACCAGAGCTTCACAGGTTGCCACTGGAGTTCTCTTCCACTCCTCCATGATGACATCATGGAGCTGGTGGATGTTAGAGACCTTGCACTTCTCCAACTTCTGTTGGAGGATGCCCCACAGATGCTCAATAGGGTTTAGGTCTGGAGACATGCTTGGTCAGTCCATCACCTTTACCCTCAGCTGCTTTAGCAAGGCAGTGGTTATCCTGGAGGTGTGTTTGGGGTCTTATCCTGTTGGAATACTGCCCTGCGGCCCAGTCTCCAAAGGGAGGGGATCATGCTCTACTTCAGTATGTCACAGTACATGTTGGCATTCATCTTTCCCTCAGTGAACTGTAGCTCCCCAGTGCTGACAGCACTCATGCAGCCCCAGACCATGACACTACCACCACCATGCTGGACTGTAGGCAAGACACACTTGTCTTTATACTCCCCACCTGGTTGCCGTCACACAAGCTTGACACCATCTGCCTTCAGCTTACTGTTTGCAGGCTTTCTTGTGCATCATCTTTAGAAGAGGCTTCCTTCTGGGACGACAGCCATGCAGACCAATTTGATGGAGTGTGCGGCGTATGGTCTGAGCACTGACAAGGCTGACCTCCCACCCCTTCAACCTCTGCAGCAATGCTGGCAGCACTCATACGTCTATTTCCCAAAGACAACCTCTGGATATGATGCTGAGCACGTGCACTCAACCTCTTTGGTCGACCATGACACGGTCTGTTCTGAGTGGAAGCTGTCCTGTTAAACTGCTGTATTGTCTTGGCCACTGTGCTGCAGCTCAGTTTCAGGGTGTCTGTAATCTTCCTATAGCCTAGACCATCTTTATGTAGAGCAGCAATTCTTTTTTTTCAGATCCTCAGAGAATTCCAAAGCCATGAGGTGCCATGTTGTCACGTGAAAAGATATAATAAAATATTTACAAAAACGAGGGGTGTACTCACTTTTGTGAGTTACTGTGTGTATATATATATATATATATATATATATATATATGTATATATATATAAATATATCAAAGTGAGTCCATCTTTCATTGCCAGTCCATAAAGATAAATATGTATAAAATCCGGGAATCGTGTAATTCCATACACCAAAAACAATCCTGTGTGTGTCGACCTTTGTTCACCACGGTGCCCTTCACCCAACCTAAGGGTGACCTCTCATCTGCTTGGGTGGACCTCACTACCAAAATATATACATACATTTTAATATTGCTATATTGTATTACTTTTCCTAACGTGGAGCCCATTGTTGTTTTGTGGGTAAATTGCTCTTTTAGAATATTTTATACCATTGAGAATAATTGAAATGTTTTTTAAGTATTGAAAACTACGCCTTTTTGACATCCAAGGATATTTTATCATAGCAATCATAGGTTTCAAAAGCTCTAGCATCCTTTTTTTTCTCTTTAGTATAGAAGTTATTCAGGTGACCCTAAAGCCAACTAATCACTTCTGCAAATCTTCAAAGGGGAATCTTGTATGGAAAAACAAGAACATTTCTGGGTGCCCACAGTAACCCATGAAAATATTTGTTTTATTTTCTACAGAAATTACAGTTGGCAGCTGATTTATAGACTACAAGAAATTTTCTTAGAGCATTTTTCACACACAAGGCCTGACATGGTTGCCTGAATCACTTAGATTTCTATGAACCAAGGAGCCTCAACAGCAGAATTAAAGATGGCTAATAATATTAAGATATTAAAAAGGTGAGCGCCTTAGTACTATGTGAACCTAAAAGTACTTGAGTACTTTTAAACTCATAGTGCCCCGCCAGGAAAACTTTAACAGTTTTGGCTTAATTTTTGTTCTATTTTCTATACAAAATAAATAAATATTCAAATTAAAACATGGCAAAGGATTTTGAATGCACTGTGGATTAGCTAAAGAGACAACACAGCAGATGCTGCTTGCTTTTCAGCTCCTTTGTTCTTATTAAAATACGCTGAGCGTCTAATCAGGGATGAGTCACTGCTTTTTGACCTACATTTTGTACAGGCTTGTTTTAGTATCAGCAAAGATTCAATTTTAAACGTGTGAAGGAAACTACAACTCACCCTGCTGACTCTAAAGGGGATTGCAAAATAATATGAAATATTTTTATATCAAGACGAATGTATGAAAGGTTCTAGTTTAAATGTAAAAGGGATTTCGGAGTGCTATTTATTATACTGCAAGATTCAAGCTCTTTCAGGCTTATTTGGAAAACAGTGCAAAGTGCAATACCCTTAGCAAACACTTATAACCCGTTTCATTCTGGTCTAACTTCAGTAAAATAATTCTGATTTGTTGCTACAGATTACTGTGCTTTATCCCCTTGGAAGATTTTATGATTTAGTATCATTAAACATTGAATCACCGTATATAATTTTTTTTACATAGTTACATAGTTAGTCAGGTTGAAAAAAAGACACACGTCCATCTAGTTCAAATTATAAAAGGGAGAAACAAAAACAAAATCATACAATCCCATGTACACAATGCTATACCCACAGTTGATCCAGAGGAAGGCAAAAAAAAACAAGCAAAGCATGTTCCAATTTGCTCCAGCAGGAGAAAAACATTGTTCCTGATCCCCTGAGTGGCAATCAGATATTTCTTGGATCAACTTTACCTATAAATGTTAGTGTCCAGTTATATTATGTACATTTAGGAAAAAAATCCGGTCCTTTTTTAAAGCAATCTACTGAGCTGGCCAGAATCAGCATTTGAGGGAGTTTATTCCATATCCTTGTGGTGAACTACATATTCCAAATGAGGTCTTGCTAATGATTTGTACAGGGGCAAAATGATCTCTGTCTCTCGAGTCCATACCTCTCTTAATACAAAAAGTATTTTGCTCACTTTGGAAATCGCAGCTTGGCATTGCATGCCATTAAGCTTATGATCTACCAAAACCCCCAGATCCTTCTCCACCATTGATTCCCCCAGCTGTACTTCCTCTAGTATGTACAATGCATGCATATTCTTTGCTCCCAGGTGCATAATTTTACATTTATCAACATTAAACCTTATTTGCCACATGGTTGCCCAATTAAACAGTGCATTGGGATCGGCTTGTAAATTGGAGACATCCGGTAAGAACGTTATTCCACTGCATAGGTTGGTGTCATCTGCAAAGACTGAAATGGTACTTTTAACCACTTCCCGCCCGCAGGACGTCTATTGACGTCCTGGGATTTCAGTGGTGATATCTCAATGATGCCAGCACCTGCAGGCATCATTGAGGTATCATTTTTTAGAGCAGGCGATTCCCATCACCGTAAGAATGATCATAGCGGCAGGTCAGCCGCTTGATCGTTCTTACAGGCGGCGGGAGGGGACGTCCCCCCCCTCCCGCCACCCTCCGGTGCTTCTCCCGACTCACCTGAGCGATCGGTGACCGGGAGAAGGAATCGCCTGACGCCGGATGCTGGTGCCAGAGATTTCCGAGGGACAGATGTCCCTCGGTCATCTCTATGGCTCTCGGAGGCCCGGGCGCACGTCGTGACGTCACTTCCGGGTCTCCGAAGTATACAAGAGCCGTTAAAGGGGAAGGAAAGGCTGAAATCGTCAGTTTTTTTTTCTGATCTCAGCCTTTCCAGCCTGTAGGATAGATGTAGGGTCTTATAGACCCTGCATCTGTCGTAGATAGGATGTCCGACCTTTCCGACTCTAGTCT
>BLSH010447458.1:72261-87112 GCA_018402905.1 Glandirana rugosa | reverse complement strand
CAAGACCTCCTCTGTAACTCAAAAAACCTAACCTGTAAACATTTTTAAACATCGCCTATGGAGATTTTTAAGTACCAAAGTTCGGCGCCATTCCACGAGTTTGCGCAATTTTAAAATGTGACATGTTGGGTATCTATTTACTCGGCATAACATCATCTTTCACATTATGAAAAAAAATTGGGCTAACTTTACTGTTTTGTTTTTTTTTAATTCATGAAACTGTTTTTTTTCCAAAAAAAACGCGTTTGAAAAATCGCTGCGCAAATACCGCATGACATAAAAAGTTGCAACAACCTCCATTTTATTCCCTAGAATCTTTGCTAAAAAACCATATATAATGTTTGGGGGTTCTGAGTAATTTTCTAGCAAAAAAATGATGATTTATACATGTAGGAGAGGAGTGCCAGAAATGGCTCGGATGCGAAGTGGTTAATCCCAGACCCTATATCATTTATAAATATATTGAAAAGTAAGGGTCCCAACCAGCAGTGTATTTAGGTTTTGTGCTGCCCTAGGCCTGACTAAACTCGTGCACCCCCCTAATTTAAATATGAGCCACCCCTTCCTGTTTCCTGACCCGCCTTTAAATTTTCCAGTGGGGACACTAGTTTTGGGGGGCAATAGATTCCTCTTATTTGCAGAGATTTCCTCACACTTCCAGTTTGGCTATGGGGCAGAACAATAACTCATTAGTTGGGGTCCGCCGCATGGGCCCCTCGGGACACCCAGGTCCCTTACATATGTATAGGCTGTCCCCCCCCTGATGGTGGTCCTGCCAAGCTGCTTTATGGGGGTGCAAGACTGATTTGCCTCCCGGTCCAGTCCGCCCCATAGGACTGGTGCTACAGTAAGTGTAGCGCAAACCTCCGGGGACTCTTTTCGTGCTGCCCCCCTGCAAAGTGCCGCCCTAGGCCTGGGCCTTGTCGGCCTAGGCCAAGATACAGCGTTGGTCCCAACACTGAACCTTGGGGTACACCACTGATAACCTTAGACCATGCAGAGTAAGAATCATTAACCACTACTCTCTGAATTCGGTCTTTTAGACAGTTTTTTATCCATTTATAAACTGATTTTTCCAAGCCTGTAGACTTTACCTTACACATTAGCCGTGTGTGGGGAACGGTGTCAAACGCTTTTGCAAAATCCAAGTATACCACATCCACAGCCACCCCTCTGTCCAAGGTTTTACTTACCTCCTCATAAAAAGAAATCAGATTTGTCTGACAACTTCTGTCTTTCATGAATCCATGCTGTCTGTTGCGTAGAATACTTTTTTTCAGCAAGATCTTATCTATGGGGTCTTTTATTACACTCCCCAGTATCTTCACGACTATAGAAGTTAAACTAACAGGTCTATTGTTACTTGGTTAAGACTTTTTAAATATAGACACCACATTGGCCCTACGCCAATCCAGTGGTACTATTCCAGTCATTAACGAGTCCATATAAATTAGAAATAATGGCTTTGAAATGACAGAGCTCAATTCTTTTAGGATCCATGGGTGGACACCATCTGGTCTAGGTGCTTTATCCACATTTATTCTGTTTAAATATTTCTGGACCATATCAGTTTTGAGCCATTGTGGATCATTGGGGCTGTTTCAATACCATCCCCATTATGGACATGAGCTCCCCAATTGTCCTTTGTATACACAGAGCTGAAGAAAGTATTTGCCTTCTCTTTGTCCCCAGTCACCTTCTCCAGATTACTTTGTAAAGGGCCTACACGCTCAGACCTGACCTTTTTACTATTAATATATTTGAAGATTTTTGGGGGTTTGTCCTACTATCTTTTGAAATCTGTCTTTCATCTTAAATTTTTGCATCCTTTTTACAAATTCTGTTATACTCTTTGTAACATTTAAACAATGATAGTGTTCCTTCATTTTTATATTTTTTAAAAGCTCTTTTCTTATTATTTATATATTTTTTTAACTTTGGCCATTAACCACATACATTTTATTTATATCCTTTTAAATGTATTGCCTTGGGAATCTATTTTGCAGTGAGTTCACATACAGTCTTTTTGAAGAATTCTTGTTTCTGTTCTGTGTTCATTGATGCCAATATTCCCTCACAGTCTAAGTCCTGGAAAGCAGCCCTCATCCTTGGAAAATTTGCATCCTTAAAGTTAAGTGTTTTTATATTTTCAGTATGAGCTTCTTGCTTACAGCTAACATTAATTGAAATCATGTGTTAGGAAGAGAATCTGTGGCTAAAGCTGACTTTCTGCACCTATGCAGGCATGTCTTGGATCTGCTAACCAGCGCAGGGGTCACTAAGGGTTAACAGTTGTGCAGGGTGATTTCATTGATTGGAGCCCAGCTGCCTTATTTAAACACCTCAGCAGCACACAGACTCTGCTGTCTGATCTACGGCGTGTGGTGTGTGTTCCTGATCTGCCTGTACTTTGATTACCTGTTCCTACGACCCGGCCTGCCTGACCTTGCTGATTCCCACCTGCACCGACCCCTGGACTGCCTATGACCACCCTCCTGCCTAGCCCTCCTGTACTTCTGCTGCCCGCCTGTTGACGACCCTGCCTGAACCCGACCATCCATCTGCCTGCTCCTTCTGTACTGCACCACCAGCCAGCTTCACGACCCGGCCTGTACGACCACGCTTCTTGTGCACGAGTGCACCTACGGACTTCCTATCAACACCAGTGACCCAGTCCGACCCTCGTGCCATCCTGCACTCCCGAGCCACCTGTCTACTCTACCAGGGGTTCCCGAGTCAGGGTCGTAAGGGAGGTTACCCACTGCATAAGTCAGACTCATCCACCAGGTACGTGACATCATGTTATGGTCACTGCTACTCAGATGTTCTTTTATATGAATATTGGTAATAAGCTCTGCATGGTTTGAGATTACCAGATCCAACAGAGCATCATTCCTAATCAGGGCCTCTATGAACTGTACCTTAAAATTGTCTTGCAATAGGTTTATACATTTTTACCCTTTAACTGTTGCAGCAGTGCCATTACTCCAGTCCATCTCTGGGTAGTTAAAATCCCCCATTATTATCACTGTATTATTGTATTTTTTACAATAATCAACAAAAATATACTCTTTTATGTCTTTTATTTTATGGAAGGTTTTTGTAAAAGTATTTAAAGCCTGCCTCCTGTTTTGTTTTGGATATAGCAAGGAAGACTCTGGCATAGATGAGTGATGATGGATTGCTATCTGTTTCCCAGCTGGGGAGATTTCCCCTCATTTCCTGTCTAAACAGGAAGTGGTGGGAAATTTCTCCATTGGGTAGACAAAGCACACTTTTTGACATGTAAGGAAAGAAAATCTTCTCAATTAAGGGGAATCACCTCAATAGGCGCAAAGACAGAAAAAAGGAAACATCTCCCCAAACATGTCTCCATGGGATCACAAACGGACATAAAAACCTACCCAAATTAATGTAAACACTGTCACAAATGCTATTCAAAGAAAATACTTGCATAAAGAAATCTGCTTTTATTTGTTGAAATAAATTAGTAGCCAATGCACTTCGGTGGTGAACTGATGCCCCCTTTCAGAAAGGCTTCAGAAGATAAGGAAATGATGTATTAATATCAATTGTTAAAAAAATGCCATTGTGTATAATTATCATGGTATGCTCTGTGAGGAGCCTAAAATGACTAGTCAATAAGTAAACTGTAAATTAGAACTCAATTTTTTTACCCCCCCCCCCCCCCCTTACATGTAGAAAAAAATACATACATATATGCTACTGTGCAAACGTTTTAAGCAGGTGTGACAAAATGCTGTAAATGAAGAAAGCTTTCAGAAATAGAAGTGTTAATAGTTTATTTTTGCCAATTAACAAAATTGAAAGTAAATGAACGACGAGAAATACAAATCAAATCAGTATTTGGGGTGACCACTCTTTGCCTTCAAAACACGCAACAAAACTCCAATGCAACGAAATCCCTGACTTTGTGCAAGTGTACAAAATATGCAAGTGTAAGAATTGATGCTGGTTTAAAGCCAAAGGGTAGTTACGCCAAATATTGATTTGATTTCGATTTTTCTTCTTTTCGCTCACTTTCCATTTTGTAAATTGATAAAAAAAAATATATATATTTTTGAAAGCACTCTTACTTTACAGCATTTCTTCACACCTGCCGATTACTTATACACTGTACTTTGTAAATGTGCGTATATATATATATATACGCTATATAATCCAAAAAAGAGAGAGGCACTCATAAGTCTTGAAAGGTGAATGCACAATGCATAACAAAGGTTTTATTTCAACATTTCAAGGAGGCACAAGCTCGTCTTCCTCAGGGCAACACACAAGTGAAGCAACACAACACAATGCTTCACTTGTTTGCTGTCCTGAGGAAGACGAGCTTGTGCCTCATTGAAATGTTGAAATAAAACCTTCCTTATGCGTTGTGCGTTCACCTTTCAAGACCCGTGAGGGCCTCTCTCCTTTTTTGGATAATATGCACTACAGTCTTTGCTGTGCACCCAAGCCCATTTTTTATATCTGATATGTGTGCAGTGGTAACCATTGGATTTATATATATATATATATATATATACTTTTTTTTTTACAAAGGCCACATAATGTGTGAGTGACATCCTCTCAGGGGGAGGGTCCATGATGACATTCTGGGCTCAGAGGAAATGGGTGAAGACTGGTGACCTCTAATGGAGGAAATACATTTCTGTGGCGGACAGCTCCAGACTGAAGGTGAGTAATGTAGGAAAAACGGATGCGTTAAAAACTGGAGTTTCGCTTTGTGGTTTGAGCCAAACCTTATTCAGCTATCACGTTTAAGAATGGGTAAGCTCCAAAATATTACATTTTTGTTCTTGGGTTAAGATACACTTTTAATTTAAAGCGGTCCAATATATGAACTCCCTGGAGTTCAAAGCAACCAATCAGCTCCTTCCTTTGATTTTCAACCCTGCCCTTACGTTATGAAAGGGGGGAAACCTTTGCTTGCTATTAGCCTGATGGACAGTCCTTGCAAACACAACAACAAAACTAGCGTCTGCAGTGCAGTGTATTAAAGATTCTGCTTTAAACTATGTAAATCAGAAGATTTACACTGAACAACTTTATCCTTGTTATTTGTATTGCACCTCACACAACTGTGCTCCTGGAGACAGCAGTCTCACACTACCTCCCCCTCATCTACTGGCTGAATATGCTATTTTTTTTTTTTCAATTATTTTAGCATAGAATAGAAAGATATTATACAGACCCGCAAAGCATATTTTACAACTGTTGCATGCTGCCAAATGTTAATTTGGCCGGGATGCCGTTCATTATCACACAGTCTATAAATAATCATGCAGGTCACACGCAGATTGTGAGCTGAGCCAGAAGGCTGGCACGGCTGCATACATCACCGAATTGATTAAACATGAGGCCATTATATATCAGAATAGGTGGCACTTACCTGCCTCCATCACCTCACACTGCTGTCCAAAGGCGTGCGAGAAGGTGACGGGCCCAGAAGCATCCATGGCTCTCAATGTCATGGGTCTGACGGTCCAAAGCACCGCGCGCCGCTTGTTTAGCTATGTACGGCTTCCCAACCCTGTCAGCCCTGCTTCCAGACAACAAATATTTATTGAGGGCTCGAGTTTTTTTGCAGGGATCCAGAAAGCTGTTCCAGCAGCTACATCCTCAGATGCAATTACTGAGAAGCAGAGGAAGAGATGCGAGGGGGGGAACGTCTCTGGCAGCTGCAGACGATCGTGTAAAACAAATGCAGTTATTACCTAGTAAATGCAATATCTGCATTTATTTTGGACATGTTGGTAAGCTTGGACATCCTCCCAAGCTAAGGGCTGATCGGCGGCTATATTTGTCCTACTTAAAATTCCAACAAGACGTTTGGGATCCCTGTATTGTTCAGGCTTTGTGACTGCAAGGCTGGTGTGTGACTGTGCTGCTTTCAAATGACTCAGTGTTCCCCCTTTTTTCTCCCTGCGCACGATGAGGAAAATACATTTACTCTTTGAAAAATGACTGACGGTTACATTAAAAATGCACAAATGGCTGTGTCAGTCTGCAGTATAGAACTTGAGTTGACCTTGCCGAGCAACAACAGGATTGGATTGCTGTCATCTATAGCAGCCAATCAGGTAACAGCTTTAGGGCGTTCTCTGCACTCAGCCTAATGAAAGCTGATTTCTGGTTGGTTACTGTGCAGTGTTGGTGTTTTATGCCATGTTGTTAAAGTGCACCTGTATGATTAAGAAAATTAAAATGGTTCCACGCAATGGTTATGTAAGTTCAATTTCAATATGTAAACAGCTGCAGCTTCCACTAAAACAGCTACCAGGGTAGAGTCTCAGTTTAATAAAATTGGAATATTGATATTTTGATTGATTGGTACTGTGTTTACAGGATAAATGTAAAAAAAACCTTAATGTAATAATGTGTAGTTAAAAACATACTAATTACCAGCAAAAAGTGCCAAGTGCTATAAACCATAAATATGTGCTAGAAACAAATTCTCCATTAGTTTATATGCAAACATTAAATACATAAAAATAACAATTAAGGGGTGGTTCACACTGCCGTGACTTGCACTCCAACTTGTGTCGCCCCCAAGTCGCCCCAAGTCACTTGAAATCAGAAATCCTGTTGAAATGAATGGGAGCCATCTTAATGTACCCTACTGAAGTCGCTACGACTTCAGAAAAGGTTCCTGTACTACTTCAAGGCAACTTCTATCTGACTTGTGCCCATAGAGTTCAATGGAAGTCGCCTCCAAGTCAGATCCCCATCTATAATGAAGCAACTTTACAGGAAAAAGAAAATAATTTTCAAAGGTACTCCCCACAAATTACCCAGGCAACCCCCACCCTTCTCTGATTGGCCAAAGGCAAAGGTCGCTTTAAGTTGCCTTGTAAGTTGCCCAAAGTCCCGCTGAAGTCACGCTAGAGTCGCGATGAAGTCACATTCAAATCGCCTTACAAAGTCGCCCCTGAGGTTGAATCGCCCCTGTGTGAACCGACCCTAATATAAATGTAAAGTGTAATGAGTTTATAAACATGTGCAAAAAGTGCTAAAGTATATCCACGGGTTTAGCGATATAATCAGTCCTTAAATAGTTGCTTTGCAAACAAAGTGACAGGTGCTCATTAAAGTGCTTAAACAGCAGTGTATACTCAAAAAATCATGAGTGGTGCTACAACTTGTGCTCCCCCTCTTTTGCTGCACTCACCAGAGAGCTTTCCCCACAAGGGGTAGACAGCATTCACAGTACACACTGGCTGAGACAGCAGACCCCAGATCCACAGTTGATATAATTCTCCTTCCTCCTTTAACTTCCCATGTAGAGATAATAAAAGCAGACCACATACCATAATACTGTTTGGTTATTTTTATTTGAAATAGTCCGAAATGCACTTACACTATTTAAAAGGACTGACAGCATAGAAGCCAGAAAGTCCAGGACGCAATGCGTTCTAAACCGGAAGTGATGCAATGATGCTGGGAAGCTCCGGACTATGCGTTTCGTCAGAGCGACGTCATCAGGGCTGCTACAATTTTCTCCAATAGGAAAAAAAAAATCTTTTGATCCCCTAAGGCAATCAGATATTGTATGAATCAACAATCTACAGTGTTATGCCATTTATATAATAATAATGGTCAATATATTGTACATTTGAAAACACATTTTTAATGAAACAGTCTACATAATTGGCTTGAACTAATGCCCATGCGAGTCCATTCCACATTATCACTGCTTTTATTGTAAAAAAAAATCCCCTATACAGAGGTTAAACCACTTTTCCTTGAGGAGCAAAAAGGACCACCTTATTTTAAAGTGAACGATTTTGAACCAAGTTTACTTTATGTGTAACACTCACCCCCAAAATGGCCCACTGATTTGCCACAGGTTCCTCTGTCATTAGTGCAGCAGCAGCCAGGCACACAGCAACATTCACTCTTCTGGCTCAATGAATGTCTAGGATCTGCTCTTTCTTGTATTTATTGCTGAACAACTGGAATAGGGCACAGGGAGGTGTGAGATACTCCAGAATACTGAAGATTAAAAGGAGGACACTCTTCACTTTGCAGCTACTTCTTAGAACAGTCCCTTCAGCAATAGCCTAGGAAATGGACAGCACTGGGACACCATTAGCAATCTTCCAGGCCTGACAAACCTTAGGATTAGTTCACAAGGGTTAGAAGCAGCAAAAGTCACCCAGATCCTACACTCGGTCTATACTCACAAGGTCCCTGTATATTTGGATGCCTCCTTCCAGTATCAGACAGAAATTTCCTCAGTGAACTCTCCAGACCGAATCCTAGATGAAATCCCCTTTTTTTGCTTCAGAGGTTCTTAGCAAGCAGCCCCCCCCCCTCCTCCCAGCTTTAGCATAGCTGGACCTCAATACATTTTAGCTGGATTACCTTAGAGCCCTCCAGATTGAGAGTTTGTCCCCCTGCACAAGACACCCCCTGGAACGGTGAAGCAATCAAGCCTGCAGCCTGTGAGAGCCTGATCAGTCCAAAATAATTGGTCACTGCTCCAAAGTTTACCTATCAGGTAGCACCTAACTAGAAGGGTGCTGCATATGTAGAAATCATGTATTTATAAAAGGTGATCATATCCCTCCTTAAATGCCTTTCCGCTAGAGCGAATTCATTCAGTTCAGTTAATCTTTCATCATCAGGTTCTCCATGCCCCCTATTGATTTAGTTTTCCTTCTCTACAATTTTAATTAGCCAGAAAATCATACTCTATGTGCCTCTCGGAAACTACAAGGGTTTGGTGGGGCTTAGCCCAGAAGTCAGGACCTGATAAGAAATGAAAACTGGTTTAACAGAAATGTACAGATGAGAGTTATCTGATTGATAATGATAAAAGCAAGCGACCTGTGATGTCTTAGGACTGTACAAAGTTTAAAAAAAGAGGAAAACAAGGGGACACCAGCTAAGTGCAGCATCAATAGGTTTATTATGATTTAAAAGCCAAATACAAACTCATAGAAATATAAAGCACCCATAGCCAGGCAAAATTCATTTTTCACACTTTCTTGGACTGAAGCTCAATAACACATTAGAGGTTTTGGTGTTTATTGTACGAACACCGAACTTGGATGGGGATTAAGGGTACATAGGATACCCAAACTGAAGAAAACTGTAAACTCCAAAGAAACAATTGAGGACCTGCTAAGCCTCTGGCTGCTCTAATCCAAACTGTGAATGTTCTGCACAAGAGTGGGAGTAGTAGTGCAGCAGCAACAAAGAATAAAAATTCCAAACAGTTCTGTTAAACCTTGCACCTGGCTGCTCTAGTCCCAGGGTTAGAGAATTTGCGTGCTCATGGCTGTCTTGCACTGCACTTGAGCTACACTGGGTCCCAGACACATGATATATTGAACTTGACTGTCCTCTCCTTCCCTTAGGGTGTGATCACTGGTCTGTACTCACTTAGTCCCTTTTAAGAACTCCCAAGATCCAGAGTGGCTGCTGTATTGGTCTTTCTGCTGGACAGGCTGCTTCTGCCTTGGCTAGGAGTCTACAGCTAAGCCTAGGTGGGACCTAAGCTAGGTGAGTTCCTCCTCTCCCTCTCTCTTCTCTTCTCCACCTTCTCCCCTCTGCCCCAGGGACAGGGCCCTACCCCCAGCATGAGGGATGAGCTCCAGAAGGCTGAACCCTAGACTCCCAGACTGCCAGGCTTCAAAATATTTATGGGTTGCCTCCCCACCTTCTGAGCTCACCTCTCCAGGGATTGGTGGATGTCCCATGAATATTTAGGTTGCAGCCTTTGTCCCCCCACCTACTATGTTCTGGAGACATCCAGAGAGTTCCAAAAGACAGAAGGAGGTAACAAAGCCACAGCCTGTGAAGCACTTCCCAGTCTCCTAAACACAATTAACCCCTGCTCCTCTTCCTACAGAGGAGCCAACTAAATTTGCCTCACAACTAGCAAACTAGGACATTTGTAAATGTCAGTGTCATGGTAGTAGGTTGTAGACATCATACAGATGCCCCACTTCACAGGCAGACAAAGGGCATACCTGGCATGTTATTTAAATTAATTTAGCATTTTTAGTGTTGACTTTAAAGCATTATTAAAATGTCTACTCCCTGCCAAATGACATTTGTAAAAACATATTTGTGCTTTGGTACATATTCCCCAATGCAGTGCTCAGCCCCCTGTATCATTTGTTTGATAATGCCTTGCCTATTAGCATAGAAAAAGCCCATTACTGTTTTTTAGCACTCAGCTCCCACTGACTTCAGTGGGAACTAGATTAGGCACCCAAACTTTAGTCATGGTCAGTGAACCCTGGTCGAACAGAACCAAGGTACATTTGGCTCATCCCTACTTGTTTACATGAGAAGACAGTTGCCTGGTTGTGACCATTTTTTGGCCAGATTAGGGAACAATTTCACGTCTAATAGATTAACAGTTATTAGAGAAACTAACCTCTCCAGCTGTCTGTATAGAAACAATTGT
Source organism: Glandirana rugosa (assembly GCA_018402905.1). NCBI lineage: Eukaryota > Metazoa > Chordata > Amphibia > Anura > Ranidae > Glandirana > Glandirana rugosa. The sequence continues at coordinate 76,668 of BLSH010447458.1, read as the reverse complement.
GTATTGTCCGTGATACTTTTTTAATTTGCACTAACATACAATTTGTCAGGACAAACTTTTGGGGTGTGCCCCGTTCTTCAAGGTCAAAGCGGTACTAATGCACAAAGTTTTAGCAGAGGGTTAATAAGACTTTTTTTTGATTGTCTTACTAACATTCTGCTAAAACTTTGTGCATTAGTAATGCTTGGACCTTGAAGAAGTGGGCACACCACGAAAGCTTGTCCTGAAAAATTGTATGTTAGTGCAAAAAATATATATATCATGGATAGTACACACTTGTGGAAAGAAACATTACTACATTAATCCAAATAGAAACCTACAAATGATATTCAAAAATGAACAATAAAAAATTAAGTTGCTATAAATACAAATGACTGAGACAGAGATGTAGCTGTAGATGTAAACTTATCAGCTTTACGGTGACCCAGAGTTAATCTTGCATACAGGGCATTTTGTACAGGGATGGAAACCTATGAGATTGTGAAAAAAGAGGGTCTAGAAGGAGGGTTGAGAACATTAGGAGCAATTCTATTTTGTAGGGAAGGAGCTCCCTGAAAGATCACCCCAGTTTTGGCTGACAATAAAGGGCCCAAAATTAATTTCAATCATTCTTAAGCACAGGCCAGTGTCTATTCATAATCCTTTTGATTTGTGTATGTTGAGTAGAAAAAGACGTAAAAAAGGACCATTTAAATCTATCTGGAATGTTTTGTGTGTACTTATCCACAGGTAGTGTATCTCTTCTCTATTAAGAGTTTTAATGACAGATATCTCTGATTCCAAAATATCCTCACTGTAACCCTTGTCTAGAAAGTGTTTTTTTAAGATCATAGCTTGTGACTCAAAGTCACTCAGTCTAGTACAATTCCACCTAAGACATATGAATTGGCTACGAGGGACAGAACGTAGCCATGCCTGATGATGGCAACTGTCCAATGAAATAAATTAATTCCGATCTGTAGATTTGAAATAGGTACTGGTTATCAATTTGTGGTCCTCAACGCTTATTTCCATATCTAAAAATTGTATGACCTCAGGGCTAGCTTCAAAGGATAAGAAAATGCACTGATCATTATTGTTAAGTTCCGCAAAGAAAGAACAAAGGGATTCCTCATTTCAATCCCATAGGAGGAGGACATCATCAATATATCTAGCCCACAAGATTAACTCAGGTCTCCTATGAGCATAAATTACATTCTCCTCCCATTTGGCCATAAAAAGATTGGTCAGGCTTGGGATGAATTTTGCTCCCATCGCAACTCCCTTATTTTGCAGATATAACCTGTCATCAAACCAGAAATAATTTTGAGTGGTTGCGAATACTAGCAAATCCATAATAAATCTCTTTTGGGGCACAGTTATCAATTTGTGGTCTTCAATGCTGATTTCCAAATCTAAAAATTGTATGACCTCAGGGTTAGCTTCAAAGGATAAGAAAATACACCAATCATTATTGTTAAGTTCCTCAAAGAAAGAACAAAGGGATTCCTCATTTCAATCCCATAGGAGGAGGACATCATCAATATATCTAGCCCACAAGATTAACTCAGGTCTCCTATGAGCATAAATGACATTCTCCTCCCATTTGGCCATAAAAATATTGGTCAGGCTCGGGACGAATTCTGCTCCCATTGCAACTCCCTTATTTTGCAGATATAACCTGACATCAAACCAGGAATTATTTTGAGTGGTTGCGAATAATAGCAAATCCATAATAAATCTCTTTTGGGGCACAGGAATATCATCTAGATAGTAATGTACCACCTCATACCCTAACTGATGGGAAATGATGGTATAGAGGGAGGAAACGTCAGCAGTAAATATAAATGGACGACCTAGTGGGTGAACAGGGTCCTTGTGGCTTTTTGGAAAGTAATAGATAATAGGAATTCTTGGAGAGACAGGAACCAAATATGCTTTTTCTTTTTAAGCCAGAATGTTTTCACAGAAGCCTTTGTTAATCAACTTGGATAACTCATTTTTATACATTGAAGTAGGGTTTTTAGCCAAAGGAACATACAGTATGCACCCCGATCACCAAGATTTTATACATCTCTGAGCTATAATCCTCATTATTTAAAACAAGTATACCGCCCCCCTTATCGGCTGGGCGGATTACCATATTTTTCCTTTTGCATAGCTGTTTAAGACCCACATTGATTGCAGGGTTTGTTTGAGGGTTTTGTATTCACAATTTATCTGGATCTTTAATAACAAAATCTTTGTAGACCCCTACAGGAGGAGCCATGGGACCTGGTTGGTTGTATAGAGATGCGTTGGATACGCCTGAATGTAATACTCCTGAAGAATCTACCCTTTTTCTATTCACTGCTGGATTGGTTATAACTTTAGGTATCTTTGTATATTCACATTACGAATATAATTAACTAATAAATACATTTTTTGGGAGGGTCAACTCAACTTTACTTTGGTTAAAAATTTCCACTCCGACTATGCTCTGCTTATTTTTTTGTTGAAATACCCCCCCCCCCCTCGGGTGCCTCTCTTTGTTCCACCCTATATATAGAGAACAAACAGGGGCAAATGGGAAATAAGGAAGGAACCGTGATTGGACCAAGCTTCAATTTAAAATGATCACAATACCAAACCTCTGTCTAAACCAAGAATAGGGAGGAACCCTGACAGGACCAAGCCTCGGCTCGCAAATGATTGTCATACCAAGCCTCAATTTAGACACAAAATACTGCCTGTAAAAATAGCATAGGAAGAACATGAATCCAACCCAAAAAAAGTTTAACTATTTGGGTCGCCGTAAAGCTGTTTACATCTACAGCTACATCTCAGTCTTATTGCATCAAACCATTTATGACTTGTGCCTCCACTAATGTGGTCTATCTTTTGCGCAGTGGCGGCTGGTGTATATGGGGCGCTTGGACGCCGCCTCCCCGCTGGCTTAAAAAAAAAGTCAGCCCGGCCTCCCTGCAAGAGGTGTCGGTACATTGACTTTTTTTTATCAGCTCCTTTGCTGTCACCTGACAGCCAAGTAGTGAGCCTATTGGTCAGCCATTAAAGACTATGTGCGTGCATGGAACAGACGCACACACATAGCCTGATTGCGGCTCAGTGTGATTGGATGCGGTGACCGGGGGCGGGTCACTGTGGCTGAGGATGTGACTCCCGCTCCCACAGAGACCCTGAACGGCAGTGACTGACGGACTGATGGGGACAGCCGCTTTCCGCATGCCGCATGCCGAAATCTGCAACACTCCTGCCTGCCTATTGGATGGGGTAAGTGCGGGACTTGTAGTGAAAAGATATTTGCGCTTGTGGACAAACAAAAACTAATAACCCACAGCTGCTGTAACTTTAAGTGAAATATTCACTTCAATAATGAGACCAGAAAAGACAGCACTTGCAGGTAATAGGATGCTGGATAGTGCAATAATATAAATTATAAACAATTGTGTAACAAATATTTAACAATAAATTAAATAAATACAACATATTTTATAGTGACAAAAAGTGCTTATAGTGCTTCAAAGTGCTTGTTATATCTTCCGAAAGTGCCAGATAGTGTCAGGTGCTCCAAACAAGAAAAGTGTGTGGGTGGGTACCCCTAAAGTAGCCCTACTCACCACAGGACCATGACCAACCAGCTTTTCAGTCTGGAGGTCAGGTCAGGCTTGTTAGTCAAATTCCTTCCCGGGTGACTAGCCCAAATTATGAACGCTCAAACGGGGACCACAATTCCTGGGATCACTCCAAAATTAGACATAGAGAAGAGAGGGGGACCACATAGTGAAGTACTGTATGTACTATTTTATTTGCGCAAGTCAATCAGATTACTTACAAGAGCAAAGATCAATAAAAGCCTGTCCATTGATGACGCCTGATGACAGGCAATACGCGTTGACGCAATTTCCGGCCGTTGGTTTCCGAAGACGTCACTTCCGGTTCTTATGTTGGAACGCACGCAGCTTGGCGTTCGCGTTATGTAATACAGGCTTTTATTGATCTTCGCTCTTGTAAGTAATCTGATTGACTTGCGCAAATAAAATAGTACATACAGTACTTCACTATGTGGTCCCCCTCTCTTCTCTATGTCTAATTTTGGAGTGATCCCAGGAATTAAGGTTGTATTCTTGGCCTTCACTGCAGAAGCCTTTGGTTGCCGGCCTTTAACGCAGTTGCGCATAACGGACAGTAGTCCGCAGTAGTTACCTGTCCGAAAATAACTAGAAACGAGAACATTCATTAGACTAACTGAACGCGTTTATTTTATCATGTATGTCATGAAGTGATACACCAGGGGGAGAGAAGAGATACAGATTAAAACCTCACTAGGGTCCTTAACACCAGGGGCAAACTCGCAAGTATTAAACCCGATCAGTGGGCCCTTCCTTAAACTGATTGTTCGGACTGGACTGGAGGTCTGACTTTTCGACC
>BLSH010447458.1:48904-66286 GCA_018402905.1 Glandirana rugosa | reverse complement strand
AATTTATTTTCCCTATCCCCATTTATTTGTAGGGCACTTGCCCTAGCTTGAAGATGATTTTAGAACAGTTATATGGCTTCTACCGTTAATTAATACTTTTCAGACACAGTTTGAAGATGATCCACATTCACCTCCATTTTTGCTTTCTTTATGTTTTTATTTTTTTTTAAATATTTAAAGTTATTTCCCTGTCCCCATTTTTTTGTAGGGCACTTGCCCTACCCTTACCCCCATTTTACTTCCTTTTGCAGCCCTCTAGGGCTTTCCAGGACTTTGTTACAGCCATTTTTGTGCCTAAAAGTTCGGGTCCCCATTGATTTCAATGGGGTTCGTTGTCCGTGCGATCGTTCGGGTTCCGTCCGGACCCGGACCCGGACTTTGTCCCGAAGTTCGGACGGACCAGCAGAACCCGAACTTCCAGAGGTTCGCTCAACTCTACTCCAGACTGAAAAGCTGGTTGGTCATGGTCCTGTGGTGAGTAGGGCTACTTTAGGGGTACCCACCCCACACACTTTTCTTGTTTGGAGCACCTGACACTATCTGGCACTTTCGGAAGATATAACAAGCACTTTGAAGCACTATAAGCACTTTTTATCACTATAAAATATGTTGCATTGATTTTATTTATTGTTAAATATTTGTTACACAATTGTTTATAATTTATATTATTGCACTATCCAGCATCCTATTACCTGCAAGCGCTGTATTTTCTGGTCTCAAGTGCGGGACTTGTCCCGACTTCGGGGGGGTCTCTGCAATGTACCCCACCTGTGATACTGGCTGCAAAAGTGCCCCCACCTGTGATACTGGCTACAAAAGTGCCCCCTTACCTGTGATACTGGCTGCAAAAGTGCCCCCACCTGTGTTACTGGCTTCAAAACTGCCCCCACCTGTGATACTGGCTGCAAAAGTGCCCCCACCTGTGTTATTGGCTGCAAAAGTACCCCCACATGTGTTACTGGCTGCAAAAGTGCCCCCACCTGTGATACTGGCTGCAAAAGGGCCCCCACCTGTATTATTGGCTGCAAAATTGCCCCCACCTGTGTTACTGGCTGCAAATGTACCCCCACCTGTGATACTGGCTACAAAAGTGCCCCATCTGTGATACTGGCTGCAAAAGTGCCCCCATCTGTGTTATTGGCTGCAAAAGTGCCCCCACCTGTGCTACTGGCTGCAAAAGTGCCCCCATCTGTGATACTAGCTGCAAAAGTGCCCCCACCTGTGTTATTGGCTGCAAAATTGCCCCCACCTGTGATACTGGCTGCAAAAGTGCCCCTACCTCTGATACTGGCTGCAAAAGTGCCCCCACCTGTGTTATTGGCTGCAAAAGAGCCCCACCTGTGTTATTGCCTGCAAAAGTGCCCCCACCTGTGTTATTGGCTGCAAAAGTGCCCCCACCTGTGATACTGGCTGCAAAAGTGCCCCCACCTGTGTTATTGGCTGCAAAAGTGCCCCCACCTGTGTTATTGGCTGCAAAAGTGCTCCCCACCTGTGTTATCAGCTGCAAAAGTGCCCCACATATGATACTGGCTGCAATTTGCCCCACCTATGTTATTGGCTGCAATTAACCCCCACCTGTGTTATTGGCTGCAATTTACCCCACCTGTGATACTGACTGCTATATACCCCACCTGTGATATTGGCTGCAATTTACCCCACCTTAGATGCTGGAGCTGTATACTGTGCCCTGTGATGCTGGGGCTGTATACTGTGCCCTGTGATGCTGAGCTGTATACTGTGTCCTGTGATGCTGAGCTGTATACTGTGTCCTGTGATGCTGAGCTGTATACTGTGTCCTGTGATGCTGAGCCGTATACTCCTGACACAATATGTGGAATACAGGGGACGGAGTGGGTGGATTCTATAAGGGGTGGGGCTTATTAGAAGTAGGAGGGGTCAAAAAGGAAAGACGGGGCTGGCGCCCCCCCATCCTAAAATTTCACCAGCCGCCACTGCTTTTGCAATGCCCTTGTCAATATGTGGGGCAGGTTACAAGAACCTTTAGTGTGAGAGTTAATGAGAATATTAATAATATACAAAAGGGCTTTCAATTTCATAGGGTCCCTAAACATTATGCCGGGTTTCACAATCAAGATCCTACAGGTTCCTTCTTTCTAGCCATTGATAAATATACACCCCCATAGAGAGGGGATTCCATAAATAGTGGCATCTAACAGTTGGAGACCTGTTGGATATATAAGTTAAAAACATCTTACCCTTTTGGTATGAATGTGGAATGCAATGTTAATACATTCATTAATAATGCATGATTTCCCTTTTTTAATTTCATCCTTGGGGAATTGGACTATTGGATTGCCAACAAAATGTATTATTATTTATATATTTTTATTGTTCTTCTTTTCTTCATACTTTTATTGTTAGGATAATGTATTTGTGTTATTTACACCTTATGGAACCTATGTAGGGTAGTTTGATGTAATTTCTATTTATAACAAATATGGGTAGACCCTTAATTTTTAATTGTTAATTTTTGAATATCATTTATAGGTTTCTATTTGGATTAATGTATTGATGTTTCTTTCCACATTTAATTTTCAATGTATATTTTTTGTTTTTTATTCCTCTTTTTTCTCTTTTTGGGGAGTTGGGATTAATATTTCATTCCAAGTCCATTATTAATATGAGGTTAGAATTCGTGCTCTTTCAATACTATTTTTACAGACATAAAATGATACAGTACCTGTAAAAATAGCATCGGAAGAACACAATAAACCGAGGCTTGGTATGGTGATCACTTGTGAGCCAAGGCTTGGTTCTGTCAGGGTTCCTCCTTATTCTTGGTTTAGACCAGCCTTTCACATTTGCATCTTTAAGGACTGTTTATTTGGACTTTACACACTTTGCACTTGCTGGTGGATGATTCATAGCTGAACATTTATGCGTGGTTTTGTTTTTTCTTTTTGTTTATTTCAATTTATTATCAAATGACACATTTATATACTGTATATATCATCTTGTATCGGTTGATCTGTTACCTGCTTCTTTTTACATTATAGCATGATTTCAATTGCAAGCATACAATACATTTGGTTAGTTGAGCACTCTATGCTTTCTATTTCTTTTTTTTTTTAAATCCAACAAATGGTTTTATTGAAAAAGTTGCATGAAACATTTACAACAGCACACATTGTCAACAATGATTTGTCACATATTTTGCTTTCAATATCAGTTTTACATTGCTCCAGTACAGTCATAAATTGACATCAACACTAGAAAAATAGCCCAAAAAAGACAACAACAGCACCTCCTTACTCATATTGCTTTTGCCAAGGTGGGACCTGACCCACAGTTATCTCCTAGACTGAGTTCTTTTGAGATCCTCAGCAACACTTATAATTTTAACCCATATTCATTTGCAGTAAGCGGTCCATGACCAGATCCACCGGCGCAAGCTCCAGTTCATCCAGCCATGATGCCCACAGCTTCTCAAAATTATGAGAGTTTCCTCTATGTTGGTATACTAGTTTTTCCAGATGAAGCTGGTCCCCCACTCTAGCCACCCACTCTTCACTGTAGGTGGATCCTCATCTTTCCAGTGGATCATGATCAGTTTGCATGCCTGGAATAATACACTATTGATGGCTTCTTGTGTGGCTGCCTCCCAATTATACTCCTCTAATACCCCCAGCAGGCATGCCTTAGGGTCTAACGGAAGGGTCACTTGGTATACTTTGTTAATCTGCTGTTCTACACTTGCCCAGTAATGTTGAAGCTTTGGGCACCACCATAGATCATGTATCAAGTCACCATGGTCTCGCTTTCATCTAGTACATGACACCTCAGATCTCAGTCCCATCTGGCACAGCTTGCTAGGACTGTAGTAGATCCTCAATAGGATGTACAGCTGTGTTAACCATTGGGATATATTTAAAGAGCTAGTAATCACTGCCTGGAAGGCCTCTTCCCATTGATCTCCATCCATGAGTCCCACATCTCGTTCCCAGCGCTCTATCACCGTCAGAGGGTGATGCCTCAAGCTGGACTGTAAAAGTGTGGCATAGCTTTGGGAGGAGCTTGATTTCTAGATGCTGATCCTCAATGACTGACCTTTGCTAATTAACCTATGGAGCCCAACTTTTTTCTGATTCCTGAAGGCTGGAGAGAGTGGAGTTGGTTTCCAGTGTTGGGTCTATACAGAGGTATTTACCTGGATCCTGGTTTTATGGAGCATGCGTGTCTGTCCTTTGTAATAGGGGTACATTTTAAAGGTGAGTGAATACCCTTAAGGGTTTGGTGGAGGTGGATTATTCACAAGTTTACAATGCCACAAAATTCACAAAGAAGGACTTTTAATTTATGAAGTGGGGCCATGTGGACTGTCAGATTCTCTTTGCACAGATATCAGAGTATTTTACATATTGGTGCATGTTGGTACTACACATTTGTTATATGGTTGATGCATTCATTTAATTATATAATGTATATTTATGATTATTCTTTACTATTAATAATATACAAAAAAGATTGGAAAAATAGTAATAAAGGAAATTGGAAAAAATTGGAAAAATATAGTCCACACCCAGTGTCCAAATATGGTCCAAGGGCAATATAATCTATAGAGCTTGTGAATGTATAATTAAACATATAGTGCTCCTGGAACACCAGATCACCAGAAGTGCCAACTCCTTACCAGGAATCCTTGATCTCTACATTAATAGGAGATCAAATGTGCTTAAGCATCGCTTAGATCCACTACATCTCTCCACATATGTCTCCTCCACTCATGTACCAGTCAAAATGAGTGTAACACTCTCCTCAGGAATAATAGGAATGAATAAAGCAAAATGCCATAGAGTAAGCTCCTTATTGATTAAGAATAAAAATATACTCACAAACATTGCAACATGAAAAGCATAAAACGCCCCACTGTTGTACACCGGCGTGTGTGTTGAATTATACATTCACAAGCTCTATATATTGGATTGCCCTCGGGTCTTATTTGGACACTGGGTGTGGACTATATATGCACATTTTTTATTATTTCCTTTATTAATATTTTTCCAACCTTTTGAAGGGTTGCTCGCAATATTAAATATTGGTTATGATTATGAATATGGATTTATAGAATGAGTACAAGAATTGGGGGATTTTTTTTTTTTTTGTATTATTTTTCCTGTATCCGGCGCTATTGAGTGCTGCATTCTCATAGCACATTAAGCGCATAAGATTACTAAATGTAATCTTCTTTACTAACAATTATTTACATCACTTGTGCAGCACTTATTCACATTAAATTCAAGATCACCCTGTGCATTGCAGCTGCTAATGGGGCTGTTGGAGCTGTTGTGCAATTTTTTTCACATATATTACCCCAAAAGGACGTAGCAACCAGAAAGAGGACCATTGGAGGACATGATGTCCAACACCCCCAAATATGTTGGAAGGGCAGTGGTGTCCAGAGCTGATGAAGACAAGGAAGACTTCACTTACTGTATGCTGAACAGGTAAGTATGCATTTCTTGTATTGCAAAACGCAACTGGCTGTATTTTAGAGGAGTGCTGGGGCGCTTAATAAAAACAAAACCATGGTGTGCAGTGATCAAGGCTTGTTTGCCGAAACTAGTCTGCCATTTCTATTTTTGTACTCACTGGTGTGGTCTATATCAATAAATCATCAGAGGATTACGAAGTTGCCGGCTGTTTTTCCTTATCTTTGAATACTATTTTGTATGGTGTGTGGGAACACATCACAGCGCAGGCACCCTAGATACCACTTTCAGTTTGGATTTTCTGTTCCACTGTGCAGAGCGTTGCAACCATATTGCTTGAAACCAGAACCATAAAACCTCATTAATAAAAAGGCTAATCTGTTAGTTGTGAGATTATAATAGTCAACTAGTAGGTATACAGGACTAGAATAAGCCTTAAAGCAACCTTACTGCTTTACTAAAATAATACAACCAGATGCTCACTGCAATAAAAAGAAGCAGAATACTTACCTCTCTGGCATACAGAAAGTGAAATTGTCTATGTCTTTTTCTGCTCCAGGAGCCATTGTTCACCAACACTTATACAGTGCAGTGTTTCTCAACTAGGGTGCTGCTTGGGTACCTCTGGGGTGCCGAAAACACAGGACACAGTTTGCCCTGGATCAGCATCATTTACTGCAATGGTACCAGTGGGCCTTCAGCACCATAACAAACCAATGAACCAATGAAGCTCTAGGGCCAAAGAAGCATCCTACCCGCACCATGGCAATTCGTAATGCTAATCCAGGGCTGATGGCATTCAAGGCCACCCCAGCAGGAGGGGGACAATGACAGAAGTTTAACTCCAGATCTGTGCCCACTCCCACCCTCTGCCTTGCTGCTGGTGCCTTAAACGATAAGGCCTCTGATTGGAAGAGGGGACTCTGTGATAGAGCAATCTCATGGTCTAAGGGGGCCTCTGATATATAGAGCGCAATCTGATGAGAAGGGTGCAGCTTCTGATGTGATGAGAGGATTCTGAGATGGGGGACTTATGGGATGGGAGGACCTCTGATGGGAAGGGGGGACCTGTGATGTGATGGGGGGGCTTTGATGTGCTGGCAGGGGGCACTTCTGATTAAGAGGGGGGCTTCCAATGAGAAGTTAATTTCAATAAAAGAGAAGTATGGGGTTGTGGGAAAAAATTATACTCACCTAGGTGGATGCAGCATCAGTCTGATGCTGCATCTGTCCCCTACCGCTTCTAAGCGATCAAAGAGAACTGAGAATGAGAACTGAGCGATCAAAGTCCTCTGCCCCGGATAGCAAGAATAACTTGCCACAAATTTGTGGATATGTTGAATTGTAAGGCTGTTAACTTGCTGCACATTTTCACTGGCAAGTTGTACACTTGCAAAGCACTTCAAGCACAAGTTCTAGTTGACACTTTTCCCATTTGTAGCAAATTTCCATGGCAAGTCTCTAGCAAGAGCAAAGTTGCAGTGGTGAGTCTACAGCAAGAGCTCTGCAAATCTACAGCATGGTAATTCAGCTAGAGTGACCCCTGTGGTGGGATGACTATTGCGCAACATAACTGAGCCATAACGTGCAGCAGACTTGCAAAGAAAGTTGATCTGGAGTCTTGCAATGCAGACTTGCTGCAATTGTGCAACAAACTTGTGAAGCCTGGTAAGTCTAGTAATAGCGTAGCAAGGCAAAATTACTTGCTATCTGGGTGATTGCTTGGTTCTCAGTCTTCAGTCTACAGAGAGCCGATGACCGTCAGTCACCCTCTCTGCTCTGCCCCTCCAGCACTCACTGAAGTGCTGGGCTGTGGAGGAGTGGGAGTGGCTGACTCAGTCTCTATGAGAGGCTGAGCCAGCTGCAGGTTCAGGCATCTGGGTGGATCTCAACTGTAAAGTCAGGATCAATCCAGGGCTTGGACCAGCTCTGTGACGTCAGCCGACAGTGGACTTTAGCACGCTGTAGTCTGAATATGGGTCACAGGAGTGCAGAGCGAACCACACCACTGTGATCCATAGGAGAAGTAGGGCCAAAATAGCTTTGGCCCTACTTTTTCGTTAAAGCTGTTGTGCATATTGTCCCAAGCTCTGCTTTTCCATTGATGGTAAGCAACCTTTATACTTTTTACATATTAGATTCGATTTTTCCAACTTTTGAAGAGTGCTGTGGTTAGAAATGCTGCTCTTGTGTATCTCCTGCTGGGTGCCGCGTTTCCTCCCTTCGGCCACTACACCTCAAAAGGACACAGCAGCTGGCAGGAGGAACTATGGTGCCCAACAGGATATCTCAAAAGTATTTTTAGAATTAACTGACTTGCTTGCCTATTGGCAGAGCAGAGAGTGCTGGATTACACATCCAAATTCTTGTGAGTTAAAAAAAAAATAAGCAAGAAAGTAACAAGTGAACAGAAAGCAAATCAATTGTGTTTCTAAAAATGGCCGTATTGTTCTAAGTTTCTGGGCTGTTAATGGAATGTGTGTTTTTGCTACAATGCGGAACATTCTAAGTCATTTTTTAAAGCTCAGCTGCATGCATAGAACTGGTGAGCCAGGGAGGCTGCATGTACCATACTGTGAAAAAAAATTGCTGCCTGTAAAATAGAATATTAAACATTCCTCTGTTTTCTATTTCAGCAGATGTCTGTGTAAGGCATTGGCTTTTTGCCTGGAGATGCGAGAAACAATATTTATATTTCCATTCTGAAATAAATAGCAAATAGCCAGTGTAACAGTCCTGGGTGAAATGTATTTTATCGATCGCTTTTGTTTTAATAAAAAGTTAAATTATTGCAGATCAGGAACCACAAACTTTGCGTTTATTATGAAATCTGAGTATTGACCCACTGACCTGGGCGAGGGAAATTGGATTTTATGCAATATAGCTAGCTATTCTTAGCTTTTCTATTCTCAAAGGACAATTCTATGTTCCTGCAACATCCTCCTGACAAATGTGAACTTGCAAGGCATGGCACTGAAACAATCAGCGTTGTAAATAGTCTTTACGACTTATTTCATTTGCTTTTTGCCTATAATAGCTTTTGAAGTGTCTTGGTATCCCATGGGGGATGCTCATATTTTCCTTGTTGCAAGATCACGTTCATTGATATGTTGTGTCTTTGTAAAAGTTTCCGATGGTAACTGAAGACAGATTCCGACAGCTGTAAACAAAGCCTTGCATGCTGTTAACATAATAATGCTTCCATATATAAGAGCATATTAAAAACTGAACATTCAAATTGTTTAATATATACATGAAATACATATATGTAAACCATTTTATCTGCCAAATGTTGCACCTTTTTAGTTAGGTTGCTAGGACATCAGCCAAATTTGTTCTTTTTGGCTCTTCTGTAATCAGTGGAGCAGTTGTTGATTGCTTTTGGCTATTCTAGTTATCTCACAGGCTGCAGGTCTGCTTGCTCTCCTCTGCCTTCCAGAGGCTTCTGTAATATAGAGAGTTAAGCAAGGCAAATGGCCAGACTGAATATTTATTGTGTTTTAGCCAATCCCTGGGGGGACGTGCCCAGAAGGTGGCTAGAGAGGCATATAAATAGTGTGAGATTTAGAGAAAGGGTCTCTTCTCCCTGTTGGAGGTAATCCACCACTCTGGGTGGGGGTAGCTAGGTCCCAGCTGTGGCACAGCTTGGGGGGGGCTGTTACCAATGATCAATTTCTGAAGCTAGTCAAGAGACAAAAGAATCCTCATCTGGGAATCTGGTCTGGAGAGCTCATTGAAGAGTGTCTTGTGGATGTTAGAAGGGGGTCTGGCTGTCCTGTGGCATTGTGAGCATCAACCTCTCCCTCACTGAAGAGTGTCCAGTGGATACTGGAAGAAGGCATCCAGTGATCCTGGGACATTGTGAGTACTGAACTGAGCTCAGGGTTCTAGTGACTAGTGTGTGCTGTATCTCTTGGGTGAAGTCATCTGTAGGATTCCTGCCTGAGATAGCATCTAAAGAAAGGGACTTATGTCTGTCCTCTGTACTTGTTCCCGCATGGACACTGCTTAGAGAGACTTAGGAAAGTGAATCTCATGTAAATATTCAGTGACTCTGGAGTATCCCATATTACCCTACACCCCATCCAAGTTTCTCAACAAAAAAAAACCTAAGGCCTCATGCACACTGGACATTATATAAAAACTCCAGCAGCATTAGTTGTAGAAGGCTGAGTTTTGCCGAGTTATTTTTAGTATCTTTTGGCTTTTTTTTGCGTTTTTTATTGTTTTTATTTTAGCAAAACTATACTCCCAGTAAAGCTTGATGCTCAAAAACACTCATAAACGCTGGATATCTGCATTTTGCCATGGTTTGTGGCATTTTTCAGCATTAGAGCGTTTTTACAGTTGAAAAACTACTCAAAACTTCAAACGCAGTAGTCCTGGGTTTATTTTCCAGCCTGCCTTCCTCTGGATCAACTGTGGGTGAAGGATTGTATATGGGATTATTTGGTTGTGTATGTATATATGTATGTATATATATATATATATATATATATATATATATATATATATATGTTTTTTTTTTTGTTTTTTTTTTGGTTGAACTGGATGGACTTGTGTCTTTTTTCAACCTGACTAACTATGCAACTATGAAAACGCCCCTGCCAAAAAATGCTAATAAAACTTAACGGACAGGGAAAAGGAGGGCAACTCCCAAGTCAACAACCTTTTGAAAAATGGAAAAAATATTCCCTTCACCAAACTTGCATCATATTACTCAATACAAAGTTCTGACCATTACATCTGTGTCAGAATATATTCTTTCCTTAAGCAACTCCCTTTAAACATCATTAAAATACCTCACAGGGCATGGGTCTTTTGGAACACTCCACACACCTATCTAAAAGGTATATCTTTGTTCTATAATCTGTTGCAAATGAAACAGATATTTGTTAAATCTGCCCCCATTCAAAAATGGGAATTTGATCTTGCCACATCCTTTAGCAATAACCAATGGAAAAAGGCTATAACATGTAACCATTGCTACACAGAGTCAGCCGCATGTTGGGAAATAGCACAAAAAATACACCTCAGGTGGTATTATACCCCATATATCACAGCAATGTTTAAATTACATGACTCCAATGAATGCTGGCGGGCTTGTGGTCAGGTAGGCACCCTAACACACATGCTCTGGGGATGTCCATATTTAAGAAGTTTTTGGAAAGCCAACTTTCGCTTAATGTCTTCTGTTACTGGAATGATTGCGAAAGAAAGTTTTGAACAGGCAATTTTAACGAGAAGTTGTTAGGCAAGTAGAAGTTGCATGAGGTCCAGTGTGATGTTTCCATAGTCAAAGATGATTTGGGGAGCCATGTCATCTGCTGGTGTTGGTCCACTGTGTTTTATCAAGTCCAAAGTTAGCACAGCCCTCTACCAGGAAATTTTAGCGCATTCATGCTTCCCTCTGCTGACCAGCTTTATGGAGATGCTGATTTTATTTCCAGCAGGACTTGGCACCTACCTACACTACCAAAAGTACCAATACCTGGTTTAATAATCATGGTATCACTGTGCTTGATTGGCCAGCAAACTCACTTGACCTAAACCCCATAGAGAATCTGTGGTAAATTGTCAAGAGGAAGATGAGAGACACCAGACCCAATAATGCAGACAAGCTGAAGGCCGCAATCAAAGCAACCTGGGCTTCCATAACACCTCAGCAGTGCCATGGGCTGATCGCCTCCATGCCACGCCACATTGATGCAGTAATTCATGCAAAAGGAGCCCTGACCAAGTATTGAGTGCATACTATACTGTACATGGACATACTTTTCAGTAAGCCAACCATTCTGTATTAAAAATCATTTTTATTGGTCTTATGTAATATTCTATTTTTCTGAGATACTGAATTTTGGGTTTTCACTAGCTGTAAGCCATAATCATCAAAATTAAAAGAAAGAAATGCATGAAATATATAACTCTGCATGTAACGCATCTATATAAAATATATGAGTTTTTCAACTGAATTACTGAAATAAATTAATTTTTTGATGACATTCTAATTTTTGAGATGCACCTGCATGTATACAGTATCTCACAAAAGTGAGTACAACCCTCACATTTTTGTAAATATTTCATTATATCTCTTCATGTGACAACACTGAGGAAATGACACTTTGCTACAATGTAAAGTAGTGAGTGTACAGCTTGTATAACAGTGTAAATTTGCTGTCCCCTCAAAATCACTCAACACACAGCCATTAATGTCTAAACCGTTGGCAACAAAAGTGACTACACCCCTAAGTGAAAATGTCCAAATTGGGCCCAATTAGCCATTTGACTTGTTAGTGTTACAAGGTCTCAGGTGTGAATGGGGAGCAGGTGTGTGAAATTTGGTGTTATCACTCTCATTCTCTCATACTGGTCTCTGGAAGTTCAACATGGCACCTCATGACAAAGAACTCTCTGAGGATCTGAAAAAAATAATTTTTGCTCTACATAAAGATGGCCTAAGCTATAAGAAGATTGCCAAGACCCTGAAACTGAGCTGCAGCATGGTGGCCAAGATCATACAGCGGTTTAACAGGACAGGTTCCACACACAACAGGTCTCGCCATGGTCGACCAAAGAAGTTGAGTGCTTGTGCTCAGTGTCATATCCAGAGGTTGTCTTTGGGAAATAGATGTATGAGTGCTGCCAGCATTGCTGCAGAGGTTGAAGGGGTGGTGGGGGGTGGAGGCTGTCAGTGCTCAGACCATTCACCACACACTGCATCAAATTGGTCTGCATGGCTGTCGTCCCAGAAGGAAGTCTCTTTTAAAGATGATGCACAAGAAAGCCCGCAAACAATTTGCTGATGACAAGCAGGCTAAGGACATGGATTACTAGATCCATGTCCTGTGGTCTGATGAGACCAAGATAAACTTATTTGGTTCAGATGGTGTCAAGTGTGTGTGGCAGCAACCAGGTGAGGAGTACAAAGACAAGTGTTTCTTGCCTACAGTCAAGCATGGTGGTGGGAGTGTCATGGTCTGGGGCTGCATGAGTGCTGCCCACACTGGGGCGCTACACTTCATTGAGCGATCCATGAATGCCAACATCTACTGTGACATACTGAAGCATTGCATGATCTCCATCCTTCGGAGACTGGGCCACAGGGCAGTATTCCAACATGATAATAACCCCAAACACACCTCCAAGACGACCACTGCCTTGCTAAAGAAGCTGAGGTAAAGGTAATGGACTGGCCAAGCATGTCTCCAGACCTAAACCCTATTGAGCATCTGTGCGGTATTCCTCAAATGGACAGTGGAGGAGCGCAAGGTCTCTAACATCCACCAGCTCCGTGATGTCTTCATGGAGGAGTGGAGGAGGACTCCCGTGGCAACCTGTGAAGCTCTGGTGAACTCCATGCCCAAGAGGGTTAAGACAGTGATGTAAAACAATGGTGGCCACACAAAATATTGACACTTTGGGCCCAATTTGGACATTTTCACTTAGGGGTGTACTCACTTTTGTTGCCAGCGGTGTAGACATTAATGGCTGTGTGTTGAGTTATTTTGAGGGGACAGCAAATTTACACTGTTATACAAGCTGTACATTCACTACTTTACATTGTAGCAAAGTGTAATTTCTTCAGTGTTGTCACATGAAAAAATATAATAAAATATTTACAAAAATGTGAGGGGTGTACTCACTTTTGTGAGATACTGTATCTCTTATTTCAAAACCTGGTAAAGACCCATCATTAAGTTCCAGCTATTGTCCTATCTAGCTAACAGGCATGGCCTTGAAATTATATACTAAAATGATTGCCTCCCAATTAAAGCCTCATTTACTCATGCTTATACATACAGACCTGGGGGGTTTGTCCAGGAGAGGGAAGCAAAGCACAATACTCTTAAAAACGTATTACTTATGAACCAAACTCAAATAGCTAATATCCTATCTTGCCTTTTCTCTGAAGATGCGGAGAAGGTATTTGATGGGGTTAGCTGGTTATTTCGTAGACAAACGCTCCTAGAAATAGAGTGGGTTCATCCTTATTGCAAAATATCTTGGCTCTGTATTCCAAACGAATTCCCAGGGTTTGTGTAAATGGCTCCCTGACATCGACGTTCTTCATAAGTAATGGTACCAGACAAGGGTGCCCTTTGCCCCCCCTGTTGTATGTCCTGGTAATGGAACATCTGGCAATTACTATTCATAATAATCCATCTATCTCGGGCATTAACTTGGGATCACAGCAAGTGAAACTTTTTGCAGATGATCTCTTCTTTTATGTCACTAATCCTCATATTTCAAAGCCGTCTGTGTTTGCAGGAGTTTTACCATTCTGGACTATAAAGGAATTTCAAGGTTAATCTTCCCAAATCAGAAATTCTTAATGTTTCTCTGTCTCTTTCTGGACCTTTCCACATTCCAGTATGTGATGCGATTTCCTTCGATATACTACAACAGTTTGGATTTGACACCTGTTCATTCGCACTTCGTCCTTATCTCTTATTTTGCATATTTTGTGTTAATAAATAATATTAAAGTGGAAGTCCAAGCATAACCTAGCTAATTCTAAACCTGCTCTCTGACACATTCTAAACCTAATCTATCTAGCCCTATAAAGCAAAAATTGCTGTACTTATCAATTCTGCTGTGGTCCGGTCCCAACATCAGCTGTCAGCGGCACCTTCAGTGTGTAGACATGTGCAGGAAAGGCAGCCGACAACAGAAGCCCCATAGTAAGTCTATGGGTGACATCACTTCCCAGCCATTTCACAGTCGTTGTCGGTCCTCTCATGCACACAGCTTCCTTCTCTGGAGACCGGACTGGATCGGCTGCAGAATAGGTAAGTAGAGCAATTTTTGCTTTACAGGGTTAGATAGATTAGGTTTAGAATGTGGCAGAGAGCAGGTTTAGCATTGGTTAATTTTTGCCTGGACTTTAAATAAAATAAAGAATATTAAAGAAAAAGAAAGAAAACAAGTGTAGACTTCACATCTATGGGCTGGTAAGCTGCAATATATGACATTTTTTTTGGGGGGGTAGAAATACTTTAAGTTTTTGAAAGTCTTACTTCCATTTTGTTTTTTAATAGCGCTCCATCAGCACACTAAGGACCCTCTGCTCACTCTGTGAAAGCAGTGGTCTATCTCCTGCAGGTTAGCTTTAACATTTTTATGGGTGCCATACCCTCCTCTAAAGATGATCTAGAGCTGGTCTTGGTTTTCGTGGTGGGTTTTTTTTCGTGGTGGAGTGGGCCAATGTCTTTTCTCTTTTTTCTGTCACCGTATTGGTTGGTCTGACACATGTTGTGTGGGTCAAGAGCTTGAGGGACTCGTGTTGACCTGGTGGGTTCAATGTTGCATGACAATATCAAAAGCATATGACCATTGTATACTTGAAGTTATTGGTTGTTGAACTGTTGTATATTTTCTTTTCACGTTTTGTACTATCCCTTACATGTACTTCCTGAAGCCAGGACAGCAAAACATGTAGATGATCATATGTAAAGGGATTGTGTTTTCATCTTCTACAGATATACTATATTGCTTACTTATTGTACAATTGTTTTAATGACTTTTGTAAAAAAAAAAAATTGATATTTTAACAGTAACATGTGTATCAACAATTTCGCACCCACAAAATCCCATCCTGAATTTCCTTATTAGTAATCTAGCTTTAACATTGTTTACTATCTTTGAACTAGGAACACGCTACACAAAATCTTTTTGACAGCTACTTTCACGTCGCTGTTCCTGAGGCTGTATATGAATGGGTTAAGTAGCGGTGCAATAAAAGCATATAGAGCAGCAATCACCCTATCCTTATTCATGGAATAGCTTGATTTGGGTCTGAAGTACATGAAAATAGCAGAGCCATAAAACATAGTGACAACAATAAGATGTGAGGCACAGGTTGAAAAAGCTTTCTTTCTCCCAGAGGTAGATTTTATATTTAGTACTGCTGAAATGATGTGCACGTAAGATGCAATGGTTAATAAGAACGCGCTGACAATGACACAGCCACATGCCACTAGAAGGACAATTTCATTAATCTCTGTAGCAGAACAAGCCATGTCAAGGAGAGGAGGGATATCACAGAAGAAGTGGTTGATGGTCTTAGCACCACAGAAGGACAAAGTGAATGTGAGAACAACGTGTATTAAAGAGTTTATTGCTCCACTAATCCATGAGACTGCTATAAGCCCTAGACAGGTTCTCTTATTCATAACAACGCCATACAAAAGTGGATGACATATGGCATTATAGCGATCATATGCCATTGCTGCAAGCATGTAGCACTCTGTGCCACCCAAGAGCAAAAAACAAAACATCTGAGCAACACAACCCAAGAAAGAGATGGATTTATCTCCTAGCAGAAGGCTTGACAACAATTTGGGAACTGTGGTTGATATGTAACAGATCTCCAGAAAGGAGAAGTTGGCTAGAAAGAAGTACATTGGTGTGTGAAGGCCTGAATTGAACCTGTAGGCAAAAATTATGGAGAGGTTGCCAATCACGGTAATGATGTAGATGAACAAAAACACTGCAAACAGTAAATGCTGTAGGGTAGGAGCTTCTGAAAATCCCACAAGAATAAATTCTCCCATCAATGTTTCATTCATGTTTCCCATTGTGCTTTATGAATCTGATCATTAAAAAGATCATGATTAATTAATATAAACCTAAACATAAAGTGGACATTGAAAAAACATAAATAAATGCAGTTATATACTTATCTTTATTCATTGCAAAAAGTAATTTATATGCAGCTTGTATAAATACCTATATTTGACTTGATTTCATTGCCATTTAATCTCCTGTACGGTAGCAAACAGACTGGGAAAAAGGGTGCTACTTTGGGCCAATCGCATATTCCGCTTTCACATGTGCTTATAAGAAACATGATGGCAGGATAAAAAAGCAGAGATGACCTTATCAGTCTGCTCCTGTTCTTTCACTATGCTGTTACAGATAGGGGACAGGACATTTAACTTGCTGTATTACTTAGAAGAGAAGAATGGGAATTTTTTTTTTAAGAATTATAATTACCAATGTATAGTGTTGAGCGAACCCGGACTGTAACGTACCGAACTTTCGGATGTCCGGGACCCGGACCCGAACACGGACATTTCAAAAAACGTTCGGGTTCGGGTCCAAGGTTCTGGTATTTTACTCCACGTGTTGAGAAGCTGCAGGGCAGCCAATCAACAAGCGTTTCACTGGTTTGCCCTTAGAAGCCATCACAGCCATGCCTACTAATGGCATGGCTGTGATTGGCCTGTGCATCATGTGACCCAGCCTCTTTATAAGCTGGAGTCACTTGATGCTGCAGTCACATGCTCTTGGGTTAGCTGTAGGGAGAGGAAGCTGATGGCCTCAGGGAAAGATTAGAGACATTTTAACAACATCTGATCCTGCATCCTGAGATAGATTACTACTACTGTGCTGTTGCTCTGAGGACAGATAGCAGAAATTTGAGATTTCACATACCGCTGACTAGACGTTGAGTTTCGTCGCCATACACTTTAGAGTTTAAAGACGATAGACAGGAGTCTCGTTGTCGTGTCATCATCATTAGATAGAGTCCTACGTCCTAGTCTACAACAATTTTACAGAGATTAGAAAGGGACTCCGGTAGTCGAAGGAGAGGGATGTCGATTGGGTTCTCGTACACTGACGTCGTAGTTCACTGAGGTCGAATATTTCTCCGACCCAGTGTACTACGTGTCCGGTTAGTGTCGGTACGGTAATCATCCGTACCGACACTACCGAAGATTCCCGTTTGGTCACTTTGCGAACAACTAACCGACGGGACGTCGAAGAGTTGTGCACCTCATTTTATGGTCTTGGAACCTGGGCTTGGGCTTGCAAAAAACTTTACAGGCACAAGCCCAGGCCCAGGGCCTGTAGGCTTTCAAGCCATGCAATGTCAGGCCCAAGCGAGTTGTGATATGTAACCATTAATATTAAGAATTTTTTTTTTAAG
>BLSH010447458.1:19227-46418 GCA_018402905.1 Glandirana rugosa | reverse complement strand
GTTTTTGTCTGTGGGCAGCCTGGCACACATGCCCGACTACATGCTGCAGTGCCTGCGCAACGACGGCCGAGTTGCCCACATTGTAACTTCCTCAGATTACTGGGTGGCCACCCTGCTGGATCCCCGTTACAAGGACAATGTGCCGTCCTTAATTCCCTCACTGGAACGTGAGAGGAAGACACTGGTAGAGGCGCTGCTGAGGGCATTCCCAAATGACACCGGGGGCTCAGCGGAAGCACAAGGCGAAGGCAGAGGAGGAGGAGGAGGAGGAAGAGGCCACCAACGCAGCTGTGCCACCGCCAGCACCTCAGAAGGCAGGGTTAGCATGGCTGAAATGTGGCAAAGCTTTGTCAGCAGCCCGCCACAACAAACAGCACAACCAGCCGATAGACAACGTCTTAGCAGGAGGCAGCATTTCAGCAACATGGTGCAAGAGTATGTGTGCACACGCCTACATGTACTGACTGATGGGTCTGCCCCATTCAACTTCTGGGTCTCCAAATTGGCCACATGGCCTGAGCTTGCCCTTTATGCCCTGGAGGTGCTGGCCTGTCCTGCAGCCAGTGTATTGTCGGAACGTGTGTTTAGCACGGCAGGGGGCGTTATCACAGACAAGCGGAGCCGTTTGTCCACATCCAACGTGGACAAGCTAACCTTTACTAAAATGAATCAGGCATGGATCCCACAAGACTTGTCTGTACCTTGTGCAGAATAAACATTTAGACTGGACTCACACAGCCATTCATATACTTCTTTTTTTGAATAGGCCTCAATACAAAAAAAATAAAAAAATACCATGTTGGCTACCTCCTCCTACTCCTCTACCACCGCCACTTCCACCTACACTGCCACGGTCACGGCCTAGTCAACCTCTAGGCTCCTACTCCACATCCACCCCCCTTCCCATTTTTTTATTTGATTTTAATTTATTTTCCCTATCCCCATTTTTTTGTAGGGCACTTGCCCTACTCTTACCCCCATTTTACTTCCTTTTGCAGCCCTCTAGGGCTTTCCAGGACTTTGGTACAGCCATTTTTGTGCCTACAAGTTCGGGGGGGGGGGGGGTCCGTGCGAACGTTCGGGTTCTGTCCGGACCGGAACCCGGACTTTGTCCCGAAGTTCGGCCGGACCAGCAGAACCCGAACTTCCAGAGGTTCGCTCAACTCTACCAATGTAGCCATGAGCAGGCTGATGTTGCCTACAATTCAGATATAATGTGAACTGTTGCTTGCAATTCAGAGACAATGTGCAATGCTATTTATATTGCGTTGGCTCCCTCTAGTGTTGGCTCGGACTCCATGTATTTTTTTTTTTTTCTCTAAAGCAAAGAATTGTGGAAGGTATAGTTCTGAATGCTGGAGTTTCTGTTCCAGCAAGAATGGTCTGAACTGCAACTACCAGAATGCATTGAGAAGTGAACAGACTGCTGGGAGAGGAGATAAATGGACTGGCTTGGGCCTAGGTCACTCTTTTGGGACGCCGGCTTGGATCTGCTAACAGGGACTCTGTGCCAGTGTGAGCCGTGGGCAAGTTGCGGCCTGCATTGGAAGGAGTGTACAGCACAGCCAGTGTTATAACTGCAGACAGCATCATTGCATGTCTATGGTGGTCTGGAAGTTGTTCCAGATCTTTTATCGTTCTCTGCACATCAGATCCGAGTAGGCCGCAGTACGGAGTGACAGAGGTCAGACGGCATTTCCCTGAGCCAGGTCCCGGAGGAAGGTCCTGTAAAGAATCACCATCTGTTCTTCCTATCAGCAACTTCTGTTAAGCTGTTTGGTGAGCAGGCACATGCCCATCTATACTAATTGGCATTGCATATAGACACCTTTGTCTCTGCCTGAGTTTCTGGCACTTGTAGTCAAGGCAAGTTAATTTACTCTTGATGACACTGTATGCAGACAGCAGTGCTTTGCTCAGCAATTAATCATCTGCAAATCTATATTGGATAAAGCATAATACTAAAGCATTACCTAGAGTGATTACAAGAGCTTATTTCATACAGGAAAGTTTGCCAATTTCAAGGGAGAACAACAAGCAGTTAATTTACTTTGTTTGCCATCAAGGACTAATCTGTTAAACAGTCACAAAGAGCTAGCTGAAGATTTACAGGATACCACGGAGTGATTATTAACCCCTTTATTTCTCTCCTCAATTGCATTTTTGAATAGAGTCATGCCACATAAGGGGTCTACTCTCATCTCTCTGGAACTTTGCTTAAAGGAGCCAGCCAACTTAAATATAGCAGTTTCTAAGTGTTTAACAATTTTTATGATTAATGACCTGTGGGTTGAGTAGATATACAGGAGTGGTCTGACATACACATAAAGTGTTAGTCCCCTTCCTTTCTGCTACCTGTTCCCACATGTTGCTGTACTTAAAGGGTAAGGATTTGATTGTATTTAGAGATACTGTGCAATTTTCCTTCACTAAAGTAGTTCTAAATTGCATCTCTTTACAGTAGAAGTTATAAACTGTTTGATCATTTTTACTTAATACAGTTTCATGCTATGCAACATATGTGTTCATTTTGCCATTGTAAACAAACATGAACTGTTTCATTGGTACAGTGTGGTTTTCTTATTATTGGTGTCAAACACCCAGGGTGTCCGAGGTGTCAGAGGACTTGCCGAGTTGGGATAACCAGTGGGGTACAGATTCTGCAAGTGGCCCTCAGGAGGGCAGCGATACATTTGGAGGCTCATCCGGTATAACCCATCTGGGGTGCCCAAGCAAGTCTGGTGACGTGTCCAGAACAGAATGGTCTCGGTCACCGCCACTGACTGGGGGCGAGAATATGGGAGTCGATTGGAGTAGATCATAGTCTTGAGAGTGCCCGGAGTTGGGTGGACTGAAAAAGGAGGTCCAACAGTTGATGAGGAAGGCTGTTCCAGAGCAAGGGTCTTATCTCTTAGACATGAAGCCTGAGTATGACGAAGATTTCACCTACATTCTCTTGGAGTGGTAGGAGAGAGTTCCAGCTGAGTTTCAGAAGAGTGCTGTGAGCCTAGTAGAAGGATTAGAAGCTCAGGTGATACCATTGCTGCCAGGTGATCCTGAGAATCTCAATTAGGATCAGAAAGGCCAGCCTAGGCTGACAGTCCGGTTACAAGGATGCCTCCAGTTTAGTTTTATGCTGAAATGAGCAGATTGGTCGAGAATCTGATAAAGAGCAACACCTTTTCTGCTCATCAGGGGTATCGCAAACTGCAGTTTTTCTGCATGTACCCACCCTGATATGGGTGGAAGATTTTGAAAGTTGGATGGATCAAGCTATGCAGGCCATTGAAGAATGGAATTTGCCTGAGGTTAAAAGACAGAGGATCAGTGAGAGCCTCAGAAGTCCAGCAGCTGATGTTATGCAGAGTTTGAAAAGAGGGAAACCAGACTGTGTTGCCATGGACTATATCAAAGCTTTATGTGCAGTGTATGGAGGAGTGGAAAAGCTACCTGAGCTGACATACAAGTTTGAACACACTCATCAGTTGCGAGGAAAGAGACTGTCCGACTATGTCATCCAGGTAGATCGGATCATGCATAAAATTATTCTGAAAAGGGGGATTGATCCCCGGAGAAGCTGACAAAGTCAGGCTTGCCAGGCCAAATCATCCCATTGTGTTTCGGTTGTTGTTGAAGGGGACGCAAGTGGCTTTAACTTATCCAGAACTGATGAAGCTGGTCAGAGAGGAAGAAGCTTTGCTGGATGAAAAGAATCCGGGTTCACAAGAAGTGATGAAAGTTCCCCTCAAGACAGAGAAAGTTACGGCTCAGTCAGCTCAAGTGGATGCTGGCAGGCAGAAAGTGGATAGTGGTGAGTAGTCAGAGTCACAAAGCTCCTGTGGCACAATCCACCCCCCCCCCCCCCCAAAAGCTTCTCCCGTTAAGCTACTTGTGCAGGTGGCTCAAGCTCAAAATCAGATGCAACAGACATTGATGAGTGTCATGGAAGCACAAGTCAAGGCCAAAATAGGGGCGACTGATACTCGGACGTGTTTCTAGTGTGGGGAACCAGGACATTTCAGAACGCAGTACCCTCAGAAGGAGGGGAATACAGAACTTCTCTCTGAGCTGCTGAAGGTGTTACAAAAGTTAATCCTGGACCAGAAGGTGGGGAACTTTCAGGGGTCTCAGTGAAGGAGCCAACCGAGAACCCCGGGGAACAGAGCTCCAAGATGGATAAAAGAAAGAAGGCTAAGAAGAGACAACGAAAGAATAACAGTCTCATAACCCTCACCGTCAAGAAACCCGTCACTGGGGTTTGGTACTCAGGCACACAGGGTCATTGTCTCACTGACACCCAGAGTTAGTGTTAGGCCTTCACTGTGTAAGGCTAGGAAAGATCTCCAAAAATTCTTTACTGAAAAACCCTCAGGAGGCCTACCAGAGAAGTTAGTGGGTCCTTCCCAATAGTCTCAGTGCAGGTGGAAGCCATTAAAACTAGAGCTCTGCTTGATACTGGGGCACAGGTCACACTGCTTTACAGAGACTTTTATGACAAGCAACTGAGACACATTCCACCATGGAAGCTGGAAGAACTGATGATTTTGATGTAGGGTGTGCCAAGAGTGCTCCGCATCGCATCAGATTGCAGGAGGACAAGCCTTTTGGAGAACGAGATCGGAGAATACCGCTCCGTGATCTAAAAGACCTCAGAGAACAGTTGGCTGAATTGAAGAGATCTGGGGTCATTCAAGAGTCCAGGAGTCCGTACACCTCACCCATCATGGTGGTGTGAAAGAAGAATTGATCCTTATGCATGTGCATTGGCTCTGAATCAACGTACTGATTCCTGATCAGCATACGGCCCCTCGCATCGAAGATGCCCTGCAGTGTCTCACGGGAGCCAAGTGGTTCAGTGTGCTGGATTTGAAGAGTGGGTACTACCAAATCCCCATGCATCCAGAAGACAGAGAGAAGACCGCATTAATCTACCCCTTGGGGTTCTATGAGTTCAGTCAGATGCCACAAGGACTGTCAGTGCCCCAGTGACCTTCCAACGGTTGATGGAGAGAACAGTAGGAGGCATGAATCTCATTGAAGTACTAGTGTATCTAGATTACATCATTGTGTTTGGGAAGACCTTGGAAGAGCATGAGGCTTGGTTAGAAAAGGGTTTTACCCGGCTCCATGAAGAAGGATTGAAGCTGTCTTTGGAAAAATGTAAATTCTACAGAACTTCTGTCACCTACTTGGGACATGTCGTTTCCGCTGGAGGAGTAGCCACAGACCCGAAGAAATAGAATGGGGTGAGGGTGGATTGGACCCAACCAATCACCCACAAAACCAAAAAGACTTTTGAACTGTCTCGGTACCAGCTTGCACAGTATTGACTCCAAATTGTATTAATACAACATTTTTTAAAAACAAAAAATCCACATTAGGACATACATATTCCTTTACAAATAATTATCACCGATATTGATAAAACCCTGTATAGGGAACAACATAATGTGCAGTGCCACGGATATTAATTCTCAACATGTTTCACGGAACTGTAGCCTCTTCCTCAGGAGAATATCTGTGGTGATTTACAAATGAAAGAACAAGGAAGAACAGTAAGTCACAAAACAGAGTTTGAAATACATTCATAGGAGCAACAGAGGCATTGTATCACACCCTTGTCCTCTGGTTTTCCCCTCCACCTTTCCCCCTCTGTTCCCTCTTCCCCCCCTTCCCCTCTTCCCTCTTTCCCCCTTCCCCTCTTCCCTCCTTCCCCCTCCCCTTCTTCCCCCTTCCCCCTCACCCTCCCAACCCCTTCTTTTCCCTCTTTCCCACTGCACCCTATACAGGGTTTCATCAATATCGGTGATTATTTGTAAAGGAATATGTATGTCCTAATGTGGATATTGTGTTTTTAAACAAATTTTGTATTAATAAAATTTTGAACTTTTATACAATACTGTACAAGCTGGTACCAAGACAGTTCAAAAGACTTTTTGTTTTTGTGGGTGATCGATTGGGGGCCAATCCACCCTCACCCCATTCTATTTCTCTCCAATCTGCATGAGGTACCCTGATACCAAACCAATCCTTTTATACCCATAGAGGCTAAAATTTAACAGACCCCAAGAAGTTGGAGGCCGTCACCACATGGCCTAAACTAAGGACAGTGAGATATTTTCTGGGGTTTTGCTCTTACTATCTGAGGTTTGTGGCCAATTTTGCAAAGATAGCTTGGCCTCTTAATGAACTGATGCAGGTAGCCCCTGGAGAAGATGAAGATGGGCCTAAGGTGAAGAAGTCTGGCGCTTTCAAGAAGGGAGAATCGGTGCAAGAGCAATGGACTCCCCAGTGTGAGGAGGCTTTCTGCCATCTGAAGAGGAGTCTCACCGAGGCTCCGGTATTGGCTTATGCTGACCCTGCCAAATCCTATGAACTTCATGTGGATGCCAGCAGAGATGGGCTGGGAGGAATTCTCTATCAAGAACACGATGGTGGACTTAGGCCAGTGGCTTATGTGAGTCGCAGTCTCATTCCATCGGAGAAGATCTATCCTGTCTATAAACTGGAGTGTCTCGCTTTGTATGGGCCTTGGTGGACAAGTTGAAGGATTACTTGTACGGGGCTGTGTTTGTGGTGAAGACAGACAATAATCCCTTAACCTATCTCTTGTCCTCTGCCAAATTGGATGCTACAGCTGCACTCGCTGGATTCCAGTTCAGTCTGAAGTACTGTCGGGGGGCGGAAAATCGAGATGCAGATGCTTCATCCCATAGGCCTCACTGCCAGGAGAAGGAGCTTGAAGATTGGACTTATGTGACTGCAGAAGGTATACAGGCTTTGTGTCAAGGTGAATGACAGAAAGTGTTGGAGTGGAATCCATAGAAGCTCATCTGTCTGGAGTACCTAAATGCTATTGTGGGCTGATACAAGTACAAGGTGAGGGCCTTCCTAGGCTGTCTAAGAGGAATTTCAAAAAGGACAAGGAGCAGGATCCACAAAGCCACTTGGTCGTTCAAGCCCTGAGAAAGCAGGATCCAAACTTATTGATGAAAAGCTCTGTGGTTGGAGCACAACTATCCTGGTAGCTTTGCATGATGAACATGGGCATTTAGGGACAGAGAGAACCTTCGGCCTAGTTAGGGATAGGTTCTACTGTCCCAACATGGGAGGGGATGTAGAGAATTACTGTCATTCATGTTTAGAATTCGCATCCAACGCAAGACACTGCCAATTCATGCTGCTCCAATGAGACACTTGCAGAGCCAGGAGCCCCTGGAGTTAGTGTGTATTGACATCCTGTGCCTGGAACCTGATGCAGGTGGAAGAAGTAATGTATTGATGGTGACTGATCATTTCACCCACTATGCTCAAGATTATCCTACTAAAGACAAGCAAGGAACCACTGTGGCTAAAATCTTTGTCTAAAAGTTTTTTGTGCATTATGGCTTACCTGTTCGAATCCACTCTGACCAAGGACGAGACTTTGAGAGTTAGCTAGTTCGGCAGCTGTGTGCTTTATTGGGCATAAAGAAATCTAGGACCACACCCTTTCACCCGCAAGGGGATCCTCAACCTGAAAGATTTAACAGAACTTTGTTGAATATGTTGGAGACTTTGCCCACAGAGAAGAAACAGCATTGTGGGAACCACATTGCAGCTGTGGTCCACGCCTACAACAGTACTGTGAGTGATGTCACCAGCTATTCTCCTTACCGCCTCATGTTCAGAAGAGAAGCTCATCTTCCTATCGATTTAGCCTTTGGGACATCTGTCGACAGCACTTCTTTGACTTCTCACAGAGGTTATGTTGAAAGGTTGCGGAAGAACTTGAAACAAGCATATGAAAAAGGCATGGAACATGGCTCATCCAGAGAGCTAAGGAACAAAAACAATTTTTATTTAAAAGTCAGACTGCAGGACTTGCAACCTGGAGATCGTGTGTTGTTAAAGAACTTGGGGGTACCAGGAAAACATAAGCTGGCTGACCGATGGCGATCACAACCATATGTCATCTGTGAACAGCTTCCTGGGTTGTCAGTCTATCAAATCAGGCCTGAAGGAAAACAATGAGCTTTGAAGATGTGGCATTGAAACCATTTGCCACCATTTGTCTGACGCTGTTAGGGTGCCTCAAATGCCCTCTTCCAAAACAACCCCTCCTAGGACCTGTTCTCATCGACAGGCCCCTGCTCCCACTGTGGTGCAGGAAGAAGAAAAAGAGGAGGAGGAAGACAGTGAGGATGAGGAAATAATGCCTTATTGGCTGTGGACTATAGTAACAGAAACTGGCACCAGGGTCAGTGAAGTGAAAAGGGGCAGAGAATTGGATGGAGCATCAAGGGAATCCCCTATCCCAGAAGTTGAGATTTTACCATCATTTCAGGAAACCAACAGGATCAAGATTAAAAGTACCAGTCCAACTTCTGAGAAAGAGTTAGAAGATCTGATCTACTTTATGGATGAGCCTCTAATACTGCCTGAGCCAGATTGCCCTTCAGAAACTGGAGTTCCTTCTTTGGGTGGAGAAAGTAGAGAATACCAATGTGTTGACCTATGTGTTCCACGGCCTGGCCCTGAAGCTGCAGTTGAGGATCTTCCTGTGGAGTCACGTAGCCCTGTTCATGCCAGAACTCCAGTAGGGAACTCAATCCAAATGCTTGAAGACTATTTTCCGATCAGGCTAAGGCAAAACATTAATCCTCCAAAGAGACTCACTTATAACACTTTATGAGAGAACTCTAATGAACTGATTTCTACCATCCAAAGGAAAGTTCCCACGCCTAATCCTCCTACTGTCAATTGGGTAGGCGGCATTCTGTTCTGACTTCTGAGACCAATGGGTGGGACACAGCAATTGCCCTGGCCCTGTCAGAAAACTGACTACAAACTTACTGAAAATGTTTATAGATGGTTTCAACAGAATCCAGATGTGTGTCAATATCTGTTGAGTTTAGATTGTGGTTAAAGTCATTATAGATTTGTTAATAACCCTTTTCCTTCCTTAGTATATGATTAGTTGTATATCCTCACCTCTTTGGGGACCAAAGAGTTCAAGTGGAGGGAGAATGTAGCCAGGAGCTGGCTGATGTTGCCTGCAATTCAGAGACAATGTGCAATGTTGCCTGCAATTCAGAGACAATGTCCAATGCTATTTATATGGCGTTGGCTCCCTCTAGTGTTGGTTTGCACTCCATGTGTTTTTTCTTTTCCTCTAAAGCAAAGCAGAGCAAAGAATTGTGGGATGTGTAGTTCTGAAAGCTGTGGTTTCTGTTTGCAGCAGGACTGGTCTGAACTGCAACTACCAGAATGCATTGAGAAGCAAACTGGGAGAAGAGATAAAGGGGCTGGCTTGGGCCTAGATAGCTCTCTTGGAACACCGGCTTGGATCTGCTAACAGGGGCTCTGTGCCAGTGTGAGCCGCGGACAAGTTGCGTCCTGCATAGGAAGGAGTGTACAGCACAGCCGGTGTGATAACTGCAGACAGCATCATTGCATGTCTATGGTGGTCTGGAGGTTGTTCCAGATCCTTCATGGTTACATGCACATCAGATCCAAATAGGTAGCGGCGGAGAGTGACGGAAGTCAGGCACCATTTTTCTGAGCCAGGACCTGGAGGAAAATTTTGTAAAGAATTACCATCTATTCTTCCTATCAGCAACTTCTGTTAAGATGTTTGGTGAGTGGGCACTTGCCCATCTTTACTAATTGACACTGTATATAGACACCTTTGTTTTCTCCCTGAGTTTCTGACACTTGTAGTTCCATCAAGGCAAAGTAATTTACTCTCAATGACACTGTATGCAGACAGCGGTGCTTTGCTCACCAGTTAATGATCTGCAAATCTATATTGGATAAAGCATAATACTAAAGCATTGCATAGAGTGATTACAAGTGCTTATTTCATACAGGAAAGTTTGCCAATTCCAAGGGATAACCACAAGCATGTAATTTACTCTGTTTGCCGTCAAGGATTAACCTTTTTTTTTTTTTTTTAAGGATTAACCTTTTAAACAGTCACAAAGAGCTAGCTGAAGATTTACAGGATACCACGGAGTGATTCTTGACCCCTTTATTTCTCTCCTCAATTGCATTTTTGAATTTGAGTCTAATGTTGTGTAATATTTCATATACATATACAGAGTCGTGCCACACAAGGGGTCTACTCTCATCTCTCTGGAACTTTGCTTAAAGGAGCCAGCCAACTTAAATATGTTTGACAATTGTTTATGATTATTTACCTGTGGGTTGAGGAGATAGACAGGAGTGGTCTGACATACACATAAAGCGTCAGTCCCCTTCCTTCCTGCTACCTGTTCACCTAGGTTGCTGTGCTTAAAGGGTAAGGATTTGATTGTATTTAGAGATACTGTTTACTGTGCAATTTTCCTTCACTAAAGTAGTTCTAAATTGCATCTCTTAACAATAGAAGTTATAGACTGTTTGATCATTTTCACTTCATACAGTTTAATGCTATACAACATTTGTGTTAATTGTTCTGTAGTAAACAAACTTGAACTGTTTCATTGGTACAGTGTGGTTTTCTTATTATTGGCGTCAAACAGTATAAAAATGACTGAACCCAAGGTGTCAGAGGTGTCAGAGTACTTGCAGAGTCAGGGCAACCATTGGGGTTCAGATTTTACAAGCAGCCCTCTTGAGGGTAGCACTACACCTAGGTGGATGAAGAATTGGTCCGATGCTGCATCTGTCCCCCACCGGTTCTAAGGCTGAGAACCGAGCAATCAAACACCACCAATCGCTTGGTTCTCAGTGCTCCCTGAGCAGAGAGCTGGTGACCATCAGTCACTGGCTCTCTGCTCTGCCCGCTGAGAGGCTGAGCTGGGTGCCAGTCCAAGCATTTGGGTGGATCCCAACCATATAGTTATGATCTTTCCCCAGTCTGGACCGGCTCAGTGACATCAGCCAACAGCGGACTTCAAGAGTGCAGAACAAACTGCACTCCTGTGATCCACAGGGCAAGTACAACCAAATGAGATTTGACTGTACTTATCCTTTAACTGGAGCAAAGAAGAGTCACGTCACCAGGCTGACTAGGTTGTGTGGCAGGGCTGGATAGTCAGAAATCCTTTGGCAGGGAAAACAGCTCCCTTTTAGCTGTTTTTATGGAATTCAGATTAAAAGATGAGGTTCCATGTTACTTCAGAATAGATCGTTAGTAGGTCAATTGTTGCTGTATTATTAGTTTGCTAGTTGAGCACAACACTTGATTTGGTTCAACGGATGAGTAATGTGTCTGAAAAATTTTAGTTTCTTCGGATCGGGGGATGGGTGCAGCCGCCTCCATTGCGGGTAAGGGAACCCGGACGTGTAGCATTACAGCTTCACGCCGGGCACCTTACTGCGCATGCACGAGGCTCCGCCGCGCTCTGCTATTGGCCAGGCGGCCAGTAGTAGAGCGAGCAGGGAGGAGGGAGCCGGGCTGCTGACATCAGCGGCCATGGCAGCTGACTAGAGCTCCCGGATGTGTGGAAAAGGACACCTGTCTAAAGACAGGTGTCCTCTTCCCCCTCCCCCCCGAAAGGTGCCAAATGTGACACCTGAGGGAGGGAAGAATCCAAGAAGCGGAAGTTCCACTTTTGAATGGAACTCCGCTTTAAGCAGATTGAATCTCTAAAGTGTTTCAAGAAGTGGCGGGCCGTATATACGGGGCGCCGCCCCCCTAATCCATGCACCCCACCCCTAATCTACATGCAATGCACCGGACGCATGGGTTTTTTTTTTTTTTTTTTTAAGCAAATGATTAGATCCTGAGGCTTCAAAAAAGGGTGGGCTCGGGGTGCCCTCCCAGTTGTGTGACAATAGTGAATTAATATTCACTATTGTCTTCTTGATTGTCCTCCCGGCCAAAAAGGAAGCAGGTCCTGAGACCCGACTGGCCAGGGAGTCTTAGGACTTCAAATTGTGTGTCAGGACACACTGGCCAATTGGCACACACTTCCTGTTCAGCCTGGAGGAGAAGCAATGCCCAGGCTCTTCATTCCCTCTGCCTCCTATGTTAAGGTTAGTCTCCCACAACGCCCGGGGGGGGTCATTGGTAGGGTTGCCACCTTTTCTTCAAGTCAAACCCAAACACTTTAGCAGCGCAAAGTGCTTTTTTTAATAGTATAAACTATGCATATATTTTGCTATTAAATAACATTTCTAATCATATGAAGTTATAGAGTCCCCCTTTACATCAGAGTCCACAGAGTTCTCCTTTTATATCTTAACTGGCAGAGTTCCCTTTCGCTGTAAGGGGAGACTCTGCAGACTCTTATGTAAGGAAGAACTCTGGGGACTCTGACATAAAGGATGCTCTGGGAACCCTGATTTAGGGGGGAACACTGTTAACTCTGATGTACCGAGATGACTCTGGTGTAAAGGGGAACTCTGGTGCTCTCAAAACTCTGTTTTAGCTTAGTGTACTCACTCAGAAGCAGGACAGAGAAGGGGGGAGACTTCAGTCACATATAGGGATGGATGGTGAGCTCACTCAACACTTGGCAGTCAGCACCTCTCACCCAGATGTATCTGAGGCTGCTGGATTTCAAATTTCCGGCCCCCACTTTCCTTTTCTGAGGCACAGCACCAGGGATTGGAGTATGGGCAGACACAGAGGTGTAGGGACGGGAGGAAGAGGTGCAGATCGAGCCCTCTCTCCTCTCCCATCTGTGTGTGTATGTTTGGGGGGGATTGTTAGTGCTGGCTTTGGGCTGTGTAAAAGAGAATGTAGCAGAAACTCTCAGCTTAGACAATTGCAGCCAGCAACCCTGCTGGGAAGCCATAGTCCAGTTTGAATAATGTGTCCAGGTTTCAAACCCGGACACAGGATTCCAAACCCGAACTGTGAACGGTGAATCTCGGACAGGTGGCAACCCTAGTCATTGGTGTGCTTGCGGCTATCGCCGCCTTCCTGTTCATCTCCTGTTAAAGCAGTGGCTCCTCGGGACCCACTAACAGGCCAGGTTTGCAGGATAACTGAAATGCATCACAGGTGATATCATTTGCTGCTCAGTGATTGCAGTATTCTAGTCTGCATCTCCCCGAGGTAATACCTAAAATCTGGCCTGTTGGTGGGTCCCTCGGACCGGAGTTGAGAACTACTGCGTTAAAGCATACCCATAGACTCTAAGATTAGGAGCAGATATGCGTTAGTGATTCCATCTGCTTGCTACCCAACATTGAGAACCTGGAGTGTCATCAACCTGCCATTTGTCTGGTCGATAGTTCTCTCAAAAGCTTGTCCAGAAAAATGCACAGAAAAATAGTATCAAGTATAGTACTCAACTATATTGACCTTCAGAATCTGTAATATGTCAAGCTCCAGCAATAATACTCTTTTTAACCTCCCTGGCAGTAATCCCGAGTGTGGCTCGGGGTGGAATTTCAGTACCATTAGCGGTAACCTCGAGCCACACTCGGGATTGCATCGCTGGATCCAAGGCAGCGCTACTCACCTTGTCCCCTGGATCCAGCGATGTCCCCCGCTGTGTCTGCGGGCTGTGTCCTCCGCCCGATGACTCTGTGATGCCAGGCTCTGTTCCCTGCGAGGGTCGCGTCGCACGGGGACGGAGACCGGCGGTAAATTCAAAAAGTGAAACACACAGCATACATACAGTACACTGTAATCTTATAGATTACATTACTGTATGCAAACATTTCACATCCCCTTTGTCCCTAGTGGTTTGCCCAGTGCCCTGCATGCACTTTTATATTATTGATGTCATTCTTTCTGCCTGGAAACTTGAGAATGTCCATGGCAACTAGAAAGAGTGCCTTTACGTCAAAAGGGGTTTTTGATCAGCTAGAAAACAGCGATAGTAAATAAGAATCATTTGCAGAATTGAGTGATACTGATTTTTGGGGAAATTTATCATCAGACACTGAAAGTGACGACAGCGACAATTCTGCAACTGAGCAAATTTCAGTGTTTTTGGTTTGATTACATTATTGAATACATTTTATTACTATTACGGTATTATTTTGGATAATTATTTATAGTTATTTATTATATTATAATTTATGATTTTGTGTTTCAAACTTTATCATACCCGGGATGTCTACTAGACTCTTGTTTGGACAGATTTAAGTGAGTTATTCCTTAGAATTACAGGCCTACAATTTAAAACACCAAATTTCCATGCAAAATAATGGTACCGCTTTCAGCACCAAAAATCTGAAATAATCATACCGCCAGGGAGGTTAACACTAGTGCTACTGATGCTAGTTCTGGTAAAGCTGCCATTGCACTCATTATTACTGTTATTTTCAAATTAAGAAAAGAAAAATAAACAGCAGGAAATAGATAAAAAGTGGTAAAAGAAAGGACAATAAAAGAAAGATGGGGTTTGGATGTGTGTCTGTGTTAGTAGTGGCTCCTTGTCCTGGAAAGTTATTACAGTCGGTATTTGCTTTGTAGTCAATGCAGATTTGTTGCTTCATCTAACATTTGTTTTTAAAAAGAATTTATGTTTTAAAAAAAGCATTATGAGGTCTATCTGTTCATTTTATGCAAAGGAAGCAGATTTTAGAACCATTTATACAGTTCAGGATTTCAAAAGTGTGTTTACCAGTTCTAGGGACAGCTGCCACATCCACATCCTAGTAAGTGAGAAAGTATGTGCGAATTTTGGAGATTATCCTAAAAAGTCCAATTTTTATGGGATTTACAGTTCAGGATTGTGAGAGGCACATGTTGACATTTATAATTATAATTTTTTACAATGTTAAGGTCCATCCAACCAGGTGAGGTTTAGCCTACTTGGAAATCTTTCTGTCCACATAAATCTTTTCCTGAATGGAGTGAATCACTATTGGGCATTCTGTAATTTATATTGGACTTGGGGCACCAGAGAAACAGCATAACTTTCTTTGCACCTTCATTGGGACACACGTCTTAGGATTTAGTGTAATATGTTTATTTATCATATGCATACCAGAAGAGGAGCAGCTGAATTTTTTTGAGATTTCTCTGCACACCCGAGGATGACACACCTCGCTCATCTAGCACTTGCCGACACACCTTGAGGTATTTCAAAGAATTTATTTGGCCAATCATAGCTTAAAAGGAGAGAGGGTTAGTACGCGTACCTATACAAATATTCAAACAATAAAACAATAGCTTTACTCTGAGCAATGTGATTAAACACTTGCAGTATTCTGTCTGACAATATTTAACAGAACTGAACTCCATTTACCTACCAAAAGTGTATGACAGTCCTACCTTGCTCTAACAGTCCCTGTTTTATCATTCTGGCCAGTAAATTATGAAAGGAAAAAAAAAGTTGCCCGGCAAAGTTGGGGCCCTTGAAAAAAGAACAGCAGTTCCCAGCACACAACAGATTAACATGTGCAATGTTAGTCTCTTACCAGACCCAGTGCACCCTCCTCTGGGTCTCTGGACATGTACTTTGATTTAGATAAAATCTTCAGACAGGGATAGACATTGCAATGAGTTCTCTCTTTCAATCCTGCTGAGGCAGTCCATTGTTTCCTTCCTTACAAGTGATGGGGGTGCATCCAAATCACATCTCACACCCTTCCAGGGAGAACTATCCCAGTTTCTGAGGCAAGGTCCTGTGCAATGAACAGTCTTTTTGTTTCTCTAAGCTATTAAACAATTGCGGTAAACTATTGCAGGGTTCCATTTAGCCAGCAGCCCATTCTTTTCTGACCCCCGCTTGTTTGGAAACTATCCTCTATTTTCCTCTCAGAAGGCCACTGCCCCCTTCTCCTTGCTGTGCTGCATCAGCCAATCACTGTCCTCCACTGCCCCCTGCACTGGAGACACTCCAGAAATGAGCATTGCAAAGTGGTTCCCTTAAAGATGGCTGCTGCACTTTTACATTAATGAATATTCTGTTTAACCCTGTTCACACTGCAGAAGGATAATCCATCAGCAACTAAAGGAACACGATTCTCAGCAATTATAAGCTACAATCCAGGGTTATATGTGTATTTAAGGTCTTATCACATGGGTGCTCAACTGTGGCCCTCCAGCTGTTAGCATGATATATAGTTTTTTAAGTGTTACAGTATCTCACAAAAGTGAGTACACCCCTCACATTTTTGTACATTTTTTTATTATATCTTTAGTGTGACAACACTGAATAAATGACACTTTTCTACAATGTAAAGTGAGTGCACAGCGTGTATACAGTAACAGTGTACATTTGCTGTCCCCTCAAAATAACTCAACACACAGCCATTAACCTCCCTGGCGGTATTATTATTGCAGATTTTTGGTGCTGAGAGCGGTACAATTATTTTGCATGGGTTTATGGTGTTTTATATTGTAGGCCTGTAATTCTTAGGAACAACTCACTTAAATCTGTCCAAACAAGAGTCTAGTAGACATCTCGGGTATGATAAAGTTTGAAACACAAAATCATAAATTATAATATATATGAAAAAAAAATGTATAATATAATAAATAACTATAAATAATTATCAAAGATGATAATATAATGATAAAATTTATTCAATAATATAATCTATTCAAAAACACTGAAATTTGCTCAGTTGCAGAATTGTCGCTGTCGTCACTTTCAGCGTCTGATGATAAATTTCCCCAAAAATCAGTATCACTCAATTCTGCAAATGATTCTTGTTTACTATCACTGTTTTCTAGCTGATCAAAGACACTTTTGCCGTAAAGGGACACTTTTTTATGCCATGGACGTTCTCAAGTTTCCAGGCAGAAAGAATGACATATATAATATAAAAGTGCATGCAGGACACTGAGCAAACCACTAGGGACAAAGGGGATGTGAAATGATTTCATACAGTAATGTAATCTTACAGATTACAGTGTACTGTATGTTTCACTTTTTGAATTTCCTACCAGACTCCGCCCCCGTGCGATGCGACACTCGCAGGGAATGGAGCCCGGCATCACCGAGGCATCGGGCGGAGGACACAGCCAGCAGACACAGCGGGGGGACATTGCTGGATCCAGGGGACAAAGTAAGTAACCCAGCCTGGATCCAGCAATGCAATCCTGAGTGTGGCTCAGGAATACCGCCAAGGAGGTTAATGTCTAACTGCTGGCAACAAAAGTGAGTTCAACCCTAAATGAAAATGTCCAAATTGGGCCCAAAGTGTCAATATTTTGTGTGGCCATCATTATTTTCCAGCACTGCCTTAACCCTCTTGGGCATGGAGTTCACCAGAGCTTCATAAATTGCCATTGGAGTCCTCTTCTACTCCTCCACAATGATATCATGGAGCTGGTGGATGTTAGAGACTTTGCGCTCCTCCACCTTCCGTTTGAGGATGCCCTACAGATGCTCAATAGGGTTTATGTCTGGAGACATGCTTGGCCAGTCCATCACCTTTACCCTCAGCTTCTTTAGCCAGGCAGTGGTCATCTTGGAGATGTGTTTAGGGCCGTTAGCATGTTGAAATACTGCCTCCAAAGGGAGGGGATCATGCTCTGCTTCAGTATGTCACAGTACATGTTGGCATTCATGGTTCCCTCAATGAACTGTAGCTACCCAGTGCTGACACTCATGCAGCCCCAGACCATGACACTCTCACCACAATGCTTGACTGTAGGCAAGACACACTTGTCTTTGTAATCCTCACCTGGTTGCCGGCACACACGCTTGACACTATCGGAACCAAATAAGTTTATCTTGGTCTCATCAGACCATAGGATATGGTTCCAGTAATCCTTGTCCTTAGTCTGCTTGTCTTCAGGAAACTGTTTGTGGGCTTTCTTGAGCATCATCTTTAGAAGAGACTTCCTTCTGCGACGACAGCCGTGCAGACCAATTTGATTCAGTGTGTGGCGTATGGTCTGAGCACTAACAGGCTGACCCACACCCTTCAACCTCTGCAGCAATGCTGGCAGCACTCATACGTCTATTTCCCAAAGACAACCTCTGGATATGATGCTGAGCATGTGCAATCAACTTCTTTGGTCAACTATGGCGAGGTTGCATCAACTTCTAGGTTTTATTGTTAAAGCTTAATTAAAGAAACTGAAATTAGAAATGGATTGGTTACTTTGCATAGCTGCACCAGATTCTGTGTGCACCGGTTTTAGTTTATCTCCCCCATTGAAAAATGTCATGGTCAGGGGCCATTAAGGGCGCATGGGCGCTGCCCCCTCTATCCTCGACACCCTCCTATATGCTAAGTGGATAGATTCAAGCATAGCTTGAATCTATCCACGGCCGCTGTGGCCACCCCCTAATTCAGGCACCCAGCCCCTTTCAGGGCGCCGGATGTGTGAATTACAGCGGCTGGGGTGTTTTTTTAAGTACCCGACATATATGCTCTAATGCTTCAAAATAGAGTGGACTCGGAACGCAGAGCAATGCGCTTGCAGCCCTCTCACGTGTTTTAGAAAAGCAAATTTATATTTGCATTCATGTGTGTTAGACTCTCACGTGTGTTAGACATACAAATGCATGAATCGCCGCTCCGCCAATTAGGAAGAGCGGGTCTGTTACCGGTTTCCCAGTTAACGATCCTATTGGATGCCTTGGAGGAGGAGGAGGGGGATGCATGGCGGAAGCTGCCATGATCCACACCACGGAGGAGAAGGAAAGCACCCACATGCCAAACACCTCCACCCACCTGCTTCCTAGATGGGGTAAGTGACGGGCTTTGATGTCCCGACTGCCCTTCCTGGGAAGGGAAATGGGGGGTTCGGCTGTATCCCAAAAGAAAAAAACACAGGCCACCAGTGGTCATGGTATACATTTTTGGGGATATTTCGAAATAGAATTTCTGATATTAGGTAGTAGCTAGTATAAGATATTTATAAATAGTGTGGCACATCTATTGAAATGAAGCTTTATTAGGGAAATATAGTCTCTAAGTGCTTGAAGGGTTAGGTTTGAGGGTTTATTAGATAGGAGCACTGAAAAGTACATTATTATATTATTCATTTTTTATTTATTTCAGGTACTTATATAGCGCCATCAATTTACGCAGCGCTTTACAAATACATTGTACATTCACATCAGTCCCTACCCTCAAGGAGCTTACAATCTAAGGTCCCTTTTTTTTTCTTTTTTTTCTTTTTCCACATCAAAGAAGCGCCATCATATAATTAACCATTTAAATGATCATTTTAAATCTACAGACAGCATCTTTCATCATTGTGGTTTTCATGCAAAAGAAATAACAATAATATACCTTATTTCTCATTAACCCAACCCTTCCTCCCTCCTCCCCATTCCTCCCCCCGCACTCGCTCACTCTGACACCCAGTTCCTTGTTGGTCTGGACCTTACTCCTATCATACCTCTCCACTCTTTCCTCAAACATACTCACTACATATAAATCATTTTTCTTTTTTCTTCCTTCTTTTATTTTCTCTCCCTTCTCCCCTTTAACCTCCTCCCTACCCCTACTCTCTCCTCTTTTCCTTCTTCCTTTCTCCCCTTTCTTTTATAGCCTCTAAGGGAGGTAACCCTTTTTTTCCAACCATGGCCCCCATTTTTTCCCAAACTCTTCAGTTTTTCCCCTTTTGACGTATACCCTTCTCTCTTTCCATATAGTCTAATCTATACTCTTTTCCCATTCCTCTATAGTTGGAGGGGAGCTTGATTGCCACTTTTGCGCTATCAATTTCCTTGCCTGGAATAGGCATCTTATCACTATCACCGATAGCACATTACCGGCACCATCTCCCACCATCCCACTCAGTATACATTGTTGGGGATCTACTTCCACTGATGTTTTGAAAACTGAATTGATTACTTCAACTATATCCTGCCAGTATCTGTGTAATTTTGGACACCTCCAGAACATGTGGATCAAGTCTCCTGTATTATAACACCTAGGGCATTTATCATCTTGTTTTATTCCAATTCTATGTAGTCTCTGTGGGGTGTAGTAGACTCTGTGTATTAGGTAAAGATGTGAGATTCTTTGGGAGGGCGCCATCGATACTTGCGGGCACACTCCCAAAGCTTTCTTCCACTGCTCGTCATCCATCACCCCCAGATCTTTTTCCCATTTCAGTTTCACTGCTAGTTCTGAACTTTGTCCTTCTTCCCTCCTGCTCAAACTCGTGTATAGGCTTGATATTATACCCTTCGTTCGTTCTGATTCAATTATCTTCTGTAGAATTGGGGACTCATCCACCTCCACCCTTGTGCCACTGAATTGTTTAGTCAGAGCGTGCCTGATCTGTGAGTACGTGTAAAACGAGTGGTTCGATAGTCCCCATTCCTCCCTTAAAACAGCAAATGTCTTCATGCTCCCGTTCCGATATAATTGGGCTATGTACTTAATTCCTCCTCTCCACCATTCCTGGTTTTTCACTATATTATACTATACTATACAATCTAAGGTCCCTAACTCACATTCATACACATACTAGGGCCAATTTATACAGGATCTAATTTACCTACCAGCATGTCTTTGGAGTGTGGGAGGAAACCCACGCATGCACAGGGAGAACATGCTAACTCCAGGCAGGTAGTGTTGTGGTTGGGATTCGAACCAGCAACCCTTTCGCTGCCAGGGGAAACTGCTGTCCACTACACCACTGTGCCATTATTTGTGAATAATCCTTTAAAAAAATCTTTTTTTTTTACATTTGCGTCTATTTGTCAGCCTATCATAAAAAGAGTTATTTTTGTTTTGTTTTTTTAATATAACAGTGTGCCAAATAAAAGTCTTTATGCCTTTATAAAAATTTAAAAATCATTTAGGTAGTTAAATTCAATCATACTGTTATTGTCTAGTCAACCAAATCATGGTGATGTTGCTAACTTTGGCCTGGGAATCTAGGCTTTACTGACCTCTGGGCAAGAAAGGGTAACATCTTCCTGTGAAGGGTTCAGAAAATAAATGATCTCCATTACCGTTATTCCATCTTATTTATTAGAATCCACATCTCTAAATATCCTGACAAACTCGCAGTAATTTACACAATATGTTATGAGAATGTGAAGTAGAGATTTGCAATACAGCAGATGGCCTTAGAGGACGGTGTGGACACAGTCACTACAAATGTCTACTTTTTCCAACACCAGCTCTATCCTAATGACTTTCTGAATGGTAAATGGCAGCTATATTCCATTCTAAATAATAAGCCATTTACCTGACAGTCAAT
Organism: Glandirana rugosa; assembly: GCA_018402905.1. Classification (NCBI taxonomy): domain Eukaryota; kingdom Metazoa; phylum Chordata; class Amphibia; order Anura; family Ranidae; genus Glandirana; species Glandirana rugosa. The sequence continues at coordinate 25,396 of BLSH010447458.1, read as the reverse complement.
TTTGTACTTATTTTGTAACAGTAACTATGATTTATTTGGATGCCTATGTATGTATTAGATGATTCCTCAGATCCCATACAATCTCACTAACTTTGTCACTTTGACCACAACAACACAAAGTCATTTTAAGTATATTTTATAGGTTTATTTTCTTGTCAAATATTGGCCTTGAAAATCCAGAGAACAGGTATTTTTAAATGTATAAGCAGAAAAAAAATGTATTCTGTTCAGTATAAGACTTAATAAAAAAAAACTAGTGAAGCGTGACTTTCCCAGAGTTGGATTAACTTGCAATAGCTAAACTAGTATGAATATGGAAATGAATGTTCTGGTGAGAACACCTTACATGTCTTAAAGGGAATAACAGTGCTGCAAACATTTTCTTTAGACATACAGTATGTGAATGTGTCTATGAATTTCCCAATGTTTATCAGGACAAGGTTCCTATAGGCCTTATGCAACCAAGAATGATCATTTCCTAATGTAGGCCTAGCCTTAAACTGATGTACAGGGTGCCAGGTATGGGTCCTGGAAGGCGGGTATATACACTATATTGTTTTGGGATGCCTGCCTTTACAAGCACATTAACTTTAACCACTTGCCGTCTGATGGCAACAAGGTGGTTCGATATCGCAAACCGCGATATCCCGCACTGTAAGCGCGCGCCCCCGGAGGCGCGCTCGTGCGCTCACTGTGTTCGTGGAGGGCCAGGGAGCGGGTAAGGCGGACTCGATCACCGCCAGCTACCCGCAATGCCCCCCCCCCCGCAGTGAAAGAACTTAGGTCTCCGTTCTGTTAGGAGGGAAGGGCTGTGATCACAGACTTCTTGTATATGGAAGCCATGATCACTCCCCTCCCCCAGCCAGCCCACACACAGTTAGAACACGCCCAGGGAACACAGTTAACCCTTATAGCGCCCCCCCAGGTTAACCCCTTCACTGCCAATGGCATTTACACAGCAATCAGTGCATTTTTATAGCACTGATCGCTGTATAAATGCCAATGGTCCCAAAAAAGGGTCAAAATGGTCCGACATATCCGCTGCAATATCGCAGTACCGCTAAAAATCGCAGATTGCCACCATTACTAGTAAAAAAAATAAAAACCCCAGAAATGAATTCTCATCATCCGTAAACGTGGCAACTTCTGCGCAAACCAATCAATAAACGCCAATTGCAATTTTTTTTTTACCAAAAATATGAGGAAGAATATGAATCGGCCAAAACCGATGGAAAAAAATGTTTTTTTATATTTTTTTTTTGGATTTGTATTTTAGCAAAATGTGAGAAATTAGTTTTTTTTTTTGCAAAATTGTCCCTCTTCTTTTGTTTATAGCGGCGATCAGAAATGACGCAGAGGGGATCAAATACCACCAAAAGAAAGCTCTATTTGTGGGAAAAAAACACCTTTGGGATGAATTAGAGCGAAGACTGCGAGCCAGGCCTTCTCATCCAACATCAGTGCCTGACCTCACAAATGCGCTTCTGGAAGAATGGTCAAACATTCCCATAGACACTCCTAAACCTTGTGGACAGCCTTCCCAGAAGAGTTGAAGCTGTTATAGCTGCAAAAAGTGGGCCAACTCAATATTCAACCCCATGGACTAAGTAGACATGTGTAATTAGTTTCGTTCTGAATTTGTTTTTTAACAAATTCATTAATTTGGAAATATCTGAATTAATGAAAATCCGTTTAACAAATTTTTCAGAATACTCGTAAATTCGAAAATTCGTAAATTCGAAAATTCGGAAATTGAAATTCGAAAATCCGAAGATTCAGAAATTCGAAAATTCGAAAATCCGAACATCAGAACAAAAATCCAAAATTTCGAAAACACGAAAATTTGAAATTCTGAAATAGTATCTAACTAATAATAACTTAACTATTACTAACTATTATAGGTATTGGAATCTCCTTTCAAATTTGGCTGTTAGTAAATGTAACAAATATGAATTTATCCAAATTATTCAAAATAACAAATGTATCTAAACAAATGGAACGTTACGAATTAATAATAATAAATAACAATAATAATAATAATAATAAAAACGTTTTATTAGTATTATCATTATTACTCATTATTAATTTGTTCCCTTCCATTTGTTTAACCACTTGCTGACCACGTGCCGTCTTTTGACTGCGGCAGTCTGGCAGCTGCGCGTGAATCGACGAAAAAAGACGGCGATCGTGTGCACAGCTAGGGGGCGCAGGCGCGCACCCTCCAGCGCGGTCGCGGTGGTCCCATTTGTTGCCGGACCGTTCAGTCAACATGAATAGACCAATGGATTTTGGTCTATTCATGTTGATCGTTCGGCGAATAGGATTTCTTCCCCTACCTGTGAAATGTAAACACAGGTAGGGGAAGTGATGTCATCTCCCCTCTCTGCTTTCTTTTCCGTTGCAGAGAGGAGAACACTGACACCAGGTCACATAGGCACATTTAACCCTTTGATCGCCCCCTGATCGCCCCCAGTTAACCCTTTCACTCCCTGTCACCCCCTGTCACAGTATCATATAGTGCAGAGATCTGATTTTTACCAATTGCTGTACTTGTGACACTAAATCAGTGTTAGGGTAGATAGTATTAGGCCTAGTTAGGTGTAAATACCCCCCCCCAATAAAGGTTTTAACCTCTTGATTGCCCCCTGTCACCTGTGATCTCTGTATAAGTGTCACGGGTGACGCTAGCTAGCCAGATAGTTTTTTTCCCCATCAGATTACCCGCCGTATATTATTTTATATACCTTTTATAGGTTTTAACCCCCGGGTCTCACGTGTGTACCTATAAATTTAGAGACCATGTCTAATCCAAGGTACACTAGTGAAGAGGCCTACGCGATTGTGAGTATGACAGATGAGAGAGATGGAGAAGACTCACTGTCAGATTCAGACTGACCAATCGAGTTGATATTCGACAGCGGCTCCATGACAGATAGCTCTGATGATTGGGTGGTCCCTGCTAAGGGCAGGCGTACCAGATCTCGTTTAGCTGTCGCTGAGGTGCATAAGTGTCCCATAAGTGCAGTTCAAGCTGGTGTGGCTAGCACAAGTAATGCCCCGCAGCCACGAAGATGAAGAACACAGGCCTGCAGAGCCCATAGTGCCCTTCCTGACGCGCTTGCAAACCCTGATTGGCAACCCACCACTGATGCAACGCCCGTACTTCCCCCATTCACTGCCCAACCTGGAATTCAGGTGAATACAGTTGATTTTAGGGCCATTAATTTTTTTTCGCTGTATTTCACCGAAGATCTCTATAGATCTATTGTGGACCAAAGCAATTTATACGCTGGTCAATACATCGCCGCTAATCCCCATTTGTCCCTTGCCAGAAATTGGAAACCAATTACGGTTTCCGAATTTAAGACCTTTTTGGGCCTCACCCTCAACATGGGCATACATAATCTACCTGAATTGCGGTTATATTGGTCCAATGACTCAATTCATCATATGTATGTCTACTCTGCTTCCATGGCCAGGACACGATACGAGCAGATTCTGCAGTTCATACACTTCAGTGACAATCGACTCGATCGTCCATAAGGAGACCCTGAATTTGATAGGCTCTACAAAATTCAACCCCTCATAAACCACTTCAACCAGATGTTCGCAGCACATTTTATTCCCAACCAAGTTGTGTGCGTGGACGAGTCCCTGATTAAATTTTCTGGCCGTCTTGTTTTCAAACAGTACGTCCCCAACAAGCGTGTTAGGTATGCCAGCTGCAGAGCTGATTTATTTAGGGTGACAGCAATAGCGTTTGCTCCCACCATATATAAAGCAGCGACTCCAGCGCTGTTGGTGGTGATTTTACCACCACAGTTAAAAAAAGAGCAAATATACTGGAGCATAGGGGCAGTGGGTGGAAATTGGGGCGGATTGCCCCTATGCTCCGGTATATTTTTTTTAAAAAGTGGCTATGCCCACCATTAGAAGTGGGAGGATGAAGGGAGGTTTTCTAATGGTGGGCATACCCACCGATTGATTCTTTTTTTCATGAAAAAAGAACATTAAAATATATGCCCAACAAGGACCAGCGACATACTAGTATGTTGCTGGTCTTCTCAGGCTCTCCTGTCCCACCGGGGAAAGTGAGAATGCAGCTGGTGGTTCTGCCAGCTTACCATAGAGCTGATTGAAGACTAGAATGGCTCCAATCATCTCCATGGCCTAAGAAACCGGAGGCTACAAGCATTTTGTGACTTCAGTTTCGCCAGATATAAACATCGCCATTGGGAAATTGGGGAAGCATCTTATCAAACTGATTTTGGTGTGGTCAGATGCTTTAAGGGCTGGGAAAAGATTTGGAGTTTAGTAGACCCCAAAATGAAAAAAAAAAATATACGCGACAATACCTATTTTTATCATAGGAGATATTTAAAATCCCTGTGATAAAAATAAAAATGATAAAAAAAAAGAAAAAGATGAAAGGGACAGTGTAAAAATAAAACAAAAAGCAAAATGAATAATAAAAAAAAAAAAATGCACCCCTGACCCCCGTGCACGCGCGCAAAGGTGGACGCAAGCGTCAGTTTCATGTCGTATGTAAACAACAATTTCACCATGCATGTGAGGTATCACCGCGAACGTCAGATTGAGGACAGTAATTCTAGCAGTAGACCTCCTCTGCAGATCTAAAGTGGTAACCTGTAGAGGCTTTTAAAGGCTTTTAAAAATGTATATAGTTTGTCGCCACTTTGCGGGTGTGCGTCATTTTTAAAGCATGTCATGTTTGGTGTCTATGCACTCGGCATGAGATCAACTTTTATATCTCACCAAACATTTGGGCAAAATAGTATGTTTTTGTGCATTAAAATTCAAAAAAGTGTTTTTTTTTCCCTAAAAATTGCGTTTGAAAAATCGCTGCGCAATTACTTTGTGAAAAAAAATTGTAACACCCACTATTTAAATCTGTAGGGCCTCTGCTTTAAAAAAAATATATAATGTTTGAGGGTTCAAAGTCATTTTCTAGCAAAAAAAAAGATTTTTTCATGTAAATAAAAAGTGTCAGAAAAGACTTGGTGGTTCAAGTGGTTAGAAGAGTGGGTAATGTTGGGCATAAAATGCCAGGACAGTTCAACCCCCCCCCCCCCAAATGACACCATTTTGGAAAGTAGACACCCCAAGCTATTTTCTGAGAGGCATGTTGAGTCCATGGAATATATTATTTGTTTGTCATAAATGATTGAAAAGTGACAAAAAAAAATTACACAAAGTTGTCACTGAAATTATATATTGCTCACCCATGCCATGGGTATGTGTGGAATTACACCCCAAAATACATTCTGCTGCTTCTCCTGAGTAAGGGGATACCCCATGTGTGAGACTTTTTGTGAGTCTATCCGTGTACGGGACCCCGAAAACCAATCACCGCCTTCAGTATTTCTAAGGGCGAAAATTTATGCCTTCACCCCATACTACCTATCCAGGTTGCAGAGGCCATGAAATGCCCAGATAGCAAAAAAAAAAAACAAATGACCCCATTTTGGAAAGTAGATACCCCAAGCTATCTGCTGAGAGGCATGTTGAGTCCGTGGAATATTTTATATTTTGCCACAAGTTTCGGGGAAATTACAGTTTGTATTTATTTTTTTTATTTTTTTACACAAAGTTGTCACTGAAATGATATATTGCTCACACATGCCATGGGTATATGTGGAATTACACCACAAAATTAATTCTGCTGCTTCTCCTGAGTATGGAGATACCCCATGTGTGAGACTTTTTTGGAGCCTATCCGCGTACAGAACCCCGAAAACCAATCACCGCCTTCAGGATTTCTAAGGGCATAAAATGGTGATTTTACTCCTCTGTACCCATCACGGTTTTGGAGGCCATGAAATGTCAAGGTAGCACAAACCCCCCCAAATGACCCCATTTTGGAAAGTAGACACCCCAAGGTATTTGCTAAGAGGCACAGTGAGTATTTTGCAGCTCTCATTTGTTTTGGAAAATGAAGAAATAAACAGATTTTTTTTTTTTTTTTTTACTTTTTTTAAATTTCAAAACTTTGTGACAAAATGTGAGATCTGCAAAATACTGAAAATACTTCTCAGCAAATAGCTTGGAGTGTCTACTTTCCAAAATGGGGTCATTTGGGGGGGGGGGTTTGTGCTATCTGGGCATTCCATGGCCTCCGAAACTGTGATAGGGAGTGAGGAGTAAAATC
>BLSH010447458.1:6737-19217 GCA_018402905.1 Glandirana rugosa | reverse complement strand
TTACAGTTTGTATTTATTTTTTTTATTTTTTTACACAAAGTTGTCACTGAAATGATATATTGCTCACACATGCCATGGGTATATGTGGAATTACACCACAAAATTAATTCTGCTGCTTCTCCTGAGTATGGAGATACCCCATGTGTGAGACTTTTTTGGAGCCTATCCGCGTACAGAACCCCGAAAACCAATCACCGCCTTCAGGATTTCTAAGGGCATAAAATGGTGATTTTACTCCTCTGTACCCATCACGGTTTTGGAGGCCATGAAATGTCAAGGTAGCACAAACCCCCCCAAATGACCCCATTTTGGAAAGTAGACACCCCAAGGTATTTGCTAAGAGGCACAGTGAGTATTTTGCAGCTCTCATTTGTTTTGGAAAATGAAGAAATAAACAGATTTTTTTTTTTTTTTTTTACTTTTTTTAAATTTCAAAACTTTGTGACAAAATGTGAGATCTGCAAAATACTGAAAATACTTCTCAGCAAATAGCTTGGAGTGTCTACTTTCCAAAATGGGGTCATTTGGGGGGGGGGGGGGTTGTGCTATCTGGGCATTCAATGGCCTCTGAAACTTTGATAGGGAGTGAGGAGTAAAATCACCTTTTTATGCACTTAGAAAGCCTGAAGGCGGTGATTGGATTTTGGGGTTCTGTACGCAGCTAGACTGCCAGAAAGTCTCACATATGTGGTATCCCTGTATTCAGAAGAAGCAGCAGAATGTATTTTGGGGTGTCATTTCACATATACCCAAGGCATATTCAAGCAACATATAATTTAGTGACAACTTTGTGGAAAAAAAAAATTGTCATTTCCCCGAAACTTGTGGCAAAATATAAAATATTCCATGGACTCAACATGCCTCTCAGCAAATAGCTTGGGGTGTCTACTTTCCAAAATGGGGTCATTTGGGGGGGGGGCTTGTGCTATCTGGGCATTCCATGGCCTCCGCAACTGAGATTGGTAGTGTGGGGTGAATGCATACATTTTTGCCCTTAGAAATATGAAGACGGCGATTGGATTTTGGGGTCCTGTATGCAGATAGACTTCCAAAAAGTCTCACACATGGGGAGAAGCAGCAGAATGTATTTTTGGGGTGTAATTCCACATATACACATGGCATGTGTGAGCAATATATCATTTCAGTAACAACTTTGTGTAATTTTTTTTTTTGGTCATCTTTCAATCACTTATGACAAAAAAATAAAATATTCAATGGGCTCAACATGCCTCTCAGCAAATTCCTTGGGGTCTCTACTTTCCAAAATGGGGTCATTTGGGTGGGGTTTTGTACTGCCCTTCCATTTTAGCACCTCAAGAAACGAGATAGGCAGTCATAAATAAAAGCTGCATAAATTCAAGAAAATGTACCCTAGTTTGTAGACGCAATAACTTTTGCGCAAACCAATAAATATACGGTAATTAACTTTTTTTTTACCCAAGACATGTGGCTAAATGCATTTTGGCAAAAATTTATGACTAAAATTTAGTTTATTGTAATTTTGTAATAACATACAGTTGAAAATATCTTTTTTTTTCAAAATTTTCGTCCTTTTTTTGTTAATATCGCAAAAAATAAAAAGCGCAGTGGTGAAAAAATACCGCCGAAAGCAAGCTCTATTTGTGGGAAAAAAGGACGCAAATTTTGTTTGGGTACTGCATTGCATGACAGCGCAATTACCATTTAAAGCAGTGCAGTGCCAAATTGAAAAAAGTGCTCTGGTCCTAAAGCTGCAAAACCTTCCGGTTGGTAAGTGGTTAAATGCCGCATTCATTATTTTGGATAATTCGTAACTTCAGATAAATTCCTATTAGTTACGTTCACTAACAGCCAAATTTGAAAGGAAATTCCAATACCTATAATTTAATAGTTAGTTATTATTAGTTAGTTAGTTATTATTTCGAATTTTCATTCTTATTATTGGATTTTTCGAAGTTCCGAATTTTCGAATTTCCGAATTTTCGAATTTCCGAATTTTCAAATTTCCGAATTTTTGAATTTCAGAATTTTTGAATTTTCGAATTTTCAAATTTACGAATTTTTGAATTTACGAATTTTGATCATAACGAATTACCCGAAAAACAAAAAAAAAAAGCAAATGATGTGACTAACACATTTTTCGGCAGTGCATATGTCTAGGACTAAGACTGGGATGCCATTAACATACACCTAAACATAATCTTGACCTAACGCCACAATGTAAAATTCTTGTTTGGGAAAAAAAAGGATCAGGAGGTGGTAGTAGCGTCTCCTGAACGCCTGCCAGCTGCTACCTTACCGCCCTTTGAAAAGTGTTGCATTACAGATCGCTTTTCAGAGGACAGTAAGCTTATCCCCAGTATAAAATAGTCCTTTAAAGTTAACCTTTACTCTAACCAAGCGCACTAACAGTATACCTCAAAGTAATTTAATAATATTGTGTTGATAAATGCTTCATTAGCACTGTGATAAGCACTCATAGTGATACCAGAGGAGATAAAACGATCACAGTGAAAATCTCATTCCATGGGATGTAAGATTTAATATCTTCTTAATAAATTCCCATGCTATAATTAAATTATCTGAATAAGCTGAAAAGCAAAACAACTCCCCCCTGTAATTCAGCTGTCAAATGATCAATAATATAACATTACTTCCAGACTCCATTTAGGCAATCAGATTAATGAATTTATGTTACGAAAATATATGAGTTTTCTTGTTGGTTGACAAACAAACCCAAGGCAAAAACCTGCAATTTATTAATGTCACAGCAGTTTCACCTTCTTCAGTTAGGAATCCACAATTTGTTGAAGCCAGTACCTCATATTCTTTGCTAGTTACCATCACTAAAATATAAAATTATGGCCAGTGTGATAGACTATATTGTAAAAAAATATTGGGACACCTGCCTTTACACGCGCATTAACTCTAATAGCACCTTAGTCTTCATCTGTAGGGTTCAATATTGAGTTGGCCCACCCTTTGCAGCTATAACAGCTTCAACTCTTCTGGGAAGGCTGTCCACAAGGTTTAAGGGTGTGTCTATGGGAATGTTTGACCATTCTTCCAGAAGCTCATCTGTGAGGTCAGGCACTGATGTTGGACGAGAGGCCTGGCTCACAGTCTCCGCTCTAATTCATCCCAAAGGTGTTTTATCGGATTGCGGTAAGGACTCTGCACAGGCCAGTCAAGTTCCTCCACCCCAAACTCGCTCATCCATGTCTTTATGGACCTTGCTTTGTGCACTGGTGTGCAGTCACGTTGGAACAGAAAGGGGCCATCCCCAAACTGTTCCCACAAAGTTGGGCGCATGAAATCATCCAAAATATCTTGGTATGCTGACGCCTTAAGAGTTCCCTTTACTGAAACTAAGGGGCCAAGGCCAACCCCTGAAAAACAACCCCCCCACCATAATCCCCCCACCACCAAATGATTTGTACCAGTGCATATAGGTCCATAAAGACATGGATGGGTGAGTTTGGGGTGGAGGGACTTGACTGGCCTGCACAGAGTACTGACCTCAACCCAACAGAACACTTTTGGGAGTGGAGAGTGCAAGCCACGCCTTCTCCTCCAACTCATCTGCAAGAATGGTCACACATTCCCATAGACTCACTCCTAAACCTTGTGGACAGCCTTCCCAGAAGAGTTGAAGCTGTTATAGCTGCAAAGGGCCAACTCAATATTGAATCCTGACGGACTAAGACTGGAAAGCCATTAAATTGCTGAAGTATGCGTAAAGGCAGGCGTCCCAATACTTTTAACAATAGAGTGTATAATAACATTCTAGAATATATCATTTTCCTCCTGATGAAGACTCTTTATGAGTTGAAATACGTTGAGGTTTTCTTGTCGCCATCTGAATGACACCTTAATGGATGGAACTTCATATGATGCAGGGCTTTACTGATGCATCTGTTGTTATATGTATGGTATGTTTTAATCTTTGTCAATAAACTGTATATTTTACAACACTTTCTTGTATTTGTCAATGTGATACCACTAAAATCCCATCCAGTTTCCCCTTTTTGAGTAATTACAGCTTCCAAACAGAAATTTAGAAGCTCACAGGATTTCTGGTAGGATCGACAGTTTTTTGTTTTTTTTGCAGTTATCAGATAGATACAATAGAATACATTCAATGGTATGAATAGAAGAATGTAGTGGAACTAATTAAAACATGTTACAGTTTACATCAGGGTTTCTCAACCAGGGTTCCATGGAACCACGGGGTTCCACCAGAGGTTGCTAGGGGTTGCTTGAACAAATGAGCAATTTCTTCCTCTCAGATACGTTCCCAATGACACCATTGATCTTTTTAGCTATCTGTAAGGGTTCAATTCTTTCCACTGTCCACAAATATAAGGAGCATTCTTCCCACTGACAATACCACTAATGTATCATAAGTTGTAGATCTAGTAAGTTTTATCAGGGGTTCCCTGAGACCGGAAAGTTATTTCAAGGGTTCCTTTATGTTAAAAAAGGTTGAGTAAGGCTGGTTTACATATATGTTAAAGCGGAAGTCCGCGAGGGGAAAAAAAAAATTAAGGCGGCCAGTAGCAGAGCGAGCAGGGAGGAGGGAGCCGGGCCGCTGACGTCAGCGGCCGCGGCGGCCGGCCAGAGCTCCCGGATGTGTGGAAAAGGACACCTATCTAAAGACAGGTCTCCTCTTCCCCCTCTCCCCCAAAAGGTGCCAAATGTGTCACCTGAGGGGGGAGGAATCCAACTAGCGGAAGTTCCACTTTAGGCCCATTCACAATTGTGTTTTCTGGTGTGGGGGTTAATGCACATGCTTTAACTTTCATTGCATTAATGCAGCCCATTCATTATAAATGGGCTGCACCACAACAGAGGAAAACACTTTACACGCAAACAATGTGTTGCACAGTTAAATATAAATATTCAATTAATACCACAACAAATTCAAGTATGGAAAGTGAAATATGCCCATAATAAAAGTGCCAAAATAATTTCCAAAAGTGCACCCACTTGTGAAGTTCCACCTTTAAATCGCTTTCCCCAACTTCAGTGCTCCGGCCACCACCACACCAAACTGCTTACCAGAGCCTCAGACCTCATAACACAGGAGGTCATAAAATGCTTTGGATCTCGCCCAGACGCATGGATGGCTTTTTTAATGCAGGATTCCGTATATGTTAAAAGTCGATTTCACATATGGAAGGAAGGAGGAACCCCATAGTGTAGTAATTTGCCAAACATTTTCATATAAAATCAGACTGCATGCTCACAAAAGGAAAATACAGTTAGGCATTCACACAATCAAATGCCGCCCATCTAAGCTGGCGTAATAATATCACCGCTTGACCCCATCCTTACATGTTTCGTTCCATAGAATGTCATCCAAGGGTTGCCAGAGGAGCTACTTTTTGAGATTATCTTGAGACTTTATGAACATATTTCACTTTTCACACTTGAATTTGTTGTAGTATTAACTGAAAATGTATATTTAAAGTGTTGATAACCAAGGACCCTGCATTCACTATATCTGGTCTCCCACAGTACACAGAACATGGAAATGCAATTATTTTAGTAAATATAAACTGCTAAATACCTTTTCTCATCAGCAGTATATAGCAGTCTTGTGACTTCTATCAGTGTCTGGTTAAAGCTTGTAGGAGGAGTTTTCATTCTCCTCCGACTGTCCTATGAGGCTGCAGGACCCCTGACCCTCTGTCTTCACAGTGCTGATTGGCCCTGTGCTGATCACATGCACCCTCCCAAGAAAGATGAAAACTCTCTACTAATACACACCAAACTGAGCATGTGCAGAGTGACTCCAAAGGCTCTGTACTATCAGGAGATGGATTGGGGACTGTGGAAGAAGGGGAGGATCAGAGGAGACAGGATCAAACAGCCTATTTACACAATGAGGGGGATTAACCCCTTAGGTTCCACAGTGAGTATAATAAGCATGCTTTACTACATATACAGACTGATTTTTACTGTTGTGGGTTTAGTAACACTTTAACTGTGCAACACATGTTTATATGTAATGTTTTCTATCACAATATCCTGATATCTGTGAGTGCTGCTGTTATCTCTGAAATGGTTTATTGATTTTAATTAGCAATGAGTGCAGTTTGTTTTTTATTTTTTATTTTGTTTTTAGAGGAAGAAACTTCCATGACCTTTTTTTTTTTTAACAACGCAGCACATAATAATACACAATCATGTGTTGTGGTGTGCTGCATTGTGTTGTGTGTTGGGTTCTACTGTAGAATGCATCGGAGTGCCTTTTACAATGAATGGCACCATATTACAGGTGTGCTGTCATTCATTGTGGCAATGCGTGTTAACGCTTACATTTTAGAGCGCGTTGACACAACACACAAGTGTTAATGGGCCCTAAGGATCAGTAAGGTCCTAATCCATTTTCAAGTGTGAAAAATACATTTCTCAGGTGTGACAGTTTTTTATGTTAAAGTTATTTGTGCCATACAATTTTGTGTTGGAATTGCTGGTTCTGAAACCCCTGCACCAAAAATACCCCAGACAGTTTTTAGAAGACAAAAACGAAAACAGCAAACAGTATTGGTAATTATAGATGAAATATCAACTTGATATAAGTTTGCCTTTAGACTTACTATATTCCTACAATATTGTGATCACATTGGGTTTGATTTACTAAAACGAGAGAGTGCAAAATATGGTGCATCTCTGCATAGAAACCAATCAGTTTTCTGTTTTTTTTACAAATCTTAATTGAAGAAGCTGAAGGTAGAAGCCGATTGGCTACACCAGCTGCACCAGATTTTGCCCCTTCTAGTTCTAGTAAATCAACCCTTTTGTGTTTATCTGTTCAGTACAGCATACCAGAAGACATTGCTTATGTGTAAATAATAATTCTAATAATTATGGTTATGGATTATATTCTGTAGATAGCAGATGAAGAGATATTACAGAGATGCCTTACCTCCGTATCATTCACTAACTGTCTGACAGTCATCATTCCTATATGATGGATACATGTCATCTAGGCAAGGGTTGTTATTCTAAGAGTAATTGCCTAAAGCATATGATGCCAAATAAATACTCATGTGTTGGGACATAATTGCCTAAGAGAGAACCTCTGTTATCCTCTAAGGTACAAATATGCACAGAAGGCTAATGACTAATTATATATAAACTGGGAACAAAGCGTTTATTTTTATTGTAATAGATAAGTCCAGACTTTTTTTTTTTTTGCTGATAAAGTTCAACTTAACTTTAACTTTGTTTAAGAAACAATTTCTGAAAAATGACTCTTCCTCATTTTTATTAACTGTGTCAAATAAAACAAATAAGTCAATTATGAATGTTATCCTGCAAACTTTGAAACTGGGTTAAAATCAGAAAATTCCCTTTTTTTTTATCTTCCTTCCTTCCTTCCTTCGGTTGCCATCGAGAGTATACTTCTTGTAGAAGACTGACAGCAAAAAAGACCATCTGTTCTGCCTTAATTTTTGTAACATTATTAAAGTGATTGTAAAGGATTTTTTTTTAATAGGAAACATGTAATACCTGCTCTATGCAATGGGTTTGCATAGAACAGCCATAATCCTCCTCCTTTGGGGTTCCTGGCTGGTGCTCCTGGCTCCTCCTCCCTGCCAAGTACCCCTTAGCAAGTCTATAGAAACACACAGTGCGGCTCAGTCCCACGCCCCGGTCCCTTGTCACTGGATTTGATTGACAGCAGCAGGAACCAATGGCTCTCACTGCTCTCACTAAAACCAGTGAGGAAGGGAGAGAGAGCAGCGTCTCTGCTCTCAGGCACATCGCTGAATCAAGATTTGGCTTAGGTAAATTTTTGGGGGGTGGGGGAAAGTGCACCTAAAAGGTTTTACCCTAATGCAGAGAATGCATTAAGGTAAATACAACTTTAGCCTTTACAAGCACTTTAAACATCGATCTTTGGTTTACAAACCATGTCTGCATTTACTTACAGTTAAAACTGACTCACTAACTCCAAATGAAAGTCTGTTCCAGTTATACACTACTCTTTTGCTAAAATTATACTTTCTAACATTATTCTTGGACTTTCATTCTGAGTTTGAGAACATGTCCCTGTATTCTTAATAGGGTTGCCACCTCATCCCTTTAAACCCAAACACATATTAATTACACAGGTTCTGGTGGTCATTAAGGTGGTGATTAACCTCCCTGGCGGTATTCCCGAGTGTGGCTCGGGGTGAATTTTCTGTGCCAAGAGCGGTAACCCCGAGCCACACTTGGGATTGCATCGCTGGATCCAGGCAGTGTTACTCACCTTGTTCCCTGGATCCAGCGATGTCCCCCCCACCCACTGTGTCTGCGGGCTGTGTCTTCCGCCCGATGCCTCTGTGTGCCGGGCTCCGTTCCCTGCGAGCATCGCGTCGCACGGGGGGGAGCCTGGTAGCAAATTCAAAAAGTGAATCACACATAACACATACAGTACACTGTAATCTGTAAGATTACATTACTGTATCAAGTGGCTTTTGATCAGCTATAAAACAGCGATAGTAAATAAGAATCATTTGCAGAATTGAGTGATACTGATTTTTGGGGGAATTTATCATCAGACACTGAAAGTGACGACAGCGACAATTCTGCAAATGAGCAAATTTCAGTGTTTTTGATTTAATTACATTATTGAATACATTTTATTACTATTATATTATTATTTTTGATAATTATTTATAGTTATTTATTATATTATAATTTGTTATTTCTTGTTTCAAACTTTATCATACTCGGGATGTTTACTAGACTCTGGTTTGGACAGATTTAAGTGAGTTATTCCTTAGAATTACAGGCCTACAATATAAAACAGCAAATTTCCATGCAAAATAATGGTACCGCTTTCAGCACCAAAAATCTGAAATAACCATACCACCAGGGAGGTTAAACTCACTTATCTTCCTTATCTGCATTAAATTAGCCCCAGAACATGTGTAATTAATATGTGTTTGGGTTTAAAGGGATGAGGTGGCAACCCCAATTCTTAATCACACTTTCATATTGAAAACGCTGCCCTCTGGAACCTTATTCACACCTGTCTTGTATTCAAAGGTTTCATTTATGTCCCTACTTTCCCTACATTCATTGAGGCTGTACATATTAAGCCCAATTGAACTCTCATTTTTGATCAGCTAAATATATCCCAGGTGCATCAAAAGAAGAGGTGTGCAAAATATCTGCTTCTCTCTTTCTTCAGAGATCTGCCACATCATGCATAGAAAAGCCTGTCCCCTGCCAGCATGCTGCTAAAAAGGAACTTATCTCTCTGTGTGGAAGCGGTGGTCCCTCATTTCTCGCTTGCTGCCGCTGACATCTTCTAAGGATTTTTTGGGGTTTGGTGTCTTTGGTCAACTTAAAGTAGAACTATAGGTAAAACTTTTTTTTTTCATTTTGGATAAAGTAAGGAAGGGTTATAACTGTTGTCAGATTTTTTTTTTCGCCACCTCTGTCCCATTGTGAAGATTTCCCTCACTTCTTATCCCATAGCCAAACAGCAAGTGAGGGGAAATCCCTGCAAATTAAAGGAATTTCTTGGGGACCCCCAGCTCACCAGAATCAGTGTCCCCATTGGAAGATTTCCCATCTATTACTTTTCTGGGGACAACCCAAAATGTGGGGTTTTCTTTTTACTTTCACTTTCAAATATAATGGTAAACAGGACAAATAGAGAGGGTGAATCTCCTTAACGGGGGCACAGATCACAATAGAAATTGACAGAGGCTCCCCTCCACTCTGTCCAAAACTAAAAAAAAGTTTTGCCTTTAGTTATACTTTAATTCACTAGCCTGGAACAGGACCACTGATAAGGCAGTACAGCCAGCCCTCCTGTACCGGGTCCAGGCCCCATCAGTTCAAAAGAGAGGCCCAGGCACCTGCTGAGCATTAACGATGGCTGTGCTGCCTTATTGCCAACTCTTGTGGCGGCCACTGCAGCTCTGCCGGCTTCTCCTCCTTTTTCAACCTCCGGCTGTGCTGCAGGGGGATTGGCATCTGTGTCCTCACCCCCCTCCACCCTGCTGTCCAGGCCACCCTGTGTGCCCCCCTCCCCTGCAGCATTCCCAGCTTCTCTCCTCTCCTCTCCCGCCAGCAGCTGCTGAGGGCACATAGGAGGATGTTTCAGGATGGAGAGCGGGGAGTGTGCGGAAAATATGTTCTATTTACCAGTCCCCTCCTTTCCTGAATGAACACAGTGAGCGATTGGCACCAATCACTCTCTGTGTCCATTCATCCCCGAAGCATAGTAAACTGTGTTTACTATGCTTCAGTTTGTGAATGAACTGGGAGCCTCAGAGCACTTCCCATTAATTCACTGTCCGGTGCAGCATAGGCTGTCTGTTTACACCCCTAATATTTTGCCAAAGCCCCCCCAACAAGGCTGTTAAAAAAAAAGGGGGGGCCTGTCAGGTAGGCTGTACAGGGTTCCATGATTCCTAACAGCAGCTCTGGCATAGAATGACATAACTCCCATGCAGTTACATGAGAGTTACTGTTCTAGGTACCGATGACATGCCAAGTTTGCACACTGAGCTGCTTTTGCATTGCTCACTGTGTAATATTACAAGAACATTAAAAACAAGAACTGGCAGACAGAAAAGGAGATTTTTTTTTGCAGAACAAATATACAATGTCTCTTCTGCAATAAAAAGTCTTCCTGCCAGCAATGACACAGAGTCATAGATGAGTGAAGGAAGAGAAAGACCAAATGGGTATTTCCCATTTTTTTAATTTATATTTTTTTGAAGAGGGGGCTTTTTGGCTTTTTGTCTAAGTATAGGTCTATGTTTGTCCCAAGCATGTCTGAATCAACTTACTGTTGACTGACTCACTACATCTGCTGGAAGTCTGTTTCAAGCACCAACTACTCTTTCATTCATTATTCCTGCTAGTTTGAGGTCATGTCCCCATGTTCTTGATCTTGGCTTCATATGGAAATACTGCCCTCCTCAACCTTTTTGCCTCTTCATGTATTGAAAGGTTTCAGTCATGTCTCCCCTTTCCCTTCTTTCAACACTGTAAATATTAGGTGCTTGAAGTTTTTCCTGATACATTTTATTGCCTAGACCTTTCACCATTTTCGTTGCCAGTCTCTGGACTCATTTTATCTTATCAATATCTTTTCATAAGTGAGGTATCCATAACTGGACACAGTATTCTTAAAGAGGGTGAACTAAAGATCTATATAGCGGAATCAGAACCTCCTTCCTCCTGCTGGTGATACCTCTAGTGATACATCTTAGAATTCTGTTTGCTTTTCCCACTGCACGGCCACACTGTTGGCTCATCTTGCAGTCATCTGAAATACGTACCCTAAAATCTTGTAGTGATGGCCAGCACTGTACCCCAATATCGTACTTTAACAAGGGATTATTTCCCCTGGGCTTTAGGTTTACCTACAGAATTACCAACAGTACTTATAAATCTCCAAAGGAACCCAGTATACATACAGTAGCAGTAGTTTTGAAATAAAATTACATTTACTACTTCAGTATTTGTTGGCTGTAGCTTCACACCAGGCTGAAGTCCAATTTATGGGTGTTTCTATGGGGCAGCTACAAACAGCACTGAAGCAACTGCTTTCTCTCCTTTCTGTAGATCTTATCTTGCGGCCCTGTGCCTCTTCTGCTCCCAAACATGTGCTAGCTTCTACACTAGTCTCTCTTGGACAACTTAGGCCAGACCCACCCATCCGCTATTCTATATTTTTAGTCTTTTTTCCATTAAAAATTTATTGAAGGTTAAATTGACAAGCAAATATAGCATGATACAGAAATTGAGGAATACAGAGAAAAAAGTCTATCCTAGTATTTCCACAGGTGGTATCAGAGGAGAGTAACCAGTGTACATACAGTGCCTTGCGAAAATATTCAGCCCCCTTTGAACTTTGCGACCTTTTGCCACATTTCAGGCTTCAAACATAAAGATATAAAACTGTAATTTTTTGTGAAGAATCAACAACAAGTGGGACACAATCATGAAGTGGAATGAAATTTATTGGATATTTCAACAATCAACAACAATTAACAAATAAAAAACTGAAAAATTGGGCGTGCAAAATTATTCGGCCCCTTTACTTTCGGTGCAGCAAACTCTCTCCAGAAGTTCAGTGAGGATCTCTGAATGATCCAATGTTGACCTCAATGACTAATGATGATAAATAGAATCCACCTGTGTGTAAAAAGTCAAAAAATAAACAATTAACAACAACTAACAACTTTATAGGTTATTTAAAGTAAGGTGAAGTACTAACACAGGGTGAACAACAACTAAGAAGTGTTTTTTAATGTCAAAATATAGAAATACAAACTTCGGACTTTACACCGTTTTCCAGCGTTTCAAGTTTCCCCCGACTTATAAAAGCGTTCCGTGACATACATGTGACCAATGAGAGGAGACTATGGTGGACACCTTTATGATCCTATCTGAAAAAAGAGACATAAGGAGTTAAAGACATAGTACGATATAAACGAACAGTTAAATTGGAAGTTATTTAAAAATTACCTTTTT
>BLSH010447457.1:693229-703596 GCA_018402905.1 Glandirana rugosa | reverse complement strand
CTACCCAAATGACCCCATTTTGGAAAGTAGACACCCCAAGCTATTTGCTGAGAGGCATGTTCAGTCCATGGAATATTTTAATTTTTTGTTGCAAGTGATTAAAAAAATGACCAAAAAAAATGACACAAAGTTGTCCCTGAAATGATATATTCCTCACACATGGCATGGGTATATGTGGAATTACACCCAAAAATACATTCTGCTGCTTCTCTTGAGTACAGGGATACCCCATGTGTGAGACTTTTTGGGAGCCTATCCGCGTACAGGACCCCAAAGCCAATCACCGCCTTCAGGATTTCTAAGGGCAAACATGTATGCCTTCACCCCACACTACCTATCACAGTTGTGGAGGCCATGGAATGCCCAGATAGCAAAAAAAAAACAAATGACCCAATTTTGGAAAGTAGACACCCCAAGCTATTTGTTGAGAGGCATGTTGAGTTCATGGAATATTTTATATTTTGCCACAAGTTTTGGGGAAATGACAATTTTTTTTTTTAACAAAGTTGTCACTAAATGATATGTTGTTCTAACATGCCATGGGTATATGTGAAATTACACCCCAAAATAAATTCTGCTGCTTATTTTGAATATGGGGATATCACATATGTGAGCTTTTTGGCAGTCTAGCTGAGTATGGGACCCCGAAAACCAATCACAGCCTTCATGCTTTCTAAGGGCATAAAATGGTGATTTTGCTCCTCACTCCCTATCACGGCTTCAGAGGCCATGGCATTTTGGAAAGTAGACACTCCATGCTGAGAGGCACGTTGAGTATTTTGCAGGTCTCACTTTTTGTCACAAAGTTTTGAAATTTGAAAAAAGAGAAAAAAAATACATTTTCTGTATATTTTTTCATTTTTCAAAACAAATGAGAGCTGCAAAATACACATCATGCCTCTTAGCAAATACCTTGGGGTGTCTAAAATCACCATTTTATGCTCTTAGAAAGCCTGAAGGCAGTGATTGGTTTGTGGGGTTCTGTGCGCGGATAGGCTCCAAAAAAGTCTCACACATGGGGTATCCCCGTACTCAAGAGAAGCAGCAGAATGTATTTTGGGGTGTAATTTCACATATAAGTAATTTCCCTGAAACGTGTGACAAAATATAAAATATTCCATGGACTCAACATGCCCCTCAGAAAATATATTGCGGAGTCTACATTCCAAAATGGGTCATTTGGGGGGGGGGGTTGCTATCTAAGCATTTCATGGCTTCCGCAATAGGTGGTATGGGGTGAATGCATAAATTTTCGCCCTTAGAAATGCTAAAGGGGTGATTGGTTTTTGGGATCCCAAACGCAGATAGACTCACAAAAAGTCTCACACATGGGGTATCCCCATACTCAGGAGAAACAGCAGAATGTATTTTGGGGTGTTATTCCACATATACCCATGGCATGTGTGAGCAATATATAATTTCAGTGACAACTTTGTGTCATTTTTTTTTTTTGTCATTTTTCAATCACTTGCAACAAAAAAAAAAATATTCCAGGGAATCAACATGCAAGCAAATAGCTTGTGTGATAAGATGCTTCCCCAATTTCCCAATGGAGCGGTTTATATCCGAAGTCATGAAATGCTCGTAGCCTCCGGTATCTTAGGCCATAGAGATGATTGGAGCCATTCCAGTCTTCAATCAGCTCTATGGTCAGCTGTCGGAACCACCAGCTGCACAGGAGAGCCAGAGAAAACCATGTAAGACGGCCAGAGGGGGGCGTTCCCTCCCACTGCTTGTAAAAGCAGTCTAGCAGCTAATCAGCCACTAGGATTGCTTTTACATGAAAGCCAGCTGAAAAGAACGATACCTAGATGATACCTATACCTGCAGGCATCATTCCAGTATAACCACTCTAAGACCAGCAACATACTAATGTGTCGCTGGTCCTTGTTGGGCATATGTTGTAATGTTCTTTTTTTCATGTAGCCTGTGGGTTAAATGAAAAAAATGAATCAATCGGTGGGTATGCCCACCATTAGCAAACCTCCATTCATCCACCCACTTCTAATGGTGGGCATAGCCCCTTTTAAAAAATATATACCGGAGCATAGGAGCAAACAGCCCCAATTTCCACCCCTGCCCCTATGCTCGGGTATATATGCTCTTTTTTAACTGTGATGGTGAAATCACCTCCGACAGCACTGGAGTCACTGTTTTATATATGGTGGGAGTAAACGCTATTGCTGTCACCCTAAATAAATCAGCGCTGCAGCTGGTGTACCTGAAAACCAAATAAAGATTAATAAAACACAGTAACATATAAAAAAATAACATTCCTGCTAAGAAGAAAAAGTAATTAAACGTTGCATGAAAACATTATAAAAACATTGCATACCTGCAAAAAAAAATGTTATTTTATATATATTTTGGTTATTATAACTTTTTTTGTTTTTTTTTTTTGTTTTTTTGGTACGCTTTTTTTTTATAACAGTAAACAGTAAAGGTTAGGGTCTCTAAAAATGCAGTGACAGCTTTGGAGACCCTGTGAACGTGTGCCCTATTCCTGTGTAGTGCTGTTCCCTATGCTAATACTCAACTAGTTTATGGTAGCGCTTGAAACAGTCACCAATGCAGAGACCAGGCTGGCAAAAACAGGTTTGCCAATAATAACGGGTGTCATGCCTGTATCCATGTCCTTGGCAGAAACAACATTTTTTTTGGGGAAGCTCGTTGGGTAGGGGTACCAGGGATGCATGTGGAAAATACCATCCATGCAGCCGGCTCAGTGCATTTGGATTGGGAACATGGGGTGCAGAACCATCTGGATACAGAAGGGCTCTGATGACCTCAGGAGAGGTCCAGTCCGTCCTGATGCTTTGTATAGCACAAAAGTGTTCAGCAAAGCCAGTTGGAATAAGTAAACAGACACTCTTTTGTACCAGCTTCTGGACAGCGCCAATAACTAGTCATTGAGGTCCACCCCACCCATATTTTGGTTATATTTATGGACACAGAGGGGTTTCTCCACAACACCAGTCGCCGTTCTAATTTGGATAGCCGTGTCTGCGTGAATGAAGGACAGAATGAAAACATCCCTTGTATCCCTCCTCTTCATTGTGAGCAAATTACTACATCTCAAGAAGGCTCTCTCCCCTCGACTAAGTTGGGATTCTACCAACCGTTGGGGGAAGCCCCTGCGATTAAATCGCACAGCACTGATTTGGTGATCAAACAAGTGACTAAAAAGTGGCACGCTTGTGTAGTAATTGTCCACATACCAATGGTTCCCCTTTCCGGATAAGCATGACACCAAGCTCCACACAATTTTGCCAGCACTCTCCATGTAGTCTGGGCATCCTTCTGGCTCTACATGACTATCTGCCCTCATAAACCATAAAACTACATGTATAGCCTGTGGCCCTGTCACAGAGCTTATACAACTTGACTCCGTATCTGGAACGCTTGCTGGGGACGTACTGTTTGAAAGCAAGATGGCCAGCAAATTTAATCAGGGACTCGTCCATGCACACAACTTGGTTGGGAATAAAATGTGCTGCGAACTGCTGATTGAAGTGGTTTATGAGGGGCCAAATTTTGTAGAGCCGGTCAGAAGAAGACATACATATGCAATTCGGGTTCTTTCTGCATGCCCATGTTGAGGGTAAGGCCCAGAAAAGTCTTAAATTCGGAAACCGTAATTGGTTTCCAATCTCTGGCAAGTGACATATGGGGATTAGCGGCAATGTATTGACCAGCATATAAATAGCTTTGGTCCACAATAGATCTATAGAGATCTCCAGCGAAATACAGCGAATAAAAATCAATGGCCCTTAAGTCAACTGTATTCACCGTGATTCCGGGTTGGCCAGTGAATGGGGAAAGTACAGGCGCTGCATCAGTGGGGGGTTGCCAAGCAAGGTTTGCAAGGAAGGGCATTGTGGGCTCTGTGGGCCAGTGTTCATCTTTGTCTTTGTGGCTGCGGGACACTACTTGTGCTAGCCACACCAACTTGAACTGCATTTATGGGACTCGCCACTTCACCAAGTGTTACTATAGTGCTGGCTGTATGACCAGGATTTACTGGGCCTCTGGTGCTTGCCAGGTCACCAGGAGTAGCGGCGCTAGTACTGGCTCTCTGGTCCATATGAGAGCATTGCGGTTCATGCACCTCAGCAACAGCAAAACAGGATCTGGTACACTTGATCTTAGCAGGGACCACTCCATTGTCAGAGCTATCTGTCATGGAGCCGCTGTTGTCTACGAGTATGTATGAGTCTGAATCTGACAGTGAGGCTTCCCCATCGCCCTCTTCTGTCATGCTCAGCAATGCATAGGCCTCTTCACTAGTGTACCTTGGATTTGCCAGATTGTCAGATTTCGCAGGGATCGGGCATGATCTCTGTGAATGCTGCAGATATGTATTCTGTGTTTGGTAAGTGTCAGTGATCTATTAGATCCTGCACTTGGGTGGGCTAGCCTGGGTGGAGGGGTTAAACGCAGGTGCTAGCAGGTATCTGTGCTGATCCCTCTAACGCTGTGCTTTTTAGAACACTAATCTAGTGGGGATGCTAATATATATCTGATCAGATCAGATATTGATCTGATCAGATACTGCAATAGTATCTAACACCTAACTAACTGGCCCTGCCTGGTGTTTACGCTGACCCTAACGCACACTAAAACCTAACTGGGGACACCGCCGATTGAGGGTTAAAACCTATAAAAGGTATATATATTATATATACGGCGGGTAACCTGATGGGGAAAAAAACTATCTAGCTAGCTATCATCACCCGTGACACTTATATAGTGATCACAGGTGACAGGGTGCAATCAAGGGATTAAAAACTTTATTAGGGGGTGTAAGGAAGGTATTTACACCTACCTAGGCCTAATACTACCTACCTTAACACTAATTAGTATCACAAGGGTCTCAAGTACAGCAATCAGTGAATGATCTGATCGCTGCACTCAGTGACACAGTGACAGGGGTTGACAAGAGTGAAGGGGTTAACTGGGGGGGTGATCAGGGGGTGATCAAAGGGTTAAAAGTGTGCTTATGTGTACTGGTGTCAGTGTAGTGTTAGTGCAACTCATGTTTCTGATGTCTTTTCTACTCTCTGCAATGGAAAAGAACGCAGAGAGGGGAGATGATATCACTTCCCCTGTCTGTGTTTACATTCCACAGACAGGGGAGGCATCCCATTTGCTGGGACTAATCAACAGGGATAGACCAAAATTCATTGGTCTATTCCTGTGGATTGAGCGGTCCTGTAGCAAATCGGACCGCTGAGACGCGCACGCACGCAGCCAGGTGGGAATATATTGTTTAAGGCTGAAAAGTCAATAGCCATAGAGTAATATAGGTTAGTTCAGTTCGTGGAATATGCTTCGGGAACTCTCATATACTGCAGTTCGTGTCTACCGTGTCTGATATAAGTCCCTGAGTTGGTAGTAGGCCTTGGGCTTGCTCGTATTTGGCCCATTTCTTGGCAAACCTTGTCCGTTTGAGTGGATCCGGAAAAGTCAATAGCTGTAGAGTAATATAGGTTAGTTCAGTTCGTGGAATATGCTTCGGGAACTCTCACATACTGCAGTTAGTGTCTACCGTGTCTGATATAGGTCCCTGAGTTGGTAGTAGGCCTTGGGTTTGCTAGTATTTGGCCCATTTCTTTGCAAACCTTGTCCGTTTGAGTGGATCCGGAAAAGTCAATAGCCGTAGAGTAATATAGGTTAGTTCAGTTCGTGGAATATGCTTAGGGAACTCTCATATACTGCAGTTCGTGTCTACCGTGTCTGATATAGGTCCCTGAGTTGGTAGTAGGCCTTGGGTTTGCTAGTATTTGGCCCATTTCTTGGCAAACCTTGTCCGTTTGAGTGGATCTGGGGAAGATAGGTCCAGTTTGTCCAGATTGTATAGGTTCTTCAGGTCTTTGTGCACATCCTTTATTGTTGGAGGGGATGTGTATGTCCAAGCCCTCAAGATAGCCCTCCTGCCAGTCATGTAACACGTAGAAAGCTAGGACTTGTTGGGCTGTATCATATTGAGCATTTTCTTGTCAGAGGCTTGCATCAGAGGGCCGAAGGTGCCGAAGAGCAGTTACACGCTTTTAGCAGTTCCACTTTGGACCAAAAGCGTGTAATAGTGGGGCACAACCATAGTCCGTGAAGAAGAGGTTTGGAGGATTTGCAGTTTGGGCATTGGGCTCCCACGGGGTGGTCAGGTGAGTATAAGTGGGCTATCTTAAATTGCTGTTCTCTCCAAAATTTGTTAGATATGTGGGCACAAGTAGTGTATCCGTGCAGTACGTGTTCGCCGGCTGTTAGGGAGCCAAGAATAAAGTTCCAAACCTTGAAAGTCAATAGGTCCGTTGGGAGCTTTGGAGTATTCAGAAGGAGTTTATACATTTCCGAGATTTTATGACTCTTGTCATGAATAAGGCGGTCAATGATGGAGGTTTTGGTTCAGCATTTCTTGTGGGGCATTGGCTAATGGCAAAGCTGACAGCTTGATTGAGATACAGACTATGGTACTTGGGAAGGTTGAAGTTGTTGCAGGCCTGTTCAGGGGAAAGCGGTCATCCCATGGTATCATCAAAGAGTTGGCGAATCTGAGAAGGCCTTTAGAGGGCCAGTCAGAATAGATTTGGTTGTGGCTGGTTTGAGGGAATAGGGGGTGTCCATGGATGGGTAGTGATTTGGAGTAGCGAGGGGTAGTGCCCGCTATCTTGCAAGACTCTCTCCAGGCCACTATTGTGTCTCTAATGAGGATATTGTTTTTCAGCTGGGGTGGGATATCTTAGGTTTGGCAGTGGATTATCACTGCTAGGTTGAAGGGATGGGCCATTTGTGATTCCAACTCAAAGTTTGTGTATCTAGAGGTTCTCCTGATCCAATTCAACCTCACCCTCAAGAGGCAGGAAATATTATACAGCCTGATGTTGGGAAGACTGGTCCCCCCCAAGTGTTTGGGGAGGAACAGTTTGTGGATGGAGATGCAGGGTTTCTTCTTCTTCCAAATGAAAGCAGAGCTTTATTTAGTCTGGTGACATCAGAGTGTTTCAGGAGCATCGGGACTGTTTGAAGGGGGTAAAGTATTTGTGGGAAACTAACCATCTTGAAGAGGTGGCACCTACCAAAAAATGAGAGGTGGAGTTTTGACCAGTTATCCAGTTCTGAGATAATCTTATTGAGGGTAGGGGGGAAAATTAGGGTATAAATTGACGGTGGAGATTTTCCAATTTTGATTCCCAGATATTTGATGTGGTGATTTATGACCTTAAAGGGTGTGTGTGAGCCCCAGTCAGGGGTGTGAAAGTGAAGGAGAGGAAGTACCTCGCTCTTATCAAAGTTTATTCTCAGGCCCGAATATGTTCTGAACATGACGAAAATGTCCTTAATTATGGGAATGTCTTTGTGTGGTTGGGCGGTGAAAATTAGGATGTCGTCTGCGAACAGTGCCGTGCGGACCTCTCGAGCACTGATGTTAATGCCGTGGAGTTCAGGGTTGGAAGTTAAGTGGCGGGAGAGCGGCTCTATAGCTATGTTAAAAAGTAGGGGGGACAGCGGGCATCCCTGCCGTATGCCTTTATGGAGTCTGATGGGGCTGGAGAGGTGCCGAGTACATTTCACGCACTAGATGCAGGAAGGGGTCCGAAAAGCCCATTTTTGCTAACACCATGTCCAGCCAATGGAAGCTAAAGGAAAGGAATGTGATCAGGCCATACCACCAAGACAAGCCTCCATCCCTAATTAGGTACATATACAGAGAACTGGTGGTCAAGGGACTTTAAATGAGGCGAGTCAAGAACATGATGTAAACATATGGTAAAAAATAAATTTAAACGAATTTATTGTATACAATGAGAACACATGATTGTATGTAGCAGCAAATACAGTAGATGAATCAAAAACATGGAGAAAACATAAAAAAAGCTGACAATAATCAAAATAATTCAATGATGTAAAAATATGATATCATAATACAGACAGATGTACAGTGACAATGAGCTATAGCATTGCATCTGCTCTAGATTAAAAATACTCTACGCGTTTCGAGGATCCGTCCTCTTGTCAGAAGTATCATGTCAAATTGATCTATGGGTATGGATATACATATAGTGCGTTCCTTATAAGAAACAAAGGTGAGGGATCATAGGTAGAAAGATACAAAATATTTCTTACATGTCAGCTTTTTGGCCCAAAAAAGTAACAGAAAGACAGTGGCGTTCACTGCAGTGTCAGTCCTGAGGCTGAGGCGGGGGCAAAAACGCCCAAGCCGTGAACAACAACCAGGCAGCAAATCAGGATCCATAGAGAGATAAGTGGAAAGAACCTCTAATCCACACCATACTAAAATGATCAAAAAAGAATATGTCATTGGGCACCCTTAGTATGATACTGAAAGGAGTCAAGTAAAGGGGTCTAGGTGTGAAGATAAGAGGAGACAAGAGCAAGGGGTGACTGAGGGGGTGCATGAAACCACCAAGAGAGATAAATTGTTCATAATTAGAGTTGATTGAACCTCTGGAAGTTCGGGTTCTGCTGGTTCGGCCGAACTTCAGGACAAAGTCCAGGTTCGGGTCCGGACTGGACCTGAACTTTGACACGGACCCCGAACCCCATTGAAATCAATGGGGACCCAAACTTTTAGGCACAAAAATGGCTGTAACAAAGTCCTGGAAAGTCCTAGAGGTCTGCAAAAGGAAGGAAAATGGGGGTAAGGGTCAGACAAGTGCCCTACAAAGAAATGGGGATAGGGAAATAACATAAAATACATTTTAAGCTAAAATCACATAAAAAAATCAAAAATGGAGGTGGATGTGGAGTTGGAGGTTGAGGAGGCGGTGAAAGTGGCGGTGGAGGAGGAGGAGGTAGCCAACACAGTTTTTTTTATTTTTGGAATTTTTTGTTTGTTTTTTAAACCAGCAATGTAGATGCACTTTTTAATTTTGTGCAAGAAACAATAATCTGTCCCTTTAAGCAACAGTAGGAACCTCTCCCTATAGAAGTAGGAGATGATTTAAGATTCTAAAATCATCTCCAAGTTGTACAGGCAAAGCCTCCAGCTGTTGCTTTAAGGGAAAGATCAGTGTTCTAAAATCATCTTCAAATTGTGTGGAAAATCCTTATATCAGCCGCAGAGAAGCCATATTAGTGTTTTAAAATCATCATCAAATTGTGTGGAAAATCATTATATCAGCCGCAGAGAAGTCATATTAGTGTTTTAAAATCATCTTCAAATTGTGTGGAAAATCCTTATATCATCCGCAGAGAAACCATATTAGTGGTTTCAAACCATCATCAAATTGTGTGGAAAATCCTTATATCAGCCGCAGAGAAGCCATATTAGTGTTTTAAAATCATCATCAAATTGTGTGGAAAATCCTTATGTCAGCCGCAGAAAAGCCATATTAGTGTTTTAAAATCATCTTCAAATTGTGTGGAAAATCATTATATCAGCCCCTGAGAAGCCATATTAGTGTTTTAAAATCATCATCAAATTGTGTGGAAAATCCTTATATCAGCCGCAGAGAAGCCATATTAGTGTTTTAAAATCATCATCAAATTGTGTGGAAAATCCTTATATCAGCCAAAGAGAAGCCATATTCGTGTTTTAAAATCATCTTCAAAGTGTGTGGAAAATCCTTATATCATCCGCAGAGAATCCGTATTAGTGTTTTAAAATCATCATCAAATTGTGTGGAAAATCCTTATATCAGCTGCAGATAAGCCATATTAGTGTTTTAAAATCATCATCAAATTGTATGGGAAAAAAGCCTATCTCAGCCTGAGAGAAGCCATATTAGTGTTCTAAAACACACAATTTGAAAATGATTTTAAAACACTAATATGGCTTCTCTGCGGCTGTTAGGAAAAGGAACCAATTCCGGCTAAAATCTGTTGTTACGGCGGTGGTGCGCACATTTGCGCGCGTGCGCGCGCTCCCGTGCGCGCGCTCCCGTGCGCGCCCGCGTGTGCGCGCGCACGCGCTCCCGTGCGCGCGCACGCGCTCCCGTGCGCGCGCACGCGCCGGAAACGGCGCCAAATGGGCCTATTTAAGCCTGGAGACTGCTGGGACCAAGTGCTGCTCGCTCTAGCTACGAGGTCCTCTGCACGTCCATCTTCCTACCAGCAAGTCCGACCCAGCCGTTGTCCGACCGTCCTTCCATGTTTCCTAGTCCGTTTTCTCATCAGTTTCAGGTTCGTTCCAAGCAATTGCCCGCCCGTCGTCTCCATGTTCCCTCATCTGTTAGCCTACCAGCACCCATCGGCCCCAGCCACGTCCATCGTCTGTCGTCCAGTCCTGTTCGGCCCAGTTGTCCTCCATCTCGTTATGCCCTTGTCCATAGGTCTCGGCTCCGCATGTCCAGCCCTTGCGACATCTCGCTCGTCGTGAACCAGGGTCGTCAGAGGTCCGAATTTAT
>BLSH010447457.1:665342-675472 GCA_018402905.1 Glandirana rugosa | reverse complement strand
CAATTGTCAGTTAAAGCAACGCAGTGCCAAATCGCAAAAAGTGCTCAGGTCCTAAAGCGTGAATTCCTTCCGGGGCTGAAGTGGTTAAAGGAATATATTTTTTTTTCACTTTAACCATTATTAAAACCACTGCTCCTGAAAAAAAAAAAAGAGTAACTTTTTTTTTCTATTCAGACATGTGCCCTGGGGCTAAGGCTGTTACAATTAGAGAGAGGGGGTGGAAAAGTTTTTTTTTTTTTTTTTGGGCAATGAACTTGCATACAACTGCAAGTTCAATCCCAGCCAACATCAACACATAACCTGAGAGGCATCTTCACAGGCAAATAGAGCTCGTAAGTGTGCTATATTACTCGAGTGGGTGAGAGCTGAAGTTGTAATTGCCTTTAACTGGGAGTTATTTTAAGACACTGCTGGAGTAGATTTGGGAGGTATAGTAAATCAGGGCCATAGTGTTGTGTGTTTCTTCCAAAAAACTCAACTTTGGTTTCATCTGTCCACAGAATATTTTGCCAGTACTGCTGTGGAACATCCAGGTGCTCTTGTGCAAACTGTAAACATGCAGCAATGTTTTTTTAGGACAGCAGTGGCTACCTCTTTGGTATCCTCCCATAAAATCTATTCTTGTTTAGTGTTTTCTATATCGTAGATTCGCTAACAGGGATGTTAGCATATGCCAGAGACTTTTGTAAGTCTTTAGCTGACACTCTAGGATTCTTCTTCACCTCACTGAGCAGTCTGCACTGTGCTCTTACAGTCATCTTTACAGGACGGCCACTCCTAGGGAGAGTAGCAGCAGTGCTG
Source organism: Glandirana rugosa (assembly GCA_018402905.1). Classification (NCBI taxonomy): domain Eukaryota; kingdom Metazoa; phylum Chordata; class Amphibia; order Anura; family Ranidae; genus Glandirana; species Glandirana rugosa. Next base: position 674,671 of record BLSH010447457.1, on the reverse strand, counting down.
AACTTTCTCCATTTATAGACAATTTGTCTTACCATGGACTGATGAACAGCAAGGCTTTTGGAGATACTTTTATAACCCTTTCCAGCTTTATGCAAGTCAACAATTCTTAATCGTAGGTCGTCTGAGAGCTTTTTTGTGTGAGGCATCATTCACACCAGGCAATGCTTCTTGTGAAAAGCAAACCCAGAACTGGTGTGTGTTTTTTTTATAGGGCAGGGCAGCTGTAACCAACACCTCCAATCTCAACTCATTGATTGGACTCCATTTGGCTGACACCTCATTAGCTCTTGGAGATGTCATTATTCTAGGGGTTCACATACTTTTTCCACCTGCACTGTGAATGTTTACATGGTGAATTCAATAAAAACATGTAGAGTTGATCGAACCCCTGGATGTTCGGGTTCGGTGGGTTCAGCCGAACTTCGGGAAAAAGTCCGGATTCGGTACCAAACTTGACCCGAACTTTACCCCGAACCCCATTGAATTCAATGGGGACCCAAACTTTTCGGCACAAAAATGACTGTAAAAAAGTCCTGGAAAGTGCTAGAGGGCTGCAAAATGATTTTAGAACAATAATCTGTCCCTCTAAGCATTAGACTCTACCTAGTCCAGTCAGATCATTCTGTAATGCAGGATGAGAGCTACAATCTGTCCCTAAAAGCAGTAGTAGTATTAATCTCTACCTATCTATCTATCTGCAATCTGTCCCTCACAGCACCGGCAGCATCATCTCCCTACACTACCCAGAGAGCATGTGACATGCAGCACTATGTGACTCCAGCTTATAAAGAGGATGGGTCACATGATGCACTGGCCAATCACAGCCATGCCATTAGTAGGCATGGCTGTGATGGCTTCTAAGGGCAAACCAGTGAAATGCTTGTTGATTGGCTGCCCTGCAGCTATTCAACATGCATGATCAAATACCCGAACCCAGAACTCGAACCCAAACTTTCTTTCAAATGTCCGGGTTCGGGTCAAGGTCACGGACACCCCAAAGTTCTGTACGAACCTGACCTTTACAGTTCGGGTTCGCTCAACTCTAAAAACATGGTAACATTTAATTCTTTGTGTGTTATTAGTTTAAGCAGACTGTGATTGTCTATTGTTGTGACTTAGATGAAGATCAGATCACATTTTATGACCAATTTGTGCAGAAATCCATATCATTCCAAAGGGTTCACATACTTTTCCTTGCAACTGTATATATATATATATATATATATATATATATTTGCAAGAAAAAGTTTGTGAACCCTTTGGAATGATATGGATTTCTGCACAAATTGGTCATAAAATGTCATAAAAGCAAGTGTGTTAAATGTGGTGTTATCGCTCTCACTCTCTCATACTATATATATATATTCTTACACTGCCTGGACGGACTCTATATACTATACACTGAATGATCTGTATATAGTCTACTCTGAATGCAGCGTATTATATACTGTATATATATACTATATACTGTATATATATATATATATATATATATATATATATTCTTACACTGCCTGAATGTACTCTATGTACTATACACTGAATGAGCTGTATATATAGTCTACACTGAATGCAGCTTAATATATATATATATATGATATACTGTATATATACAGTATCTCACAAAAATGAATACACCCCCTCACATTTTTGAAAAATACTTCATTATATCTTTTCATGTGACAACATTGAAGAAATTCCACTTTGTTACAATGTAAAGTAGTGAGTGTACAGCTTGTATAACAGTGTAAATTTGCTGTCCCTTAAAATAACTCAACACACAGTCATCAATGTTTAAACCACTGCCAACAAAAGTGAGTACAACCCTAAGTGAAGATGTCCAAATTGGGCCCAATTAGCCATTTTCCCTCCCCGCTGTCATGTGACTCGTTCGTGTTACAAGGTCTCAGGTGTGAATAAGGAGCAGGTGTGTTAAATTTGGTGTTATCGCTCTCACTCTCTCATACTGGTCACTGGAAGTTCAACATGGCACCTCGTGGCAAAGAACTCTCTGAGGATCTGAAAAAAGAATTGATGCTCTACATAAAGATGGCCTAGGCTATAAGAAGAGCCCCAAGACCCTGAAACTGAGCTGCAGCACAGTGGCCAAGACCATACAGCAATTTAACAGGACAGGTTCTACTCAGAAGGGGCCTCGCCATGATCGGCCAAAGAAGTAGAGTGCACGTGCTCAGCATCATATCCAGAGGTTGTCTTTGGGAAATAGACATATGAATGCTGGCAGCATTGTTGCAGAGGTTGAAAGGGTGGGGGGTCAGCCTGGCAGTGCTCAGACCATATGCCGCACACTGCATCAAATTGGTCTGCATGGCTGTCATCCCAGAAGGAAGCCTCTTCTAAAGATTATGCTCAAGAAAGTCTGCAAACAGTTTGCTGAAGACAAGCAGACTAAGGACATGAATTACTGGAACCATGTCCTGTGGTCTGATGAGACCAAGATAAACTTATTTGGTTCAGATGGTGCCAAGCATGTGTGTCGGCAACCAGGTGAGGAGTACAAAGGCAAGTGTGTCTTACCTATAGTCAAGCATGGTGGTGGGAGGGTCATGGTCTGGAGCTGCATGAGTGCTGCCAGCACTGGGGAGCTGCAGTTCATTGAGGGAACCATGAATGCCAAAATATACTGTGACATAATGAAGCAGCGCATGATCCCCTCACTTTGGAGACTGGGCCGCAGGGCAGTATTCCAACATGATAATGACCCCAAACAAACCTCCAAGATGACCACTGCCTTGCTAAAGAAGCTGAGGGTAAAGGTGATGGAATGGTTAAGCATGTCTCCACACTTAAACCCTATTGAGCATCTATGGGGCATCCTCAAATGGAAGGTGGAGGAGTGCAAGGTCTTTAACATATACAAGCTCTGTGATGCCATCATGGAGGAGTGGAAGAGGACTCCAGTGGCAACCAGTGAAGCTCCGGTGAACTCCATGCCCAAGAAGTTTAACCACTTCATATCCAAGCCATTTCTGGCACTCCTCTCCTACATGTACAAATCATAATTTTTTTGCTAGAAAATTACTCAGAACCCCCAAACATTATATATGGTTTTTTAGCAAAGATTCTAGGGAATAAAATGGCTGTTGTTGCAACTTTTTATGTCATGCCGTATTTGCGCAGCGATTTTTCGAACGTGTTTTTTTTTTAAAAAAAACAGTTTCATGAATTAACCACTTCCTTACTGGGCACATAAACCCCCCTCCTGCCCAGACCAATTTTTGGCTTTCAGCGCTGTCGCATTTTGAATGACAATTGCGCGGTCGTGCGATGTTGTACCCAAACAAAATTAATGTCCTTTTTTCCCCACAAATAGAGATTTCTTTTGGTGGTATTTGATCACCTCTGCGGTTTTTATTTTTTGCGCTCCATCGGCGGTTCCCCGTTCTGCAGCTCCGCAGGCAATTGCGGGTCTTGAGCGGACATCGAGTCCACCCGAGCCGTGGGCACGCCCACGCAATGTGCGGCGGCCGCACACACGCGCCCCCGCCACCTGTGAATGCATGCTGGGGGCATGGAAAGGGGAGGACGTCAATAGACGTCCTCCTGGAGATTAAGATCCGCGCTGTAGCCGTCTTTCGTCTATAGCACGGATCTCAACAGGTTAAAAAAAAAACAGTAAAGTTAGCCCAATTTTTTTTTTTATAATGTGAAAGATGATGTTACGCCGAGTAAATAGATACCCACCATGTCACATTTTAAAATTGCACAAACTTGTGGAATGGCGCCGAACTTTGCTACTTAAAAATCTCCATAGGCGATGCTTTAAAAATGTTTACAGGTTAGGTGTTTTGAGTTACAGAGGAGGTCTTGGGCTAGAATTATTGCTCTTACTCTAACGCATGCGGCGATACCTCACATGTGTGGTTTGAACGTCGTTTACATATGCAGGCGCGACTTAAATATGCGTTCGCTTCTGTGCGCGAGCTCGCGGGGACGGGGCACTTCAAATTTTTTTTCTTTCTTATTTTACTTTTATTCTTTTTATTTTTACACTTTCACTTTAATTTTTTTTTTTTTTGATCACTTTTATTCCTATTACAAGGAATGTAAACATCCCTTGTAATGGGAAAAGTGTGTGACAGGTCCTCTTTATGGAGAGATGCAGGGTCTATAAGACCCTACATCTCCCCTCCACACTGGAAAGGCTGAGATCAGAAAAAAAAACGGACGATCTCAGCCTTTCCTTCCCCTTTAACTGCCTTTGATTACTTCGGAGACCCGGACGTGACGTCATGACGTGCGCCCGAGCCTCCAAGAGCCATAGAGATGACCGAGGGCCATCTGTCCCTCGGAAATCTCTGGTATCAAGTTCCGGCGGCAGGCGATTCCTTCTCTCGGTCACCGATCGCTCAGGTGAGTCGGGAGAAGCACCGGAGGGCGGCGGGAGGGGGGCGTCCCCTTCCACCACCTGTAGGAACAATCCAGCGGCTGAACTGCCGCTATTATCATTCTTACAGTGATGAGAATCGCCTGCTCTAAAAAACGTTACCTCAATGATGCCTGCAGGTGCCGGCATCATTGAGATATCACCAGTGAAATCCCAGGACATCCATGGACGTCCTAAGGATCTGAACTGGTTAAGGCAGTGCTGGAAAATAATGGTAGCCACACAAAATATTGGCACTTTTGGGCCTAATTTGGACATTTTAACTTAGGGGTGTACTCACTTTTGTTGCCAGTGGTTTAGACATTAAGGACTGTGTGTTGAGTTATTTTGAGGGGACAGCAAATTTACACTGTTATACAAGCTGTACACTCACGTTTGTGAGATACTGGGTATATATATACACTACTTGAATTGACTCTATATACTATACACAGAATTAGCTGTATATATAGTCTACACTGAATGCAGCATAATATATATATATTTCATGTGACAACATTGAAGAAATGGCACTTTGCTACAATGTAAAGTACAGCTTGTATAACAGTGTAAATTTGCTTTCCCCTAAAAATAATTCAACACAAGCCATTAATGTCTAAACCACTGGCAACAAAAGTGAGTACACCCCTAAGTGAAAATGTCCAAATTGGGTCCAATTAGCATTTTCCCTCCCCGGTGTCATGTGGCTCATTAGTGTTACAAGGTCTCAAGTGTGAATGCGAAGTAGGTTTGTTAAATTTGGTGCTATCGCTCTCACTCTCTCATACTGGTCACTGGAAGCTCAACATGGCACCTCATGGCAAAGAACTCTGAGGTTCTGAAAAAAAGAATTGTTGCTTTATATAAATATAGCCTAGGCTATAAGAAGATTGCCAAGACCCTGAAACTGAGATGCAGCACTCTGGCCGAGACCATTCATCAGTTTTTTTTAAGTATTTTATTGGGTTTTTACAAGTTATACACAGAGACTGGTATGTTTACAGAGATGTGTTTGCATATTAAACTAGGAGACCAAAAGGTAGATATGTTTGTAACATAAAAACATAATAGCATAATAGCATAACTCAGGGGGGCAAGGAGGAGAGAGGGGAGGAGATATAGGGAGGAGGGGGAGGGAGGGGAAGAAAAAAAAAGGATGGGGGGAGGGGGGATGTGGGAACACCATGTTGGAGCATTTAGGAGTCTGATGAATACCAAAATAACCAAGTGGTTACCGTGACCCACCGGGACAGAGCAAGTCAGGTACAATTACAAATAAGTATAACACTACTCAAGTCCATGAGCTAATGAGGTGGCCTGGAGTCCAGAGGCCTGAGATAGGGGGAGGCATTAGACATAAAGGATGGTTGAGGAGGTGGGGCTGGGTCATAGGTGGCATTCGCTAATGAGGGCTCTCATGTTCAAGGGTAGTGTCCGTTTGTTGCGGTCTTTGTTGCGGTTTTTGAGGTCTTAGAGGAGCCCGTCACGACCAAATAGGTGGGGAGAGTTGGAGGTAGAGTATTGGGGCATGCGCTTGATGGTAGGGTATATGGGGGGTTGAACAGTGGGTCAGTGGCCCCTCACTTTTGGGAGGTCAGAGGTGGTCAAGGGGGGAAGGTGGAGGTGCCTATGATCTTGGTAATATAGGAGTCCCATTTCTTGTGGAAGCGGTGTTGGTTGCCATTGTGAAGAAGCAGATCTAATTGTTCATTTCTACAAAGATTTGTGAGTTCCTGTTTGACCATTGAGAGGTCGGAGGAGAATGAGAAGTCCATTGCTTGAGGATGGCTCTTCTGGCAGCCATGAAGCATGAAGTTGTCCAGGGTCTAATGTGGTTGCGGGTTTGTTTAGGCATTGAGTTGTGAGGAGCGGAGGGGGAGTCCAGGAATCCAAAGAGGAGTGGAAGAGGATTTTTCCCTCTTGTGTGGCCTGTGATAAAGTTGGAAAAGTATTAAATTTGGTCCCAGAAGCCTGAGATGTGGGGGCAGTCTCATAGTCGTTGGCGTAAGGTTGGTCTGGTCAGGTTACACCAGGCACAGCTGAAGGGAGTGGATGCAGATGTGGAGGATGAGAAGGGTGCGTAGGCTCGGTGCAGAATTTTGAGCTGATGTTCCCACCAGAACTAGTTTTGAATGAAGGATCTCGTGGTGAGGTAGCCTTGCAAGGCAAAGTCAGGTGTACTTGCAGAAGGAAATTCCTTGAGTCCAGGGGGAGACTTAATTGAGGTTGAGGACTTGAGAAGTCCTAGGCATAAGGGTTTATAAATTTCCAATATTTTCACGGTGGCCTCCTTCAATATGTGGTCCAGGAAGGAGGGGGCGAAGCGTGAGGATTTGTTGGAGTGGAGGCTGGATGCAAAGCTCGTGGCCTGCTGTACAAACAGAAAGTGGCTAGCTCTAGAGTTCCTGTAGTTTTGTAAACGGGAGTGGTGAGCCCAGAGTGAGTTCAAATAGTTAAGCATACGTATTGAGGCCATTGGAGGACCAGGTTGAAAGAATGTTGTGGTTCATCCTTAATGGGCTATGTGGGTGTCCTTTAATGGGGAGGAACTTGGATATGACTGAAGGAAGTCCAAGCTTGTTCCTGACCTCTCTCCAGGCTATGGTAGTGTCTTTGATCAGAGGATTGTGCTTCAACAGGGAGGGTAGCCAGCTCGGCTTACAATGTAGAATTGCACCCAGGCTGTGGGGGAGTACCATTTGAGATTCCAGGGCCAAGTTGTAATATATGGAGGATCCCATCAACCAATCCAAACCCACTCTCAATAGGCATATTAGATTGTAATTTCTGATATTGGATAGATTGGCCCCTCTGAGGTGCTTGGGAACAAAGAGTTTGGACAAGGTGATTCAAGGGCATCTGTTAAGCCATAGGAATTTGGAGAGAGCCTTATGAATAGTTTGGATGTCTTTCTGGTGTACTAAAAGGGGAATGGTTTGTAGGGGGTATAGTAGTTTGGGGAAGCTTACCATTTTAAACAGGTGGCATCTACCCAACATGGAGAGAGGGAGGTTTGCCCAATTCTCCAGTTCTCCTAGGATTTTGTCGATTATGGGGGGAATATTCAGGTGGTATAGAGAGGAGGGTGATTTGCCTATTTTGATGCCCAGATATGTAATATGGGAGGTTGCAATGTGGAAGGTAGAGAGGGCAGTCAATGGCAGTGGGCGTGTGTGAAAGAGTGGGAGAACCTCGCATACATGGATGAAATTAGATGTAGGAAGGGACCATTGAAACCAAATTTCTGGAGGGCCAGATTCAGCCACTGGAAGTTGACGTTGTCAAACGCCTTTTCGGCGTCAAGCGTGATTGTAGCATAGTCACTGTCAGAGTTGGACCTGGCATGGTCCACAACTGCCAGGACTTTCTAGATGTTAGCAGTTGCTGAGCGTGTGAAGCGGGTTTGTGAAGGGTGGAGGAGGTTGGTCATGATGGCCACCAATCTTTTATCTATAATTTTCAAGAGAATTTTGGAATCTAAATTTAGGAGGAAGATTGGGAGATACGAAGCTGGATCAGTGTCTTTGCCCTTTTTTGGGATGATCTTGATGTGGGCCTGGAATCCTGAGGGGAGATAATCCCCTCCTTCGAGGATTTTCTGGTATACTGCGGTAAGAGTGGGGACAATCAACTTTGCGTTGTTTTTGTAGAATTCGGAGGTGTACCCATCAGGACCGAGCGCTTTGTTAGGGGACAGTGAATGTATGGCCCGGGCTACTTCGTTTTTAGTGATGGGAGCATTTAGTTGTTGGAGGTGTGAGGGGTCGATCTGTGGGAGGTGGACACTTTCAAGAAAGGCTTGAGCTGTGCTTTCATTGATCAGGTCTTTACCATATAAATTGGCATAAAACTTTTCTAGTATTAAGTTAATTTTGGTTGGTAAGGTGGCCAGGGAGCCATCCTGGTGCCTAAGGGCGGGTATGTGAGTAGCGGTGTGGGGGCCTTTACAGAGGAAATAAGTTTACCCCCTTTATTCCCGAATTTATGGTACTGGAGTTCTAGGTATGATTGCTGGTATTCTTCTTGAGCCTTAGCCCAGAGGTCAAAGCGGTCCTTTGCCTCCCTCCAGAGGCGCCTATGTTCAGGGGTGTTCTGCTGGTTAAGGCGGACCTGAGCCTCACGTAGTTCAGTACTGGCTGCTTTGTAGTGATGTGCAAGTTTCTTTTTGTGTACGGATGTGAAGGCAATAACTCTGCCACATAAGACTGCCTTCCCGCCTTCCTAGAAAAGGTTTGGGTTGTTAGTGTGGGCAGAGTTGGTGTTTTGGAACTCTGACCAGGTTTGATTAACCGCTTGCCGACGGCTGATCGGCAATTGACGGCGACAGAGTGGCTCTGTAACGCGAAACGCCGTCATATGACGGCGGCCGCGAGACAGAGCCTAGTGAGCGTGCGCGCGCCGCCGGAGGCGCGCGCCCGTGCTCACTGTGTTCGGGGGGGCCAGGGAGCGGGTGCGGCGGCTTCGATTGCCGCCGGCTACCCGCGATGCCCCCCCCCCGGAGTGAAAGAACGGAGGTCCGTGCATGTAAACACGGACCTCCGCTCTGTGTGAGGGGGAAGGGCTGTGATCACAGCCTTCCTGTATACGAAGGCTGTGACCTAGACGCTAAAAATCGCCATGACGTTATAAAATCGCCTGTACAGCCTTGTAAAACTGTGAAAAAACCCTGGTAACCGTAAATATGTCGCTAGTCACGATATTTTTACGTGACTAATGACACATTTACGGTAACCGTCACTTCCCCAATTGGACGTCCCCCGCGAGATTCCCAATTGATACAAGGGACCCGCACAAGATTGACACCCCCCTGACATGATCAACCCCTTCCCTTCACCAGTGTCGGAAGCATATGTCCTTCCGACACTAGTGTCGGGAAGGGGGAGTGTGTCTCGCCTCCAGGCACAAATGTACGTGCCTGGAGGCAAGAAAGTGAGGCCCCCCC
>BLSH010447457.1:635463-648222 GCA_018402905.1 Glandirana rugosa | reverse complement strand
TTCTAAAAACAGGGATATGGCTTCTACCTGCTATTGTTTAAGTTTCACACACAGTTTTCAGATGATTTTAGAACATGGATATGGCTTCTACCTGCTATTGTTTAAGTTTCACACACAGTTTTCAGATGATTTTAGAACAGGGATATGGCTTATCCCGGCTATTGTTTAAGTTTCACACACAGTTTGCAAATGATTTTAGAACAGGGATATGGCTTCTCCCGGCTATTGTTTAAGTTTCACACACAGTTTTCAGATGATTTTAGAACAGGGATATGGCTTCTCCCGGCTATTGTTTAAGTTTCACACACAGTTTTAAGATGATTGTAGAACAGTGATATGGGTTCTCCCTGCTAATTGATACTTTTTGCACACAGTTTGAAGATGATTTTATAACAGTGACATGGCTTATCCCGCTAATTAATACTTTTCACACACAGTTTGAAGATGGTCCACATCCACCTCCATTTTTGTTTTTTTTATGTGATTTTTGTTTAAAAATGCTTTTAAGTTATTTCCCTGTCCCCATCTCTTTGTAGGGCACTTGTCTGACCCTTACCCCCATTTTCCTTCCTTTTGCAGACCTCTAGGACTTTCCAGGACTTTTTTACAGCAATTTTCAGAACTTTTAGTAAAATTACCAGAACCCCGAACCCGGACTTTTTTTGAAAAGTCCAGGTTCGGGTCCGGGTCCCGGACACCCAAAAGTTCGGTACGGACCCGAACTTTACAGTTCGGGTTCGCACAACTCTAGTCCTCATCTTTGTTCAAGAAATCCTCCACCTCCATGGGGTTCCTTCTCATATTGTTTCTGACGGGGGGTTCACTTTACTTCCTGCTTCTGGAGAGCTTTCTTCAAGTCCTTCAATATTGTCCAAGATTTTTCTTCTTCTTACCACCCTCAATTCAATGGACAGACTGAGAGGGTCAATCAGGAGTTAGAGGTCTTCCTCCGCACCTTAGTCTCCGCTCATCACGACGACTGGTCCTCTCTACTCCCGTGGCCAGAATTCGCTCACAACAATCATGTTAACACCAGTTCGCAGAAGACCCCCTTTTTCACAGTCCATGGAAGACACCCTCAGCTTCCTCTTCCCATGACTTGTTCTCCTCATATTCCAGCTTTGGCTACTGTTCAGTAATCTTTCAATACCATTTGGGGTGAGGTTCATGATTCCCTTCAAGCAGCGGCTGATAAGTTTAAAGGTTTTGCCAACCATCACAGGCATAAACCGCCTTCTCTACAGATTGGAGACAAGGTCTGGCTTTCCACCAGGAACATCAAACTCCGGGTTCCGTCTTTGAAATTCGCACCAAGATTCATTGGTCCGTACTCGATAATTGATGAGGTTAACCCAGTCTGCTTTAAACTTCAGATCCCCAAAAATCTCAGGATTTCAAACTCCTTCCATGTTTCCCTTCTGAAGCCCTTGTTCCTCAATAAGTTCTCTCGGCCCATCCCTACTCTGGTTCCAGTCTCTGAGGATAATCAGGAGTACGAGGTTAGCCAAATATTGGATTCTCATCTCTATAAAGGCATCCTTCAGTACCTTGTGCATTGGAAAGGGTTTGGTCCTGAGGAGAGGTCGTGGATTCCTGCACCTGAGGTTTTTGCACCTTGTCTTGTGAGCAGGTTTCATCTGAGATTTCCCTCCAAGCCTGGACCCAAGCGGGGGAGGGGAGGCCTTGTAAGAGGGGGGGTACTGTCATGTAACCAGCTAACACATGTCTTATCTGTTGCCTACCTTTGCTGCATGTGTCCAGTTAGAGGCCGGGCCTCCCTCACCTGTGTGCTTTAGTAGGCCCCCTTCAGCTGGCCTCCTTCCCAGGCCTTAATTGGTAACAGTATATAAGCCTGACAGTACAAGGCTGCACTGCTGATCAACGTTTGTCCATGTTTGGCTTGTGTCCATGATTGTCTCTTCAGTTGCTCTGAGTCTTATCCGTATTCTGATCCTTGGCTTGTCTGACTATCCCTTCTTGCCTGTTAAATCGATCTTCGGCTTGTCTTCAGTTTCTCCTGTCTTCTGGTTGCCCTGACCCTTTGCTATTCCTCTGACTATTCTTAATGTTCCTGTGCTGCTGCTTCCCCTCTATCACCTGGGGCCAGCCGTGCGAGAGCTAGGGGATCCTGGGGGCTGCAACCTGGATCCAGTTGCAGCCAAATCCATCCTCACCACTAGAGGTGCTGGTGAACACCCACTGGCTCTTAGATTCCGCACCCTGGGGAAACCGATGCACTAGTTCCCTGAGTTTCAGTGTCCGTGCTCTAGGGAGCCCTCTCCCCGTATCAGTCGGTACTGCTTAGCAGCAGTCAGCCATAGGTCTACAACCTTGTGGTGCGCTACACTATTTTGGTGCGATTCACACTCCAGTGGTATGCACCTGTCACCAGACCCTATTGGAGTTGTGACACTCTGTCTAAGTGCTGAAGGTTAGCATCTCAGTGCCGAGAGTCTTGGCTCTCCACATATGCCTATCGGCACGGTCCATCCCATCAGTGGGATGCAGCCGGGTATGCGCCTCGCAGCTTGCCTGCTTTCCACCTGGCACTAGAGGGAGCTCCTCCTCTCCCTCCTGTCACGCTGTGGTTCACACTGGTCTCTGCATTGGGCGGATGCCGCCCCGCCTCCTTGCGCGGAATGACGCTGTGTGCCGCACATCCAGGGGGTCCAACCGCCGGATCCACCCATTGGGATGGGCCAAGTACCGGAGAATTCAGCATGTTGACATATGGGCTGGCGATTGCCCGCCGACATCACATGACCTCACTATTTAGGCCATTTCCTAGGTTTTATTCCCAGGATGGCTGACAGCGTGGACACATGCGTGCGCTCTAGCCCTATGTAAGTACCGGATCTCTGTACACCTCTCTAAGATAGCGCTCTATGTAACTCTTTCCTATGTACCAGTGACACTACTATCATGCTCTCACACCTTTTAGACATCCTACCTTGCAGGATAGATTGGCACGACCCTCCACACTCTCCCATTTGAGGTCAAGTCGAGACAGGTATGCATGACGGCATATTAACTATTTTTCTATATGATTTCGATATTCATTTTCTCTGTATAGACCCTCTAATCTATCAGACATGTAGATAACCATATGGTCTAGCCCTGCTTTCTAGCATAATGCTCTAAATTTTGATACTCATTGGTTACATTAGCTGTTTGTTCTGAGTCATTTGTATGTTTATGGATATATATCTTCTTCTAGACACCTCTTCTTCCATGTACATCTTGGGCCTACCTTGCATGAATAGGATTATCCATACACCAGATATTCTAAGTGCTGTCTTCTCCATATGCTTTTGGGTGGCATCCTGGACCCCCTGTGGAAACTGCTGTCCCCCTGGCCCCTCTGGATGGTTGTTCAGAGCCTAACGATCTCAGTGAGATCTATTTTTACTAGTCCTCTTTTGACCCCCTGCAGAGTCGTCAAAATTGTCTTTTCATATCGTATTTAGTCTTTGCTTCAGCAAGGTGAGTAGGTATGCACATTGTATGCACATTCTCAATACTGAATGCTTTACAAATGTTGACTTCTCATGTACCATTTCAGTTTGATCCAAACCGTTATCTATAATCGTCTCTGAAACACCTCTGAGGACCGAACGCATTCGGTGTAACACACGTCTCTACAGATATCACCACTCTCCACCTGTTGTTTTTATAACAATAATGTTGTATGCATCGTGATTTTACAAATAAAAATTGTTCATTTTAAGCTACACAGATCCAACATTATTTTGTGCCTAAAAAGTCCCAACCATTGAGGGAGTACCTCTTTTATTCTGAAACAATTGGGCTTTGGTCAATCCTTCCTCCACATTGTAGGGGCTCTTTATTCAACCCCGGAGGCCCGGGTTCATCTGCAGGAATTTTATTCCTATTCTTTCCCAATCTCTAGAGGTACTAGGCAGGGCTGCCCTCTTTCCCCCCTGATATTCGCTATTGCATTAGAGACACTAGCTATAGCTATTAAAGAGCACCCTGCTATCCACAGGGTTCAAGGATCTGAATTTATTCTCACTTGAGAAGAGGAGATTAAGGGGGGATATGATCAACATGTACAAGTATATAAGTGGTCCATATAGTGAACTTGGTGTGGAGTTATTTACTTTAAGGTCATCACAAAGGACAAGGGGGCACTCTTTACGTCTAGAGGAAAAAAGATTTCATCTACAAATACGGAAAGGTTTCTTCACAGTAAGAGCTGTGAAAATGTGGAATAGACTCCCTCCAGAGGTGGTTTTGGCCAGCACAGTTGATTGCTTTAAAAAAGGCCTGGATTATTTCCTTAATGTAAATAATATAACTGGGTACTAACATTTTTAGGTAAAGTTGATCCAGGGTGAATCCGATTGCCTCTCGGGGAATCAGGAAGGAATTTTTTCCCCCGTTATAGCAAATGGATCCATGCTTTGCTGGGGTTTTTTGCCTTCCTCTGGATCAACTGTGGGTGAAGGATTGTATATGGGATTATTTGGTTGTGTATGTGTGTATATGTATGTATATATATTTTTTTTGGTTGAACTGGATGGACTTGTGTCTTTTTTCAACCTGACTAACTATGTAACTATGTAATGCGGCCCACAACTGCATAAATGTGCCCTCTTCACGGATGACCTACTCTTATTTATAACTTCCCCGTTAATTTCCCTACCTAATATCTGTCACCTTTTACAAGAGGTCTGACATAGAGCCTGCTTTAGATCATTCAGAGGAGTGCTCAACATCTCTCTAATAGGAGCTAACCTGAAAGTTTTATCCAGATGGTACATGGGGCCATCTAAAATAGCCCATATATTCCTGACCACCTCTCCTTTGTGCTTCAGAGGTTGCGAACCCATTGGTAACATGGTACACGTCTGGTGGGGATGTCCTAGACTCAGGGGCTTTTGAAATAAAATCTTTAACCACTTCACCTGAGGAAGGATTTCCCACTGTAGGACCAGAGCACTTTTTGCAATTCGGCAATGCATTGCTTTAACTGACAACTGCACGGTCGTGAGACGTTGTACCGCAACAAAATTTGCGTCCTTTTTTTTCCCCACAAATAGATCTTTCTTTTGGTGGTATTTGGTCACCTCTACATCATTTCTGATTGCTGCTATAAACAAAAAATTAGTGACAGTTTTGCAAAAAAAAAAAAAAAATTCTTACTTTTTGCTAAAATACAACTCCAAAAAAAACAATAAAAAAAAAATGTATTCATGATTTTGGCCGATTTATATTCTTGCTCGTTTCCACGTTTATTGATTGGTTTGCGCAAAAGTTGCCACGTTTACAAACAATGAGAATAAATTTCTGGCGTTTTTACATTTTTATTTTACTTTACTTGTAATGGCAGCGATCTGCAATTTTGATTGGGGCGGACATGTTGGACTTTTTTGACACTTTTTTGGGACCAATGACATTTATACATCGATCAGAAATTTAAATATCCACTGATTACTGTATAAGTGTCATTGCCAGTTAACCTGCAGGGGAGATCTAGGGGTCAACTGTGTTCCCTAGGCGTGTTCTAACTGTGAGGGGGCTGGGCTGTCAGGGGCATAAGAGATCTAACTGATCCCAGTGACAGGGATCAGTAGATCTCCTACATGCCGCCTGACAGAACGGGGAACTGCTGTGTTCACATCGTTCTTTCCCTCTGGCAGGTCATCGCGGCTCGCTGGCGGGCTCCAGAGTGCAGCGGGCATGAGAGCGCACCGGCAGCGATGTGCTCTCGCCCCCTAGCTGCATGTGCGCGAATCGCCGTTTATATATGGCGATTCACGAGACAGTGTCACATTGCCGCAAGTAAATATGTGGTAGCTAGTCGGGAACCGGTTAATATGATTCGTAAAGTAACTGGCTACCCAGTCCAGCAGTCCCCACATATATCGCCCTACTAAATCTCCTGATTGAATCTCTGCCCAAGTGTACACACATCTCTTTTTTTTATCCTTACAGGAGCCAAATTAACCATACCCAATGCCTGGAAACGCCCGTCAGTTTCCATCCTCATGGCAATAAGAAAGATCTCTTGGATTATGACCCAAGAAAAGATGGTCAGTATTCTACTTGACACAACAAAGACATTTGAAGCCATATGGGAACCATGGGCAAATTATCTCCATACCCCACTGGTTACATAAGGGAGATATGTTTTTTTTTATTTTTTTTTAAATGGGTTCTTCTGGGTTGGTCATTAACCATTTCTACTCCTCTTTTCTTCTCGCTACCTCTTTTTCTTTCTTTTTTTCTTTTTCCCTCCTATTCTGGACACTTTCTCTTGCTTCTTTCTCTCTCAACCTGATGTCGACCACTATTGCTTAACTATGATTCCCATAGCTTTCTAAGGTATCTCACACCCAAGGTGGTGCATATATTGGTTTGTGGTTGATGTTTTGATCTCATGGCCATCAAGAGAGCTTAAACTATTTCAATGGTTTACATAATCTTTTTTTCCAATACCTGTTAGGTTACCTATATGAAAATAATGTGATACTCTCACTAATAGGCTTGGAAACACCCTGGCTCATCCTATAGTTAATGGTTAACTGTTATCTTTAAGCTCTAGCTGTTTGCTACTACTGTACATGTACGGAGTTACATTTATTTGAACCCATCTTTGGGAATTTTCTTTTTTATTGCTCAATTGACATCCTTTATTTTGTCATTTATGCCTTTGTACCTTACTCTTTTCGATAAAATAAAAAAAAAATATTGAAAGTAAAAATACAAACAAGCTGGTTCCCCCACCCCCTACATGTGACCTCTAACCACTATTTATACTCCTTGCTCCATCACCAAACTAGATTTGACAAAGAAGCCAGGAGCTTTGAAATGTGTTATCTGACTGGAGAGAGAGCCCCCTGGTCCCTCCCCTTCCTCTGACACAGGCTGCCAGAGTGGCCACTTCATCTCCCTTGCCCTGCTGCATCATTGTCTCCATCCTGTGAGAGGCCATCTTCTTGGTAGGCTCAAGCCTTACTACACATCACACTGATGTGTGATTTTCCTGCGGGACACCTACAGCTGATCCCAGTGAGCCTTCCAGCTGGTATGTGGACCTTGAGCCTGTTTCCCTCACAAGTGCTGGGTCCTCCATTTAATGTTTGATGTTGGATTGAGACTTGGGCTTTTACCTTTTATATTAGACTGTGTTGTTCACACATGACTGTGTTTTTATCTGGGCTGTGTGATTTAACTATAGCCACACAATAAATGTTACTTCATGGTTTATATGGAAGCAAGTTTTGTTTGTTTTATTCCTCATCCTCCAATTTTGTTTTTCATGGATATCTTGACTTTACCAGTGCACAGTATACAGCCTTTGCATTTCTGTTTTGGATCTCCATTCCTCCAGTGGATTGCATTCTATGGTTGAGCACCTTGTGTCTGTTGCATTTTTACTTTGGGAGAGAGCATTGCCACCCTATTACCGGAAGTGATTTACCTGGCCTTTCATGTCAGGATCACCAGGTATTATTTTAATAAAAGCTGAAAATTTACAAATATTGAAAATAAAATGTAAAATTGATTTATTTTTATTTCATGTATTAAAATGTAAGACTTACATGGTCATTGGCTATAATTATATTACATAGAACCACAATATATAAAATAACTGATGTTTCAATACATAATTCCTTCTTTCTTGCCCTTTTCTAAAGGGGCTTTTGTATGCTGTTGTATTTACTTTGACAGGAAACTTTTGCTAAGAATGGCTTACGTTTATTTCTGTAGTTATGTATTCTGAAGAAGAGTTTAGATATTGCTGAAGATTAAAAATTGTTCCTGTGGCTTTGAATTACACAGTGCATTTGCATTCTGTGTGTGCAGCTCTTTACCGCAGTAAAATTATCAGGATTCCAATCCAGACTTATATTAATATACAATCTCAAAATCCAGTACAAATCTTTTGAGCTTGAAATAATCAGATTCTATAGTAACTGTGCTTATAAATGACATTGATAGACTTAAGCCAATGCAATACTGTGTTGCCATTCCCTTGGAAGTTATCTGGCCTCCTACTAGTTATTTAATAGTTTGATAGCTGTCTGTAACCAAGAGCTGAGAGGAGGAATGTGTTACTGAACATAAATGGGTGATACTAACTCTCTTGGATGCCTTTATGTTTGGCTATCAAAATAATTTTTTCAGTACTTTTACCAAATAGCTCTTTCAGATTTACCACATATGGCAGTAAAAAAGTGCATCCATGTGCATGATACGTTCATCATTTCATTTATTAACTAAAAAAAAATCACTAAGGTCACTAATGTCTTCCAAAGGTGCTTATGAAATCATCTGCCTCTATAGATGCTTATGTAGAACACTCTAGTGTGTGCTAAAAGTAGAGTAGGCAAACCAAATTCTGACTAGGGATGGGCCGAACACTCCCCGGTTCGGTTTGCACCAGAACACCTCGAACAGGCAAAAAATTTGTGCGAACATGCGACCCCTATTAAAGTCTAAGGGACATGAACATGAAAAATGAAAAGTGCTCATTTAAAGGCTTATATGCAAGTTATTGCCATAAAAAGTGTATGGGGACCCGGGTACTGCCCTAGGGGACATTAGTCAATGTAAAAAAAGTTTTTAAAACAATAGTTTTTTCAGGATTAGTGATTTTAATAATGCTTAAAGTGAAACAATAAAAATGAAATATTCCTCTAAATATTGTGCCTGGAAGGTTCCCTTGGTCTGCCCGTAAATTGGTGCATCTCTGTAATGTTTAGAACAGTGCCACAGCAAAATGACACTTCTAAAGGAAAAATGTCATTTAAACTTGCTTGCACCTGTAATGTATTTCCGGCTCCCAGCAAAATAGATTAAAAATCAAGGAAAGAAACAGCGTAGTGTCCCCCCAGTCTATATCAGGCTCTTTGTGTCTGGTATGGATTTTAAGGGGAACTCCACGCCAAAATAAAGAAAAACTTTATGTGGGTGTCCCTCCAAAATCCAAACATGCAGCTTGGCTGGGCAGGATGGCGGGTGACGAGCGAGCGCTCCCCCCTCCAGAACCATACCAGGCCACATGCCCTCAACATGGGGGGGGTGGGTGCTTTTGGGGCAGGGAGGCTCTGCGCCCCCCACCACCAAACACTTTGTCCCCATATTGATGGGGACAAGGGCCTCTTTCCGACAACCCTGGGCTGTGTTTGTTGGGGTCTGCAGGCAGGGGGGCTTATCAGAATCTGGGTACTCCTTTAACAAGGGGGCCCCCAGATCCCAGCCCCCCTCTATGTGAATGGGTATCTGGTACATTGTACCCCTACCCATTCACCAAAAAAGTTTCAACAAAGTAAAAACGACAGGAGACAGTTTTGGATAATTCCTTTATTTTAAAAAAAGTCTCCCGTAAGTGTCCATCCATTGACAATCATGGAACCGAACGACCAAAAAATTAAAAAAACATCCACCTCTTACAGAGGCAACTCTCAGAATGGGCTGTCATCGGATTGATATCTCTTATATAGGCAAGGGCGGGGCCACCCGGTGAGGTAAATGGGTGACCCCGCCCCCTTTGACCTCACAGGACATCAGAAGGGGGCACGGTTACCGAAGACAGCCCATTCGGCAAGAGGCGGATGCAATTTTCTTTTTTTTTCTTTTTTCGGTCATGATTGACGACGGATGTACATATAAATAAAGGAATTGTCCTAAACTGTTTCCTCTCGTTTTTACTTTTTTGACTCTTTTTTGGTGTACCTGATATCCATTCACATAGGGGGGCTGGGATTGGGGGGCCCCCCTTGTTAATGGGGGCTTCCAGATTCCAATAAGCCCCCCCACCCCGGCCAGAGTTGTCTGGAAGAGGCCCTTGTCCCCATCAATATGGGGACAAGGGGCTTTGGGGAGGACCCCAAAGCATCCTCCTCATGTTGAGGGTATGTGACCTGGTATGGTTCGGGAGGCACTCGCTCGCCCCCCCCATCCTGACCTGCCAGGTTGCATGCTCGGATAAGGGTCTGATATGGATTTTGGGGGATTCCCACGCCTTTTTTTTTAAGTTTTGTAATGGGGTTCCCCTTAACCACTTCAATACACTGTTATATATACTACACTATACTTGCACCTATCAGGTATCCCATCCTCCTCCCTCTCTGACACTATCCTCCTTTGAAGCACATTGCATCCGTCTATTTTCTCCTATTTCTCTAAGAGTCCCTGTAATTTACCGCCCCCTGGGCTGGTATCAACTTTCCTTGATGACTTCTCTGCCTGGCTACCCCACATTCTCTCTTCTGAAATCCCCACAATTCTTGGCGACTTCAACATCCCTGTTAATGCTATCATTACTCTTACTTCTAAACTTCTCAGTCTAACCTCATCTTTCGACCTGAAGCAATGGATACATGATCCTACTCACTCCAGCCGAAACACCCTAGACCTTGTCTTCTCTTATCTGTGCACTCTGTGCAACCTTTCCAACAATCCTCTCTTACTCTCTGATCACCACCTTATTAGTTTCACTCTTTCACTGACTTCCACCTCCTCGCCCTCTAATCGCCTAACAGTTACCCGTAGAAACCTTCGCCACCTCAACCCTTCTCTTCTCTACTCTGCTAATGACCACCTCTATGACAAAATCTCACCCCTGTCCTGCCCCAACCTAGCCACACTCATCTATAACAACTCACTGTCACCCTTCCTAGACAAGCTCGCTCCCCTTACTACCCGCAGAATCAGGCCCCGTCCCCTACAACCCTGGCAAACGGACAACACCAGAAGTCTTAGAAAACATAGCCGTGCTCTTGAGCGTCTGTGGCATAAGACTAAGCTCCAAGAAGACTTACACATCTACCCTCCTAAAATACTATTCCTGCCTCCGAAATGCCAAACAGACCTACTTTATCACACTCATTAACACATTATCATCCAGTCCCCATCAACTCTTCTTGACCTTTAACATTTGTCCCCCACTGCCTCCACCCTCTAATTCACTCACTGCCCAGGAGATTGCCAATCACTTTAAAACTAAGATTGATAACATTCATGAGGAAATCTCCAATGCGCACAAACCACTTGTAATTACTTGCCCCAGTCAAACAGATGCAGAAAAATTAGGCCATGGGTGTTGGTGGTGCCCGAGCACTGTTACCCCTCACGGTTACTCTTGTTGGGTGCAGGAATAGACCCTGCTTTTAAAAATGATTTAAAAAATTGTATTTACATGCCCCAGTCAAAAAGGTGCAGAAAAATTGGTCCTTGTGTGTTGGTGGTGCCTGAAGACTGTAACCCCTCACAGTTACTCTTGTTGGGTGCAGGAATGGGCCCTGTTGTTAAAATTATTTTAAAAATTGAAATTACATGCCGCTGTTAAGCAAGTGCAGAAAAATTGGGCCTTGGGTGTTGGTGGTGCCCTAAACCAAAAATATTGTTGGAAGCTAGTATCATCAAGATTCAGGAATAGGATAGGCACTTAGAGAGCACAGGCAGTCTTCAAGGGATCCCAGATCCCTAGCAAAATCAATCAGATACATCAGCATAAGGGGCTTGATAGCTGCTGATCCAGGACTGATTCATTTTTATAAATGTCAGCCTATCAACGGAGTTTGTGGACAGGTGCACTCTTTGATCCGTTACAAACTCTCCAGCAGCACTGATTGTCCATTCAGAGAGCACACTGGATGCAGGACAGGCCAGTAGCTTGATTGCATACTAAGCAAGTTCTAGCCAGTGGTCCATCCTCAAGACCCAGTAACCCAGTGGATGCTCAGACTTTTCTGACCTGCCTCAGAATATCTGGTAAACCTGTGTACCTGGTCAAGAAATGCTGCACCACCAAATTCAGGATGTATGCCAAGCATGGGACATGTGTCAAGCGTTGTCCCTGTCAGAGGGCAGAGCGAAGGATGGTGCCATTGTTGCATACAACCATTCCTGGCTCAAGCTGCTGTGTTGTCAAACACCTCTAAGCCTGCCCTGCAGAGCTGACAGAATCTCTGACCCAGTGCGGCTCTTGTCCCGTAGACAGACCAACTAAAGCACTGCATGGCTTCTTTTAGCCTGACTGCTTGCATAGCCCCTTGAACGCTTAGGCAGCACTGCTGGTTAAGAAGACAATTCTGCAGAAGAGGCCACAGAGGAAGAAGAAGAGGAGGGGGGAGCAGGCAGATGTGGCAGAATCACCACCAGATTTTTGGAGGTGTGGTGGTGGAACTAGCTTCAACACTCTACCCTGTCCTGCTTCCTTCCCAGCTGCCAGCAGAGATACCTGGTGCACCGAAAATGAAAGGTAACATCCCTGATCATGCCTGCTGGACCATGAGTCAGCGGTAAAATGAACCTTGCTGCTGACTGCCAAAACATTGCCTTCCACATGGTGATAGAGAGCTGGAATGGCCTTACATGAAAATAAATTTATTTTTGGAACCTGCCACTGTGGTACAGCACATTCCACAAATTCACAAAAGGGGGCAGAGTCTACCAGCTGAAAAGGCAGCAGTTGTAGTGCTAGCAATTTGGCCAAGCTAGCATTTAGGCGCTAAGCATGTGGATGGCTATTATGGTATTTTTTTTATGGTTCAGCAACAGGGGTAATTTGCCTGTCAAAATCAACTGGTGGTGTACTTTTTTAATGGGCTGTCCTCTCCTTTGAGGCCTTCCTGTACACCACTGAATGCACTGTATATATAGTCTACATTGAATGCAGTGTTAATGTATATATATTAGACAGTATATATATATATATATATATATATATATATATGACAGATTATATATATGTAATTGTGACGTAAGTTACATCTGATATATATG
>BLSH010447457.1:592557-612998 GCA_018402905.1 Glandirana rugosa | reverse complement strand
TCCAATGGCGGAGGATATTCCGACTCTCTATATGCCATCTGGATAGTTTTTTTATGATCTATGAAGACACCATTCTAGGTGGCATAGCCATGCCTTTCCTGGAGCCACCGGGAAAGATGAAGAACTGATCTTGTTTCCAGAAATCCTTAGTTCGCTCTAGGTATATTGATAAGGCCTGCACTAGATCCAGCCTAGTCCATTCGTCTTCCGGGTTACTATCTGGGAAAGCCGATAAAACTGATTCCCAATTTGTATGCAAAGCTGATGCTACTTTTGGAAAAAAAGCTTGAGACCAGTCTGAGTACTATTTCATCTTGGAGTATTAGGCAATGCGGCTCCCTGGCAGAGAAAGCACACAGTTCATACACCCTTCTGGCTGATGCAATTGTCATCAAAAATTGCACTGAGACAAAGAGCATGATGACCCCGGGCCAAATGGAGGTGCTAATAAGGCTTTCAGAACTAAAGGCAGGTCCCACTTCAGAAAAAGATTTATTGGAGACCTGAACTCTATTACTGCCTTTAAGAAACGCATCACTAGAGGATCCAAGGCCCAACTTTGTTCAACATAGTTGACAGGGCAGACTTGAACTTTAAGGAGCTATACGCTAAACCCTTGCACAGACCTTCCTGGAGAAATTCCAATATGTTAGAGACTGAGGGTGACCTCGGATCCCAGCTCTTTCCTGCTGAGTAGTGACAAAAGGCTTTACATATCCCATAATAAAGTATTATTGGTAGTTTTCTTTCGAATAAATGCTCTATAGATCTCCTTTCAACCTCCACGCCGTTAACTTCAGTTTCCCCGGCTTCGGGTTAAACTGCTTGTTCTGCAGCAGAAAATCTTTGTGAGAAGGCAGAGGAATTGGCTGACACATCTTAATTTGCTATGCTAGTGAAAACCATGGTCTTCTGGGCCAGAAGGGCCACACGGCTATTGCTGTTACCTCCTCCTGTTGAATCCTCATTAAAACTCTGAGGATTAGAGTTTAGGATGAGGGGAGGAAACACAAACTAGGGGAAAGTCCCATGGAATGGATAGAGCATCCTAGTCTAGAGCTTGTGGGTGCCACCTTCAGGAGAAGTAACACGTAATCTGAGAGTTCTCCTCCAATGCCACCCAATCTATGACCGATGTCCCCCAGACCTTGAAGATTTTGAACAGGTATCTGGGATTCAAGCCCTGTTCGTTCAGATCCAAGAATCTCAGACTCAGTTGATCCACCAGCTTGTTTTCTGGACCCAGAAGGTATGCTGCTGTTAGGGAAAAATCTGGCATGCCACTCTGAGTAGTGGGAGGCTCCTGGTGCCCCCTTGCCGGGCCACATAGGCTACCATGGTTTGTTGTCGGAAAGGAGTTAGACTGCCCCCTTTGCAAAATCGATTGGAAGGCTACTAGAGAATGCCAAACCGCCTCTAATTCTAACAGGTTTGAATGCTGAGATAGAGATGCCTCTTATTTGCCCTGTACTTGTTGGAATGAGCTCCCCGGTCTACTAGGCTGGCATCTGTAGTCAGCACTACTGTAACTGGAGGTTCGGGAGGCACCCCCTGGTATAGATTCTGAGATATCTTCCACCACATCAAAGACCATTTATTGGTACTGAATGGTAGATCTTCTGGGCTAACGAGTGGCAATCCCATTGATGGAGAAAATAGTACTGAAATCTCCCCTTCCGTCATCTGGCCTAGGGTATTACTTGGATCATGGAAGACAACAGGCCCAGGTACTGCATACACTTCTTGGCCATTAGGAATGGCCTGGTCATTACTATTTCTGATTTGATCTGAATTTCCACAATCTTACTAAGAGGCAGAAATACACGACCTTGGGTAGTGTCGAATTGCATTCCTAGATACTCTAGGACTTGAGCTGGTTGCAACCGACTCTTGCGATGGTTGATTAACCAACCGAAATGTCTGAACGTGCTGCAGGTTATCAGAACGTGTTGTTGAAGGAGGGATTTTGATGCGGCCCGGAGGAGAATGTCGTCTAGAAAAAAATTGAAATGCCTCTGATTCTTAAGATAGCGATGACCACTGCCAAAACTTCTGAAAATGTTCTTGGAGCTGGGCACAGCCCAAATGGCAGACAACGAAATTAAAAAAGGGAAGCGATGGTGTGATGCACTTATGGGCACATGTAGGTAAGCATCCGCTAGGTCTATTGACGCTAGCAAATCTCCCTTCTTCACAATGGACAATGATGGTTTGCAAGGACTCCATTCTGAATGTAGGGACTTTCATGAAGGTATTCAGGGCTTTTAAGTCCAGGACCGGCCTGAATCCTCCTGAGGATTTTGTTACCAAGAACAGAGGAGAATAGAATTCTTCTCCCTTCTCGTGCTCCAGAACTGGCAGAATTGCTTGAGATGCCAATAAATTCTTTACATACATTCATAAACAACGCCCCTTTCTCTGGACAAGTAGGTGACTAGGGAGGTCTTTCCTTGAATTCTAGGTGATATCCTCTTTGAATCATGTCCAAGACCCAGGCATCTTAAACATCTTCCGCCCAGACCTCTCCAAAGTAAGACAGTCTGCTCCCACTTGGGAAGTCTGGATGGGGACCCCTTCAGAAGACCTCGTCTGAAGCTTTCGCTGGCTGGTTTGCCTTGGCTTTGGTTGCTTTGGGAAAGGCTGGACACTGCCCCTTCCACTGCCTAAAGAACGGTCGCCCCGGTTGGTATGCGGAAGCTTCCCTGAAACCTTTTTTAGATCTCTCAGAAGGATGAACAGGCTGAGTAAATATTTTCCTTTCCTGCGGAATAAGCCCCGAGTTCCCCCCAGAAACTCGTTGAACCTCTGACTCCAAGGTGTTGCCAAAAATGTTTCCATCGAAAGGAACTGAGCAAAGGCTGTGCTTGGAAGCACTATCCGCTGACCAATGCTTCAGCCATAGGGTGTGCCGTCACAGAATGAGCCATCAATTTCACTGTCATCCTGACCTGGACCACGGCTGCTTCTGCTAGAAAATACACCGTGATCTTAATGGACTGTAAAGGGGGGAACCTACGTCTCCCATCATATAACCCAAAGAACCGGCCTCCTACTCCGCAATGCACACCTTTAAGTCTGCCGTCACTTAAGTGCTATAGCTGGCCTGCAGGCCGCTCCTGCTACCGTGTACATTCTTTTGATATCTGTATCTATCCTACAATCCATCAGATTTTGAAGGATACTGAGTCATCTAGAGGCAAGTTGATGCACTGAGCTAGTCCCTGTAATGAGGCATCCACCTTAGGCATGGAATCCCAAAGCTCAGCATCCTTAGCGCGGAAAAGGTACAACTTTGAGACCCTGTTGTGGACATTCAATCTTTTATCGGGCTTTGCCCATTCATTTTCCATTATTTCCTGTATTTTCAAAAAATTAATGGGAAGGACAGGAGTGACCTTTTCAAGTCCAGATAATATTTTTGCTGTTTTTTAGGGGGGTGAGGTTCCCTCTTTCCATCCCATAGCCTCCTTACTGACTCCACTAAAGGCCCTCTCACACCGAGGTGCTCTTAAACTGCCCGTAAAACACTGAGCACTTTTGAAGAACTTTTCAGGAGCTTTTAAAGAGCTTTCCATTCATTTCAATGGAGAGGGGTATATTTTCACCGCCCTGTCAGGGCACTGCCCCAGTGTGAAAGCATTTATTGATTTTAATAGAAATACGATTTCATGAGCTTTTCCGGCGCATTTTTAGGGTGAAAGCGCATGAAAAGTCCCTCAGTGTGAAAGGGGTCTTAAGCTCGACTCACACCCATGCATCTCCAGCATCCCCCGCATCCCACAGACCCTCACCACAAAACGTGCTCCATAGGAAACAACGCCAAATAGACTGTAGTTCAGATCCGCAAAACGCACCGAAAACGCATGGGTGCAAATCAGGCCCAAAGAAGGAGTCAAGGAAAAATCAAATGCATGTGTGTCTGGTTCCAGATTTGACTCGGAATCATCTGAATGTTCATCTGAACTGTAGCGATATGTAGCATCTGGCTCTGATTCTGAAGCGGATGCGTGCCGCCTAGGCCAAGATCTCTTATATACGGTTTTCAAGCCGCATGTGACTGCAGCCTTAATATAGTGCTTCACCTGGCGTGCATCTGCTGCATTATCACACATGGCTTCCTTAAAACCAGAGAAGTATACACACCTCCCTGGTAGGGAGTTTGCCCCGCATGCCCAGCCAACCTTCTCCTCTTCCCAGGCCGAGGCCCTTCGAGAAGAGGAAGAGGATTTGCGTCTTTGCTTATGCACATGCTAGCTCTTAGTGGTCGCTTTTTGGTGTTGTAACAGTAATTGGCCTGGGCTCAAGGCACTGCAATAAGGCACCGGTGAGGGTGATCTGGAGTGGTGTTCCACAGGGATTTTATCCCGCTGCAGACCA
This sequence comes from Glandirana rugosa, assembly GCA_018402905.1. Classification (NCBI taxonomy): domain Eukaryota; kingdom Metazoa; phylum Chordata; class Amphibia; order Anura; family Ranidae; genus Glandirana; species Glandirana rugosa. The sequence goes on along the minus strand of BLSH010447457.1, from coordinate 608,621 downwards.
CTCCTCTGACCCCAGTTATCACACTTTGAGAGCTTCTTTCTTTGCTGGTGATGCGGCTATTTAGTGCTTCCCTGCGGGCATTTATCCCCCATCTGGGTCTTCTCTCTGTGTAGAGAAGAAGAATGCACTCTTTTAAAAACAAAAAAAAACAAATAAAAACAACAAAAACAAAACACAAAAAAAAAACTTTAAAAATAGAAAACCTTTCCATGGTTCTCCCAAACCAGCAGTGTTTAACTACTCTCTAGAGACCGGTGTACACATGCAGTCATTTATACTGCTTCACTGAGACCCAGCACCAAGGGTACCCCACAAAGGGAGATTTACAGCCCAGACAGGGGGTCTTCTGAACTCAGGAGAGTGCATGAACCTGAGCAGGATCGCATGGACATTACAAGGTTTTGCAGTAAGTCTCCTACCGTGCTTCTTCTTGTGTGTGTGTGTTCTTCTTGTGTGTGTGAGGTTGTCCTGAAGGGGTCAGAGGGGGCGGAGCTGACCCATAGTAGGCTGACATGAGGAGGTCCAGGAAATATACAGTATATATATATATATATATATATATATATATATATATATACACAGTGTACTATATATCAGTGTACACTGTACATAAGGTATATAGTACACTTGACTTGGTGTATTAAAATATATACAGCCTGATATATATATATATATATATATATATATATATATATACACACACACACACCGCGTATTGAGTGTCCACTATATATCTGTCCACATGGTATATAGTACACTTGACATGGTGTATTAAAATATATACCGTTTTTAACCCCTTAAACCATAGAGCCCTTTTTTACATTTGTTGTTTACAAGTTAAAATCATTTTTTTTTTATAGAAAATTACTTATAACCCCCAAACATTATATATTTTTTAGAGAATAAAATGGCAATCATTGCAATACATTTTGTCACACGGTATTCGCACAGCGGTCTTTCAAGCGCTTCTTTTTTTGGAAAAAAAACTGAGTTAAAAAATAAGACAACAGTAAAGTTAGCCCAATTTTTTGTATATTGTGAAAGAGGATGTTACGCCGAGTAAATAGATACCATACATAACACGGTTGAAAATTGCGCACACTCACGGAATGGTGACACACTCCGGTACTTAAAAATCTCCATAGGGGACGCTTTAAAATTTTTTAATGGTATCCAGGTTAGAGGTGCAGAGGAGGTGTTTTGCTAGAATTATTGCTCACATGCTGGCATTCGCGGTGATACCTCACATGTGTGGTTTGAACACCATTTTGCTATGCGGGCGCGACTTACGTATACGGTTTCTTTGCTGCACAAGCTTGCGGGGACGTGGCGCTTTAAATTTTTAATTTTATTTTATTATGTTTTTCATCTTAACACTGTTCCTTTAAAAAAAAATCTGATCACTTTTATTGCTATCACAAGGAATGTAAACATCCCTTGTGATAGTAATATATGGTGACAGGTACACTTTATGGAAGGATGGGGGTCTAAAAAACCCCCCATTTTTTAAAACCGGCGCCGTCAGCCGCCGAGTAAACCAGAAGTGACGTTGTACCGCTGCTTACGGAAATGTACAAAGGAGTCCCGATTGAAGCTGATTCTGCCTTCCACAGGGACTCCACACAGCGGCCAGAAGCGTCAGATTGGAGCTCCGGTCTCCCAGTGGGACGGGAGGCCAGAGAAGAGCGGCGGACGGTGGCAGATGTCCCCTCCCGCTGCCTGGGATAACGACTGAGCGGCTCCCGAGCCGGATCGGCTGTTATCAACAAATAGCCGGCCGCCTGCTCTAAAAAACGGTACCAGGGTGTAGCCTGTAGCTGCAGACTATACCCCAATGCGTCCACTTAAATCTGCCATCGTTTATAAACAGCGATTCGTGTTAAGTAGTTACACTAATTTACAACAGCAGGTCCCGTTCCTGCGCCCAACAAAAGTAACTGCAAGAGGTTACAGTGTTCTGGCTCCGACAACACCCAAGGCCCAATTTTTCACCACCTGTTGGACTGGAGCATGTCATCACAATTTTTAACCACTTAACGCAAATCATCATTTATAAACAGTGGCAGATTTAAGTGGAAGTATCAGGGTATAGCCTGCAGCTCCAGGCTATACTCCAGTATCGTTTTTTTAGAGCAGGTGGCCGGCTATCCGGTGATAATGGCCGATCTGGCTCGCAAGCCGCTCGGTCTGTATCCCAGGGAGCAGGAGGGGCCATCTCCCCTCCCGCCACCGTCCGCTGGTCTTCTCCGTTCTCCCGTCCCACCAGGAGACCGGAGCTCTGATCCGACACTTCTAGCCACTGTGTGGAGTCCCTGTGGAAGCCGGAATCAGCTTCAATCGGGACTCCTTTGTACATTTCCGGAAGCAACGTCAGAACATCACTTCTGGTTTACTTGGTGGGAAACGGCGCCGGTTTTAAAAAAATGACAGTATTTAGAATTGCCATTTTTGGCTATCTGAATACTGTGAAGTGCAAAGGAGGGATGCTTCCATCCTTTCCATAAAGTGTACCTGTCACCATATATTACTTTTACAAGGGATATTTACATTCCTTGTGATAGCAATAAAAGTGATCAGATTTTCTTTTTTTTTTAAAGGAACAGTGTTAAAAGGAAAAATATAATAAAATAAATATAAAAAAAAAATTTAAAGCACCACCAAAACCGGGAGCTCGCGCAGCAAAGAAAACGCATATGTAAGTCACGCCCGCATATGAAAACGGTGTTCAAACCACACATGTGAGGTATCGCTGCGATCGCCAGAGTGTGAGCATTCTAGCAAAAGACCTCCTCTGCACCTCTAACCTTGTAACCATAAAAAAAAATTTAAACCGTCGCCTACGGAGATTTTTAAGTACCGGAGTTTGTCGCCATTCCGAAAGTGTGCGCAATTTTCAACCCTAACATGTATGGTATCTATTTACTCGGCGTAACATCCTCTTTCACAATATACAAAAAATTGAGCTAACTTTACTGCTGTCTTATTTTTTAATTGAAAAAAGCGATTTTCCTGACAGACTCCATGGCAGCCTACGTGTGGGTTTACCCCGCCCCCTCCTCTCCTATAGGACCCTTCTTCCATAAATTTAGACTCCCAGCCCATACCTGTGTTCCTTTTTTGTCCTCCTCCAGAACCCGTACAATTCAGGAAAAGTTCATCGGTGCATTCCGGGCAGTAGTCCCGAGCCTCGAGCGGGGCAGATGAGGGGTGGTGGTGTCCCCCGACGCCCAGGGCCCAACTGCGGCGGGCGAGTGGCGGTTGGCCAGGAATATCCCCGAGAGGGGAGGCCAGTGAGTGCCCATGGAGAACACCTGGACGCCGGCTGGATCGTCAGAGGGGTAAGACTTCATGGCAGCTCTTTGTGTGATTTGCAATGCTTCTGCAGTCTTTACCGCTGTGTTCCCATGTCTCCCAGGGTGCCCCAGATGGTGGGGCCGGCTCTGGGGTGCCTGGAACGCATTTGCGCTCCACAGGCGCACCTATCCAGTGCGGCTGGGTCTGCTGTGCGCATGCACGGTGCGCCCGTTCATTCGCGCATGCGCGGTGCACCCGTTCGTTTGGGCGGTGCAGGTGCAGTGTCTCTCAGTGGCTGGCGGGGAATTTAAACGGCCGTCAGCCCGATCGCAAGTGGGTTGTACTGCAGGCTTTGCGGCGGCTTCCCCAGGCCGGTTCTCTCCTCCTCCCAGGTAGGCTCTGGAAATACTGGAGTGTGGAGGGGAGGGGGGAGTGGGGGGTATGGTATGGGTGCCTCTGCCTAATACTCTGTTCCCCTCTTACTCTGTCTGAATTTCTCTCCCTAGACAACTGCGCTCTGGAGCATGGATCAATCAGGCCAGCCCCTACCTAACAGGTATGGTGGAGGGCTGGGCAGGGGAGGGGGCGCCTATAAGGGATTTGTCTGTACAGTTCTGCACCCTAACCTATATATGTTTTGTGTGCCCTCTCTCTCTCTTGTCTTGTCGTTTCTTTTTTAGCCCTCCCAGGTATGATCATCGAGGATCAGAGATCCAGCCGGGCGACACTCTTTGTCTAAATCCAGACACCATAGGTCCCAGTCTCGGGGCAGACATCACGGAAGAAGTTCACACTCTTCCTCCAGACGCCACTCTCATCGCCGCGATAACCACCCCGGGCGCAATGTTGGGGTTGCGGCGCCAAAGCGCCGGAGGGAAAATCGCTCTGTGAAGCATGTTTTTCCCGGGCAGTGAAGGAGAGAGAAGCGGGACAACAACCTACCCCTAGCCTTGACATCGAGGCGTTGGTGAAACGGGTGGTCCAGCAGTTGATGAGAGACCTCGGGTCGCCTCGCGCTCAAAGCCATCCCTCCACTGGGGGCTCCCCGGAAGGCTTGTCCCGGGATGAGCCCGGCCCGTCCCACACAAGCTTTACCCCCCTGGACTCCTCTGACACTGAGATGGAGGGGGAAGACTTGGCGGGCTTCGACGCCTCACTGATTCCGCCACTGATTAAGGCTGTTAAGAAAGCCCTGAAGTGGGAGGAGCCGGTTACTTCTCCGGCAAAACAAAGGAAGTTCTTCAAGCAGCTGAGTAAGGATCGCCCCAACTTCCTCCTCCTCCCGGAGTTGAGGGATATCCTGAGTGAAGAATGAGAAAAGGTGGACAAAAAGGCTTCCCTGTCTAACAAAGCGACCAGGCTCTATCCTTTTAGGGAAGAGGAAGTCAAAGAACTGGAGTCCGCCCCGTTGGTGGACGCAGCAGTAGTGAGGCTGGCAAAGCGTGTCACCCTCCCTTTGGAAGATGCGGCCTCATTTAGAGAGCCCATGGAGAGGAAGATTGATCTAGACCTCAAAAGAATCTACGTGACGGCAGGCATGGCCTGCAAACCAGCCCTTGCCCTAGCAGCTATGTCAAAGGCAATGGAGATCTGGGTCGAAGATACAGACACAGTGATAAGCGGCATCTCGCCGGAAATGACCAGGAGCTCACCCTTATGAGAGCTGAAGTGGGCATCTGCCTTCCCGGGGGAGGCCGCTCTGGATCTTATTTGCCTGGTGGCATGGGTGATGCTATTCTCGGTTACGGCTAGGCGGGCCCTGTGGCTTCGTCCCTGGCTCGCAGAACCGTCCTCTAAACAGGCCTGGTGCAGGATTCCCTTTGAGGGATCCTCCCTATTTGGTAACCAGCTCGACAAGGCTATTACCAGGGCCACCGGGGGAAAATCCGGGTTCCTCCCACAGGATAGGCGACTGTTTGGTCAGAGAAAGCCCTAGTTAAGGAAACAAGGCTCAGATCGGGTCAGAGAGGCCCGCAGCTACAAACCAGGGCGAGACTTCAGACGGAATTGGAGGAGAGGTCAGCCCTCCACCCATCGAGCACAGAAGAGCTCAACAGCCCCAGAACATGAACCCACTAAGGCCTTTTGAGATTGGGCCCGCCCAGGCAGGTTTGTTGGGGGCACGTTTGCTTCACTTCCGGCATGTCTGGGCGGCCTCGATCTCGGATGCCTGGGTCAACAGGACAGTTTCCACCAGGCATTCCTGGTCTTTCGCGAAACCACCAGTACTCAGATTCATGCCTACGCTAATGCCACATTCAGAAAAGAAGCGGGCAAGTCTTCTGGCTTATGTAGACTCGCTATTGGCTCAAGGGGCAGTGGCTCCGATCCCGGAAGAAGAAAGATTTCACGGTCTGTACCCCCGTTGTTCCTGGTCCAGAAGAGAAATGGCTCCTGGAGACCGGTCATAGATCTTACACATCTAAGCAAATTCATCAAGGTAGAAAAATTCAGGATGGAGACCTTGGCAACAATTCAGCGTGCAGTTCAGGCAGGCGATTGGATGGTGTCTATAGACCTGAAGGAAGCTTATTTCCACGTACCGGTGGCAGAGGGGTTCCGCAAGTACCCCCGCTTCCTGGTAGATCAGTGGCACCTACAGTTCACTTGTCTCCCTTTCGGGCTGTCAACATCCCCACGTGTGTTTTCGAAGGTCCTCCTGGCCGTGGTGGCGCTGATCAGGACAAAGGGAATAAGGCTACACCATTATCTCGATGACCTGCTCATCCTGGCACAGAACAGAAGTCAGCTGCTGTCTCACAGGTCCCAAGTAATCTCCACACTGCAGGCATTTGGCTGGCTACTGAACCAGGAAAAGAGCCACCTAGAGCCGACTCATAGGCTCGTGTATCTGGGGGCTCAGTTCGATACGGTCAAAGACACTATCTCCCTGCCAGCGCAAAAGGTCGCGGTAATCCAGGCCTGCTACGTCCAGCCTTGTCAGCATCTCATCTCAGGGCGTCTAACTGTCTCAGGATAATTGGCACCATGGTCTCCGCGTCTCCCATGGTCAGGTGGGCCCTGTGGAGGATGCTTTAGATGGGGTTCCTGCAACAATGGAGACCGGACAAGGGTGACCACATGATCCGCATAACTGCAGCCATGAGAAACAGCCTGCCGTAGTGGTTACAGACCTGCAACCTCCTCAGATGCCATTCTATATCTCCCCCTGCGTGGGTAACAGTCACGATGGACGCCAGCAACACAGGATGGGGGCCCACTGCGGGTTGGAGGTAGCCCAAGGAGGATGGGGTCTGCTCCCATGAATGCCAGTCTCCAACGTCTTAGAGCTACGGGCAGCCCATCAGGCTCTTCAAGCCTTTCACCATCACTTGGTAGGGAAGGAAGTCCTTCTGAGAATGGACAATGTGGCAGCGGTTGCATATGTGAGGAGGCAGGCTGGGACGCGGAGTCCCTCCCTGCTGCGGGAGACGGAACCTATCCTATCCTGGGCACAGAGGTTTCTGACAGACATCACCGCAGCTTACATTCCGGGGAGTCAGAACTCCCAGGCGAACTTTCTCTCCAGAGTACAGTTGAACAATGGGGAATGGTCTCTACACCCAGAAGTGTTCTCCTGGATCCAGTCTCTGGGTGTCGACCCGGAGGTCGATCTCTTTGCCTCCCCTCTGAACTACAAACTCGGCCAGTTTTACACACGGGTCAGTGCCCCCAGGCAGTCAGAGTGGACGCCTTGACGGACTGCTGGAGGTTCAGCAGGGCTTACGCCTTCCCTCCGATACCTATTATCCTGCGCTTCCTGCAGAGACTCCGGTCCGAGGTGGCCGAAGTGGCAGCGGTGCTGCTCTTCTGGCCCAACAGGCCCTGGTTCACGCTCCTGACTCAGCTCAGCTACGAGGCCCTGGTTCCCCTCCCTCTCAGACCGGATGTTCTGTCTCAGGGGTCGACTTTGCACTCGTGTCCAGCCCGACTACGTCTGACAGTCTAGTTTTTGAACGGGAGAGGCTCGAGGCCTTAGGCTGTGCCCCTCGGGTAATCTTGACATTAATGAGCTCCAGGAGGTCCAGCACTAATTGGGTATGGTCTAGGTTTGACGCTGGGATTCAGGAAGTCCTAGAATTCCTACAGTCCGGACTCGACTTGCCTCTATCAGTCAGCTCGCTGAGGGTGCAGGTATCAGCCCTCTCGGCATTCACTGGAGTGTCTTGGGCATCCAGCCACCTGATCTGCCAATTCTTCAGAGGGGCAAAGAGGCTAAGACCACAAAGGAGGGCAAGGTTCCCAAAATGGGATCTGCCCCCTTGACTTCTTGGCTGAGCCAGCTCCTAGCAGGATCATCACGGGTTCTCTAAAGGGCTTATCCATGAAGGCAGCCTTCCTGGTCGCAATTACCTTGGCCAGGAGGGTCTCGGAAATTGGGGCCTTGAATCACAGGGAGCCATTCCTGACGTTCTTTCCGGACCGAGTGGCACTAATCCCGGGGCTTGGGGCCAGGCCTAAAGTGACTTTAGTGTTTCACGAGAACCAGGAGATCACTCTGCCCACTCTCAGGGCTCCAGAGTCCATGGAGGCTCACCCCCTGGACGTGGGGGAAACACTGAAAGCCTACCTGCAAGCTACAGTTATCTTCAGACGATCAGAGAGCCTGTTTGTTTTGTTTTCCGGAAGGAACAAGGGTCGAGAGGCCTCGGCCAGAACGATTGCAGCCTGGACCGTCCAGACTATTCAGAGGGCTTACAGGGCTAGGGCTTGGCTTGGCTCCCCCGGAGGCGGTGACCGCGCATTCCACCAGGGGCATTGCTACGTTGTGGGCAGCAGCACGACACGTGGCCCCGGAAGTCATATGTAGAGCGGCTTCATGGTCCTCGCTAAATACCTTCTACACACTACTGTGTAGAGCCAGCGTCATTATCTTCCATTAGTTTTGGTTTAAGAGTTTTGTCAGCCGACATCGGTGAATTAAAAATTTCTGTTCAGCATTCCCGCCCGTGTGGTTTCTTTTGGCTAGTTAAGTCCCACACGTAGGCTGCCATGGAGTCTGTCAGGAAAACGGAAAATTCTCCATCAATACTTACCATAATTTTCCTTTCCTGATGGACTCCATGGCAGCCGGAGTTCCCACCCTCGGGTCCAGAGGAGGGACTATAGACGGAACACAGGTATGGGCCGGGAGTCTAAATTTATGGAAGAAGGGTCCTATAGGAGAGGAGGGGGTGGGGTAAACCCAAACGTAGGCTGACATGGAGTCCATCAGGAAAGGAAAATTACGGTAAGTATTGATAGAGAATTTTCAGTTTTTTTTTCCAAAAAAATTGCACTTGAAAGATCGCTGCACAAATATCGTGTGACAAATAGTATTGCAACAATACCATTTTATTCTCTAGGGTGTTTGAAAAAAAAAAAAAAAAAGTTTGGTGGCTCTAAGTAATTTTCTAGCAAAAACAAGATTTTGCCCGCGTTCCGACCAAGATGGCGGCGGCACACGCTACCCCAGGCAGTGCGACGAACGCCCGCAAACAGCTTACTCTATCTCTCCCTGACCTCCCTAAAGACTCCGAATACGATCTTCCTCCTTCTCCCGACAGGGGACCCAATCAATCCACTCCTCCAGCCATGCTCTGCCAATTCAAGCGAATGCTCTATAAGGCTCTAAAGCAAACATCTGAGCATATAACCAATAGCCTAACCAGGGAGATCAGAGAACTGGGTTCCCACACAGCAGCTCTGGAGGACAGGGCAGAAGAGCTAGAATCAACTGCCTAAGAGCACAGGCTTGAATTAGACAACCTCATAGAAGAAAATCAATCCCTGCTAATTAAACTGGAAGGATTAGAAAACAGAGCCAAGCGCTCAAATATCCATATAAGGGGACTACCAGAGTCAGTCAAAGACTTGAACTCCACAGTAACTGCCCTGTTCCAGAAACTGCAGCCAGCCATCCCAATAGAATGCCTGGAGATGGACAGAGTCCACAGGGCGCTGGCACCTAAAAAATCTGAGGGCCCACCACGCGATATTATTGCAAAGCTGCATTTTTACCGCACCAAAGAACAGCTAATGGCCGCAGCATGGGAAAAAGGTGATCTTCTATTTCAAGGACATAAGTGCCAGCTATTCTCTGATCATTCCCAGCTCACGATGACCAAACGTCATGCTATGAGACCCCTACTGTCTGAGCTTCAGCAACGCCATATTTCCTATCAATGGGGTTTCCCCTTTTCAGTACATTTTACCTATCAAGGGAACAAGTACAGATGCAAATCAAACGGGGAACTCCACTAACTTCTGCAGGAGCTTCAACTGATTGACACCCCAACCAGCTCCAACCCATCCCGACGCCGTTCGGCTATCCCTTCGCCACACAAACCTGCATCATGCCCTGGGAAATAGGGATCCTCTCAGGTTCACAAATGGAGCCGTCTAACACCCCAATCACAGGATCAAGAGGACACCATGGACTGAAAGCCTTAAATGCTGTACTGTGCATACTTAGGGGAAACTTCCCTTTGTCAGAAATGCAGAAAAACATGCACTCATATTATCCTCTCATTCATGAGGTCTGCCCATCCAGCTTCTCACTTTGACTTCAACCCCTGACTGGCCCCTTAAACCAACAATCCCATCCGTCACCCCGAGGCAAAGCCTATTTCCCATCACTCAGGCCAGTCGCCCCTAAACTTGCATCAAGACTGTCGGAGCCTCCCACCCCATCCCTGGCCTTCCTACTCAGACTCCTCACCCCCACTTTGTTACTAACTCCAAGCCCACTCTACCCACCTCCTGAACTCCACACCCTTCCTTAGCCCACAAGCATGCCTCTCCACCTTGGAATAAACCCCAGGCTCCCTTGTTGAGAGGCCTAATGCTAATGAACTATTGGCTTGATCAGAGCTGAAGGACCATCACCTCCTACCAGCAATACACAATCAAAAGGGCAACCAGGTCTGGAACTCAGCTCACTGCCCTCAACCACGACTCACCTCTACGGGCTATTAGTCTAGACCCAACCCCTAATCAAAGGGAAGCCAGAACCCTTCTACATGTTATAACGGTTGTCCACCCCTTTTTCCACTTACAGGTTTTACCTGGACTTTTTGTTTTGTTGTTTTACAAGTTGATAACTAGTCCCTTGTTACTGCTGTACCACAGCTTTTCTTAAAATTCAGCCAAGCTGCTGGGGCCTCGCCTCCCGCGAGACACACATGTGTACCCTACTAAACCCTCATCGGTCGCCCACCATTAATATGCGGGCCACTGATGATGGTCCCCAACTCCTTGTCAGGGACAAATACTCCCTCTGACGGACTCATCTCCGTATTGTAGATTGTATTTTTGTTTGTTGCATTATTTAATATATCTTACTCTGTTTTCTTCTTCTGTTCTAGCGACCAATTATATTTCCTATTCCTTTGGTAAGACACGGCATTGGCCCAAATTAATGGGTTGCATCCCTTCTTCCTTCATCTCTTCTCCTGTACTCTCATCCACCAGGTGGTTCCAGTTCTCCCCTTCTCCGCCACACTCCTGTAAGTTGCAATACCCAATATTGCCAACATGGCCCCCTTGACTATCCTTTCAATCAACGTACAGGGTCTCAATATCCCCCAAAAAAGGACTAAAGCATTTAGACACTTTAATTCCCTAAAAGCCCAGATAGTATGCCTCCAAGAGACACACTTCACGGCAGCCCATACCCCAAAGCACATTAATGCCAGGTACCCCCAAGTATTCACAGCCTCTGCTGAGACGAAACAGAGAGGCACCTTAATAGCATTCCACCGCATAACCCCTTTCACTCCCCAAAAGATAATCCAAGATCCGGAAGGCAGATACCTAATTCTATGTGGCAGCCTAGCAGACGTTCCCATCATGATAGTGTCATATTATGCCCCCAATAAGAACCCCAGCTCCATCTCACACCTCCTGCAAGTGGTATCCACACACAAAAGGGCACACTAATTATATGTGGCATTTCCAATCAGGTCCTCCCCCCATACCTAGACAAATCACCATACAACCCGCCGGCATCCCCGGGGAAACTGCAATTCCCCCAGCTGCTCCAGAAACACAATCTAGTTGACACCTGAAGAGAGCAAAACCCGAACAGAAGGTGTTACACCCATTACTCATACCCGCACAAGATCTCTTCCAGAATAGACCATATCTTCGTATCTATCGGTATGACCCCAGAACTCTTATCCTCCACCATCCACCCCATCCCCTGGTCTGGCCATAGCGCGGTCCTCACAACCCTGAGATCCCTGATCCCTAGAGCCCAAGACCACACTTGGTGCCTACCGGAACATCTATTAAGACACCCCACACACCGCTTCGACATCCAACAGGCCCTCAAAATCTTGAACACAATAATACACCTGACATCTCCCCCCTCACACTCTGGGAAGCACATAAACCGGTCATTCGCAGCGACTTACAGTGCCAATCAACGCTCTTCAATCATGAACGCAAACTCCTGGGCCATAGATTGGAAGTAGAACTCTGCTCCAGAAACGCGGAATTCAATTCAAACCCAAACCCCACAACTAGGGCCAAACTAGATAAGGCACGCCTAGAATTTGATCTATTCTTAACTGAGAATGCGGATAAAACTATGCGTAGGTCGCGGCATGTGTACTATTTGAAAGCAAATAAGCCAGACTTGGTCTTAGCACGCACCCTGAGCTCCCTCAACAAACCTAACAAACCGATTTGCCTTAAACTAACTAAAGACACTCTAACTAGTAACCCCCTTAGAATAACTCAGAAATTCCGTTCATACCTGGCTACCCTACACAAAGCTAGTAGTCAATTCAACCAAACAGAAACAGATGCCCTTTTCAGTCAAATTAATCTCCCTCATATATCACCCTCTGACCTTGACTGCTTAAAAAGCCCCATTTCCACGGAAGAGGTTCTGTCAGCAATTAAGCACCTTAAAGTAAATAAGCGCCCGGGCCCCGATGGATCCCCTGCTCTCTATTATAAAACATTCTCAGACCAATTAGCCCGAGTCTTAGCAAGAGCTCTTAACTCCATCCTTAAAGACCGTAAATTCACAGCGGAATCACTAACTGTGATAATCTGCATGATCCCCAAACCCGCACTGATGATGCGTTATGTACCAACTACAGGCCAATATCATTATTGAATCTGGACATTAAAATCCTGGCCGCGATCAGGCAAGATTCATACCTCTTCGCCAAGCAGGCGACAATGTTCGACGAGCAGTCCTGCTAGCACACGCCGCCAAGTCTCGTCGCATCCCGGCCTGTTTCCTGTCCCTTGATATAAAAAAGGCCTTTTACACTGTCTCATGGCCCTATCTTCAATACACTCTTCAGAAATGGGGATTTGGACCACACTTTATGGGTCAAGGCTCTCTATGAAAAAGCACAAGCATATGTTAAATACACAGGCTACAAATCAGCAACATTTCCAATCGAAAGGGGGACAAGACAGGGATGTCCACTTTCTACACTACTTTTTGTCCTACTCATAGAACCCCTCGCCCACTTAATTAGGAGCAACCCGACCATCACTGGTATAGATCTGGGTGGACATGTGCATAAACTATGTCTCTTTGCAGATGACATATAATTGTTTCTATCTTCCCCAATGGTTTCTGGCCCCAACCTTTTACCAGTGCTCAGCAGGTTTGCGGCAGTATCAGGCCTAGTGGTCAATCTAAATAAATCCCAAGCTCTTAATATTTCTATCCCTCAGGACGAGCTGAAGGCTGCACAGGGCGCTCTGCCATTCCCCTGAGGATCAAACTTACCGCAGACTATTCCCAACTTTTTTCTTACAATTACCCACCCCTCCTGAGGCAGATCACAAACCTGCTGAATCAATGGTCGCACCTCCCCACCTCTTGGCTGGGCAAGATCACAATAGTGAAGATGTCGGTTTTACCCAAATTACTATACATTTTTAGGGTACTCCCCATCCCGGTCCAAACATACTTCCTGCGTCTACTCCAACAGCGAACATTCAAATTTGTGTGTGCTTCAATCAGAACCAAGAGTGCCCAAACGGACGCTCTTTCTTCCTAAACTCCTAGGCATGCCTAACTTTTCCAATTATTTCAGAACAGCCCAACTGGCTAGCCTCCCTAAGTACCACTCAACCCGGGAAACCCCACTCTGGGTGGCAGTGGAAGCAGTTGACCTGGACCCCCTCTCCACAGCAAATCTACTTTGGCTAAACAGGAAAGATCGCACAACCCTCAGCAACCCGATAACCGAACACTTCATAACTCTGTGGGATACCCTGAAATATAAGCATAAGTTGCAGTCCCCTCACAACCCCCTCTTTTCATTTTTTAAAAATCCAGCCTTCTACCCGGCCTGGGACTCCCCGAGTACTTTCCAAACATGGGCTGCCTCGGGTCTGCTGAGATTACATAATCTTGTCAGCACCACCTCATTTCTGCCTTTTGCCTCCCTCCAAGAGTCACACCACCTACCCCCCTCCGAAATATTCCGTTGCCTCCAGATCAAAAACTTCTACTCGCATCAAGTCACCAATGACTCCCGCCTCGATCAGGCCTCTGAATTTGAAACCATCTGCAGAAGGGATCCCCATGTGAGGGGTCTAATTTCGAAGCTCTATACCCAGCTGTCCTGTGCCCCCAACTCGGATGGTCCCTCATATACACTCAAGTGGGAACAAGACATTGGACAACACCTCGAAACCAATGATTGGTCAGCAATCTGGGCAGCCACAAAAAGCTCCTCACCTAGCGTGCAAGCCATAGAAACAGACTACAAAGTACTCTCTCAGTGGTACCTGGTACCCGCGAAGATAGCTAAATATGTCCCTTCTTACCCACCTCAGTGCTTCAGGGGCTGCTCCGAACCGGGTACCCATTACCATATATGGTGGCATTGCCCAATGGTACAAACATTTTGGAAGGAAATATTTAATATAGCCTCACAGCTCTTTGAAATACCCCTGTTGCCAAACCCAACACTAGCCCTTCTAAGCTTGAAGCCAGATGCACCGTCCAGTACACAATTCAAACTCCTCCTCTCCCTCCTTACAGCAGCTAGGCAAACAATAGCTAAATCCTGGAAAACATCAAAACTTTCCACAACAGAATGATCAGATTCCTAATTCACGCCAAAATGGAGGCTATAGATAAGTAACAGTCTCCCAAATTTGAACGAGTATGGGCGCCCAGGATCAAATACTATCTCCCGCACCCCTTCGACTTAGAGACCCTTCGACCATGGTGACACTAACCATGGTGACTTGGTTATGAAACCAAGAGTGTGGAACGGGACATCGGGACCACTGGGCGGACCTCTACCTATGCTCTCTTTCTCCTCTTCTCTCTCCTTTTCTTTTCTTCTATCTTCTCTCTCCTTTTTCCCCCTCTTCTGGGGTAACCTTCATTGTGGTTTAATATGATGTGACCTGATACCCATTACCCAGTATTCGTAAGTTTTAAGAGCATAATGGGTAACAGATTTAATGTAAGACGGTGTGGTCACGACCGATATTGAGATCTGGGCTCCCACCAGGAAGGCTAGCCTTAGAACCAATCCTAGCCAGCCTGCCGTAGGCATTGACTTTGTACTTACATAGTTAACCCAGGTTATAACCATTACGTTGCTCCAACTAGGTCCATCCTCACTTGTATGCAACAGATTGTTCACGCAATGTGTCATGTGTAGCTCTGATCATATCTTATTTGCTAAACGTTACCCTACATGTAACTTTTCTTTTGTAAACTTCAATAAAATCTTTGAACAAGAAAAATGATTTTAACTTGTAAACAACAAGTGTAAAAAAGGGCTCCTAGGCTTAAATGGTTAAACTAATTTACAACAGCAGGTCCTGCTCCTGCGTCCAACAAGAGTAACTGCAACGGGTTACAGTGTTCTGGCACCACCAACACACAAGGCCCAATTTTTGGCCACCTGTTTGACTGGTGGCTTTCGTCACAATTTGTAAACTAATTTACAACTTCAGGCCAAGTTCCTCCATCCAACAAGAGTAACTGCAAGGGGTTACAGTGTTCTGGCACCGCTAGCACCCAAGGCCCAATTTTTCGCCACCTGTTTGACTGGGGGCTTTCGTCACAATTTGTAAACTAATTGACAACATCAGTCCCAGTTCCTCCGTCCAACAAGTGTAACTGCAAGGGGTTACAGTGTTCTGGCACCGCCAACACACAAGGCCCAATTTTTAGCCACCTGTTTGGCTGGTGGCTTTGGTCACAATTTGTAAACAAATTTACAACTTCAGGTCCACTTCCTCCATCCAACAAGAGTAACTGCAAGGGGTTACAGTGTTTTGCACCGCCAGCACCCAAGGCCCAATTTTTCACCACCTGTTTGCTTGGTGGCTTTCGTCACAATTTGTAAACTAATTTACAACTTCAGGCCCAGTTTCTCTGTCCAACAAGTGTAACTGCAAGGGGTTACAGTGTTCTGGCACCGCCAACACATAAGGCCCAATTTTTTGGCCACCTGTTTGACTGGGGGCTTTTGTCATAATTTGTAAACTAATTTACAACATCATGCCCAGTACCTCCATTCAACAAGAGTAAATGCAAGGGGTTACAATTTTTTAACTAATTTACAACAGCAGGGCCCGCGCCAAAATAAACAAAAAAATGACGTGCGGTTCCCCCCAAAATCAAAACCAGGCCCTTCAGGAATGTTATGGAATTTAAGGGGAACCCTGTGCCAAAATTTAAAAAAAAAAAAATGATGTGCGGTTCCCCCCAAAATCCAAGTTTCCCTTAGTATCCAAACCAAACCTGAAGAGCCTGGTTTGGACTGGGGGGGGGGGGGGGGGGA
>BLSH010447457.1:550823-562788 GCA_018402905.1 Glandirana rugosa | reverse complement strand
TTGAGCACGATCGTAGCGATCGTTGTTTTATGCAGAGCTTGATCTGCAACTCAAAGCAGCGGTATGTGAAATCTCTAATTTCTGCTATCTGTCCTCAGAGCAACAGCACAGACAGCAGTAGTAAAGTAATCTATCTCAGGATGCAGGATCAGGTCTTAAAATGTCTCAAATCTGTCCCTCAAGCTTTCAGCTTCCTTTCCCTACGCTAACCCAAGGAGCATGTGACTGCAGCACTGTGACTCCAGCTTATAAAGAGGCTGGGTCACATGATGCACTGGCCAATCACAGCCATGCCATTAGTAGGCATGGCTGTGATGGCTTCTAAGGGCAAACCATTGAAACGCTTGTTGATTGACTGCCCTGCAGCTTCTCAACACGTGGAGTAAAATAGCAGAACCCCGGACCGAACCCGAACGATTTTTGAAATGTCCGGGTCCGGGTCCGTGCCACGGACAACCGAAAGTTCAGTACGGACCCGAACGTTACAGTCCGGGTTCGCTCAACACTAGTCACAGCCCATCAGCCTGTCAGAATCTGTCACAGCCCATTAGTAACAGCCCGTCAGCATCTGTCACACTCCGTCAGTCACAGCCCAGGTCACAGGCCCGATACCAGTACTGCCATCAATACTCTCATAAATAACATAACACAGGCCCGCCATCATGTCTGAGAGAGTGTACACACCTGAGAAGGCATATGAGATTCTTACTATGTCAGATGATGAGAGCAGCAGGCAGCTCCCATCATTCGATTCTGGTTCGGAATACAATTCAGTGGAGTATAGCAGATCGGAGACAGAGGAGGAAACTGCCCCTCCTAAAATAATTAGAAATCAGGCCCAAGATCTGAAGACCTGTCTTCCTCCAGCAGCGCCAGACAACAGGAAGTGGAGCCCAGTACTACTTCCACCAGCAGCGCCAGACCCCAGGGAGTGGAGCCCAGAACTAGCAATGGAATTGAACGCCCTGCCCAAAGAATCTTGTCCTACCTTCCCAAAGCCCTGGCAAACCCCTTATGGTTGCCTGCCAACTCGGGGTCCGCTAGAATCCCCCCTCATAGCGCAGCCAGGTGTGCAGCCCGAAACCACAAATTTTACCCAATTTGAATATTTTTCTTTATTTTTCCCTGAGAATTTGCTGCAGAGTATTGTAGACAAAACACACTTGTATGCAGAACAATTTATTGCTGCCAACCCCAATTCCTCCTATGCCCGCTTATTCCATTGGTGTCATCTCACACTAGACAAATTCAAAATATTTTTGGGCCTTGCTCTTAATACGGCGCTTAGAAAAAAAACTAACACCATTCCTATTGGTTCACCAACCCCATCTACCATATGCCAATATTCACAGCAATTATGTCCAGCACATGCTACGATACAATAATGTGTTTCCTGCATTTCAATGATAATGCACAGTGCCCACCCCGAAGTCAACCCAACCACACCAAACTCTACAAGATACGGCCCCTAATCAATTCCTTTTCACATAAATTTGCAGAAGTGTTAATCCCCAATAGAAATATATGTTTGGATGAGTCCCTCGTATATTTCCCTGGCCGGCTGCAGTTCAAGCAGTACATACCCAACAAGAGAGCCAGGCATGGGGTAAAAATGTACAAATTGTGTGATCGAGCCACCGGCGATGTATACTCATTCAGAATCTATGAAGGAAAAGACTTCCAGCTCCAGCCCCGTGATTGCCCCACTGTCACGCAGGGAACAACCTCTCTTACGACCCTGATTCCTGAACCCCTGGTAGTGCAGACAGGGAGCTTAGGAGTGCAGGGAGGCACGAGGGATTGGATGATGGTGGTGCAAGCGTGGAGCTTGTGCTTGGAAGATAGCAAGTGGTTCAGTCCGGGTTGGCAACAGGCGGGCAGTGCGGTACAAGTGGAGCAGGCAGGAGCGTGGTCAGGTGCAGGCCAGGTCATCAACAGGCGTGCAGTGAGGTACACAGGGATGAGACAGAAGAGTGGTCATAGGCAAGTCGGGGTCGGTGCAGGCAGAAGGCAACAGGAACGGAAGCCAACCTGGGGTCACAGGAACAGGAAACTTCAGGAAACACACTGCTGTAGGCACGGGTAACGCTGTAGATCAGACAGCACAGGCTGCTGGGCTTGGTAGCCCAAATAGAGCCATTTGGCGCTGTTTCCGCAGCGTGCACGTGCATGGGATGTGTGCACGTGCACAGATGTCAGATGCACAGATGTCAGAATCGGCCATTTCCTAACACCCACATATACTGGAACCAGTGGGAAGATTGTCTGGAAGCTGGCATAACCCCTGTTTGGAAAAGGCTACCATTTATACGTCGATAATTATTATACCAGCCTGCCCCTATTTCATCAACTTTACGGCAAAGACACCGTGGCCTGCGGCACCTTAAAAAGAACGGAAGGGATCTCCATAAAATTTATTGACGCAATGGCTAAACAATGGAGAGTATGTCTTTATGAGAAACGAGGAAGTGTTGGTGATGAAGTGAAAGGACAAGAAAGAGGTTAAATCCTCTCTACCATCCACAATGACACCGTGGTGGAGGTTCAGAGACAACGCAGCCCATTTTAAATCCTCAATGTGTCCAGGACTATAACATGTTCATGGGGGGGGGTATGACCAGATGATGCAGCCCCATATATCAAACCAAAAGTCCCGTTTTTGGTACAAGAAGATGGCCTTTCAACTTTTATGGCCCTGTACAATTCCTTTGTCTGCTTCCAAAAAGCAACCCAAGACCCACCCATCACCTACCTCAAATATATTGAAGATCTTCTCATTGCTCTCATTTACCAACAAGGACTCGTACCAGAAATCATTCACTCTGACAGTGTGAGCCAGCTTCATGAGCAACATTTTCCCTACAACATCCCCCCCCACAGAATCCGGAAGATGACGCCAAAGGAAATGTTGTATTTGCAGCAAAAGAGGAATTAGAAGAGATACGAGTTTCTATTGCCCTGATTGTCCCTCTCAATCTGGCCTGTGCACTGGAGATTGTTTCAAGAGTTATCACACATTTGTCAGATGTTAGTTCCCCTTATTTTTAAGATTGTCATTTCCTAGTTTCAACCTTTTGGGATCATTTGCTTGCTACTACATTTTTACCTTCCATGTTAACTGACCCTGGCCTGTTTACCGACGATGTCTTTGCCTGCCGTTTTAAACCATGTTTCTGACTACCACATGCACCGACCTCAGCCTGTTTACCGATGATGTCTTTGCCTGCCGTTTTAAACCACGTTTCTGACATTCCTGTGCACCGACCTCGACCTGTTAATTGACCATGTCTTTTGCCTGCCACTTGGACTGATCTTTTGCCCTTCTACTTTAGTACACAGGGGTCTCACATATGTGAGGGGCTCCAGAAAATGTGTTCGGAGTAGAGAAAAATAGTTTTTGGTTTTCTGTGTTCCCAGAACAGGGTCTGGTTTCCCAGAGGCTTCAAAGCGTTTGGGTGGGAGGAGCCTCTACCCCTGTCCCCCTGGCCCTAAGCTTGATGGTCCTTCCTGCTGCCTGGACCAATACTTTTGGCTGTGCTGACCATATCACGGCCTGTAGTGACCCAGGACTTTATGGACCATTTTTCTTCCTGCTGCCTGGACCAATACTTTGGCTGTGCTAACCATGTTGCTGCCTGTAATGACCCAGGGCTTTCTGGACCATGTTTCTTCCTGCTGCCTGGACCAATAATTTAGCTGTGCTGACCATATTGCTGCCTGTAATGACCCAGGACTTTTCAGACCATGTTTCTTCCTGCTGCCTGGACCAATACATTGGCTGTGTTGACCATATCTCTGCCTGCTGCCTGTACTGACTATGGACAGTATTTCTGTGTAGACGTCTCTGCCTGCTACCCTGGAACAATGCTTTTGCTGTGCTGACAGTATCTCTACCTGTACGAACTATGGATATTATTCCTGCCTGTTACCTGGACAATTGCTTTTGCTGTCGCTGGCCACATCCCTGCCTGCTGCCTGGACGGATTACTCTCCTCTGTGGACCACTGCACTACTAAAACCACAGGTAATCTTTTATTATTTAGTATGTACATGCTATGTGTTAAAAATATGAAGGGCCTTCAAAAATGTGATCGGTAGTCAGAAAATGATATGTGTAGTTTATGCTTCTAAAATGCCTCACAGTGCTACTTCAATGTTGGGCCTCTGTATGTGGCCAGGCTGTGTAAAAGTCTCACACATGTGGTATCGCAATACTCAGGAGGAGTAGCAGAATGTATTTTGGGGTGTCATTTTTGCTATGTACATTCTCTGTGTTGGAAATATATCATAAATGGACAACTTTGTGTAAAAAAATGTTTTCATTTTTTTTTCACATTTTCCAAAAACTTTTGGAAAAAAATGAACCATTCATTATGCCTCGGAGGGGCGTGGCGACCGCCAGAGAATATGGCCGCTTAGACACAGAGCTCTGCTCTCCTACAGGGGATCGACTAAAAAATCGGCACTCAGGGAACATCTAAACCTCCACAACTAAAATCCTCAGACTTCCTGCAGCACAGGAGGGTATGAGGAGACAACGCCAAGACCCACCGAAAGTGCAGTAAATGTCGGATTACTTTCCGACAACGAGCTGCGGGCCTCACCAAGATGGCGACTGGAGCCTACCTGCACCGCCAGCAGCCGGACCTCTAGCGAGCGCCTACACGAACGATCGGGAGCCCAAATTGGTCGTTCCCACGACCGGAGCGGTCGTTTCCACCAACAAAGAAAGTTCAAACTTCGGAGCAGCCTTCGTTCCGGATAAAGAAAATGATCTAGCCCACACAGCTCTTGCCTCACCTACTTTCAGAAGCCCTGCTAAGTCCAAACCTCGCAGAGACTCCACAGAGGCAGACCCCTTAGCACTCCCGATGGAGGTGCAAGCAACCCAAAATGACCACCCGTCATGGGCGGAACCACCAGACCCATTCGCACAATTCCCCACTATGGGTCAACCAGTCTCAGACGTCACCCTAAAGGACATGCTTATGTCACTAAGAATAGCCCTACAGACCAACATGATGGCCTGCATACAACAATGTAAAGGAGAAGTCCAGGAACTGGGAGTCAGAGTGGATCAAGTTGAAGGTAAAATGAGCGAATTTACAACCTCATTCAATGCACTGGTAGACTCCCACTCCTCTCATCAAGAAACCATAGAGGGTCTACAAGCAAAACTGGCGGACCTCGAGGATCGCTCAAGGAGAAATAACCTGAAAATACAAGGGATTGCCGAATCTGTCCAATCTAACCAACTTCCATATTTTGTCCGTGATCTATTTAAAGCGGTGATACCATCACTCACCTTGGTGGACCTCACAATTGACAGAGTGCACAGAGTCCCCAAACCATCATACCTGCCTGCAGAAGTTCCCCGTGAAGTACTTTTGCGCATACACTTTTTCCAAGTAAAAGAAAAGATCCTAGAGGCGTTTAGACGCAGCGACAGCCTACCAGAACAAGCTGCGAACCTTCAAGTACTACCAGACTTCTCCCAATACACCTTACAGAAATGCAGAAACCTAGCATCCATCACAAAGACTCTCAGGAACAACAAAATTACTTATCGTTGGAAATACCCGGTGAAACTTGAAATATCACATGACGGCTCCAGCCACCGTATCATGTCTCTAGAAGAAGGCATAAGGCTCCTAAGATCCTGGAAAGTCCTTCCACCGGACCAGGTCCCACCTCATCATCATGCAAGCCCGGCAACACCAACTCACATCCAAAATAACTGGAAAGTCTCCCGCCGCAAACCCACCAAAAAGAAAACCTGAAGCACCTCTGAGGGGTCACTCCCCTCACACAACGAGACAACCCCTGGACGTTGGAGGGTACCGGACAATGTTCCCTGTCCCTCAACAGATTAGGCAGTTCAGCCTGCTTTAGTCCACGTTGGACTTAGTTTTTAAGGCTGTAGCTCGGACACCGGGTGCAGCCTCTGTTCTTACGTTTCTAAGTTTGAAAAAGTGCCACCTTGGCATCACCTAATCCTTTCTTCCAAACCCCTCAGCATAACGCATAACCGGTGCAAACTTACTCAAGTATACCCCGACCACGGGACCATAATCGAAACCATGACTTCCGACTCCCTGAACAACACAGTTCCGAAGCCACCATGCCTACCCAAGTTTCCCAGGTGTAACTATCAGAAGCTATACCACATTTACCCAGACATATCAGAGAAATTCTATATCATCAGGAAACATCAACATGGGACTTAAATTCCTGTCTGTCAATGCCAGAGGACTCAATCATCCTGCTAAACGCAGATCGCTTTGGCAAACAGCGCTGCAACAAAATGCTGATGTCCTAGCGGTGCAAGAAACTCATTGTCCCAAAGACAACAGCCCAAAATGCTCGCACCCTAGATACCCTCATATTTTCACAGCATCCATGCAAGCGAAGAAAAGAGGAGTACTATTGGCCATTAGAGACTCAGTTTCCTTTGAGCTGAAAGAATCCCTAATTGATCCAGAAGGACGGTATATTATTCTACTGTGTGTTATTAACAATTTTCCTTTAACTTTGGTCACAGTCTATGTTCCCAACTCACATCAGCTGAGGTTTCTAAGGAGAATATTTAAGAAGATTTTGCAGATGCGACTTGGTAATGTCTTGTTATGTGGAGACTTTAATGTTACGGTCAACCCAACCCTTGACAACTCTTATCCTCCTGGGAGACAGCCATCCTTTATGGGCGGTCTCCTAACTGACGAAGAGCTCTACGACCCATGGAGGTGCCAGCATGATGAGGAAAAATCTTTCACCTATTATTCACCCCATCACAATTCATATTCACACCTTGATATATTTTTGGTTGACAAAATGCTACTGCAGAGAATCTCCAAATCCACCATCCAAGATATCACATGGTCTGACCATGCTCCCATTATGCTACAGGTGGAGGAGGGAGGCTCTGCTGCAGCGGCACGAATATGGAGATGTAACACATCTGTTTTGCAGGACCCAGAATACCAAAAGGAAATCAACAATCAACTAGTCTAATTCTTCCATTTTAACAACAGGAACGATACAAATGCCTTTACCAATTGGAATGCCCATAAGGCTTTCATGAGAGGGGTAATACTCAAATACAGCTCCAGGTTAAAAAAGAGATACACAGCGAAACTAGACACTCTCTTAACGGAAATTCATGCCCTAGACAAACAAAACCAAACAAACCCTACAACCGCCCTGGCGGAGAAATTGTCCAAACTACGCAACACCCTGAGAGAATTACTGTGCACCCAAAACTATGTATACCTACGTAGACTCAAACTAAACTACTATGCCAACAACAATAAAGCAGGCAAATTCCTAGCAAATAGACTCAAAACCCATAGATGCAAAACCAAAATTCCCCATATCATACACCCAACAACTCAGGAAAAGCATATTAATCCACAATCAATCGCCAACTCCTTTGCTGACTATTACAGCTCCCTTTACAATTTAAGAGAGGATACTTCAACCACGCAACCTTCAGACCATGCCATCACTGAATTTTTAGACTCATTGAACCTACCCTCTCTGACCCCAAACCACCTAGAAGACCTTAATGCACCAATCACTAGTGAAGAATTAGAAAACACTATCACGACCCTCCCCAACGGCAAATCCCCGGGCCCGGACGGCCTCATAAATGAGTATTATAAAACATTTAAACACACCCTAACCCCCCATTTACTTCCTGCTCTTCAGGAAGCAACATTCTCGGGATCATTCCCAAGGGAAATGTTATTACACTTCCTAAAACGGGCAAACCCCTAACCACGCCATCCAACTTTCGCCCAATTTCGCTCCTCAACACAGACGTCAAAATCTATGCAAAAGTGCTTGCCAAATGACTCTTCAACATAATCCCGTCACTAATAAAGCCAGACCAATTGGGTTTCACCAAGGGACGACAGGTGTCAGATGCCACCAAGCGCATCATAAACGTACTTCATCAGGTGGAGTTGCGGCGAATGCCTTCTCTGCTTCTCTCGATTGATGCGGAGAAGGCGTTTGACAGGGTCCACTGGGGATACATGAATGCCGTTCTCCAAAAGTTTGGCTTTAAAGGTAACATACTGTCCGCCATCATGGCTTTGTACTCCCATCCATCTGCCCAAGTATACACAGAAGGCCTTCTGTCCAAAACCTTCAACATCACCAACAGCACCAGGCAGGGCTGCCCCCTTTCCTCATCAATTTTCAATCTGGTAATAGAACCACTAGCAGAATCTATCCGCTCTCACCCGCATCAGGGTTTAAGTTCCGTCAACACCCACACGTCATAAACCTGTTTGCCGACAATGTAATTCTTCTCATAACGAACCCCACGGTATCACTCCCGTTTGCTCACAAACTTCTCACCCACTTCAGCACCCTATCATATTATAAGGTAAACTTCAGCAAATCCCTCATACTGGACTTGGGAATTGGCACGCATGCTCGCAAACACCTGTAAACAACCCTCCCGTACACATGGACAAAAAGCTCCATTCCTTACTTAGGGCTGAACCTGACCCCCAAAACATCTCTATTAGCTGAGGCAAATATAAAACCATTACTCAATACTATCAAACAGGACCTCACACGCATGGCAAAAGTTGAACTCTCCCTTGCAGGAAGGATTGCTTCCTTCAAAATGATGGTACTCCCAAAAATCTTATACATATTCCGAACGCTCCAAATACAACTAAAAGCATACCACCTGACAGAGATCAATAAAACCCTTAAACACTTCATATGGCAGGGGAAAAAAGCAAGGTGTCCCAACAAACACCTTATCAAACATAGGAAGGTGGGAGGAATGGGTCTACCTGATATAAAAGACTACCATACAGACACCCTTCTAACTCAAATTAGGCACTGGTTTAGAAACCCTCCTGAAGCTTTATGGGTGGATATAGAAACCACGAGCTCCAAAACCTCCCACCTACCAACATTACTTCTGGTTGACATATGGAAACCACTTGACCTACCAAACCTCCCCATAACAGTCCAGGCGGCAATTCAGGCGTGGAGAATGCTTCTCCAACAAACCAAAACCACACATAACCTGGAACACAGAAACATTAGAATACCCATTGAAACTCTAGAGCACCTAATTCTCTACGTGGCGGTGGGCAAATGGAAGGAACTGGGAATCCAATGGGTTGATGACCTGATAACAGATGGTAAATTGAAACCACTAAGCCAACTGGCACAACAATATAACCTCCCTAAATCTACCTTTTTCACACACACAAGAATTGCCATGGCTAAAAATAAACCCCCTCTCAATACGGGTTAACTCACAATTATGGAATAATTATAGTGACATAACCCCAGCCCAAAAGGGCATTTCCTTAGTATACAATATATTACAACAAAAACAATCGTTCGAAAAGTCTCCTCAGATGCTACTGTGGGAATTGGACTTGAACACAACATTCACCCCAAAACAATGGACCGCAGCATTCAAACACAACTACATAGCATCCCACTGCATCAACCACTGGGAACTAACCCAGAAAATAACATCACGCTGGTATAGAACGCCCCAACAATTAGCAAGATATTACCCTTCTCAATCATCCCTCTGCTGGAGAGACTGTAACCAACCAGGAACAATCCTCCACATCTTCTGGGCTTGTAAAAACCTCACAAATTACTGGAAGAAAATATTTAGTATAGTTGCGAGCATCACAGGCATCATTAAAACACCAACCCCAGCTCTGGCTATTTTACATGTGGGAATCGAGGAATACCCTACACTATATAGAATAATAGTGACGCATATTCTGATAGAGACCAAACTAGTTACTGAAGAACTAACACCACTCCAAACATGTCAGAAGTACTAACAAGAGTTAATATCAATCACCAATATGAAGAGCTACTAGCACTCAGAGCATCCGCCAAAACACTTACTGAAAAAAATTGGAAACAATGGGTAGAATGGTAGTAAATTGAATATAAATACTGATTTACGATTAACTGGAAATGCACCTATGCCTATCACCTATTATTTCATCCTGACTGATTATGGTTTAATGTTACGTGTACTGTAACCCTATACTGCTACGAAATTGATTTGCTTCTGTATATGACATATAACCAAGTTGGCACAAGCCACTCTTTACCAAGAATTGTAATTCAAGATTGTAATGTCTAAAATTTCAATAAAAAATGCATTTGTAAAAAGACTCATTATGCCTCATAGATTATACGTTGGGGTGTTAGATTTCCAAAATGGGGTCATTTAGTTGGTTATTTCATTGTCCTGGAGCTCCAGGGCCATCAAAATTGTAATAGGTAGTTGAGAAATGAGATGTGCAATTTATGCTTGTAGAATGCCTGAGGGTGCTACGTCAATGTTGGGCCTCTGTATGTGGCCAGGCTGTGTAAAGGTCTCACACATGTGGTATCGCTATACTCAGGAGGAGTAGCAGAATGTATTTTGGGGTGTAATTTTTTGCTATGTACATGCGGTTTGTTGGAAATATCTTATGAATGGACAACTTTGTGTAAAAACATTTGTTTTTTCATTTTTTTTTTCACATTTTCCAAAAACTTCTGGAAAAAAATGAACCATTCAAAAGACTCATTATGCCTCATAGATTATAAGTTGGGCTGTTAGCTTTCCAAAATGGGGTAATTTTGTTGCTTATTCCATTGTCCTGGTGCTCCAGAGCCTTCAAAAATGTAATAGGTAGTTGAGAAATGTGATGTGCAATTTATGCTTGTAGAATGCCTGAGAGTGCTATGTCAATATAGGGCCTCTGTATGTGGCCAGGCTGTATAAATGTCTCACACATGTGGTATCACCATACTCAGGAGGAGTAGTAGAATGTATTTTGGGGTGTGATTTATGGTATGCATATGCCATGTGAGAGAAATAACCTGTTATAGTGAAAATGTTGTGATTAGTGTTGAGCGAACCCGGACTGTAACGTTCGGGTCCGTACCGAACTTTCGGGTGTCCGTGGCACGGACCCGGACCCGGACCCGGACATTTCAAAAATCATTCGGGTTCGGTCCGGGGTTCTGCTATTTTACTCCACGTGTTGAATAGCTGCAGGGCAGCCAATCAACAAGTGTTTCACTGGTTTGCCCTTAGAAGCCATCACAGCCATGCCTACTAATGGCATGGCTGTGATTGGCCAGTGCATCATGTGACCCAGCCTCTTTATAAGCTGGAGTCACAGTGCTGCAGTCACATGCTCCTTGGGTTAGTGTAGGGAAAGGAAGCTGAAAGCTTGAGGGACAGATTTGAGACATTTTAAGACCTGATCCTGCATCCTGAGATAGATTACTTTACTACTGCTGTCTGTGCTGTTCCTCTGAGGACAGATAGCAGAAATTAGAGATTTCACATACCGCTGCTTTGAGTTGCAGCTCAAGCTCTGCATAAAACAACGATCGCTACGATCGTGCTCAACAATCAGATTGCTGGGGGAATTTGAGATTTCAAATACCGCTGCTTAGAGTTGGAGATTGCAGATTAACCACTTCAGCCCAGGAAGAATTTCCAGCTTTAGGACCGGAGCCCTTTTTGCGATTCGGCGCTGCGTAGCTTTAACTGACAATTGCGCGGCCGTGCGACGTTGTACCCAAACTAAATTTGCGTCCTTTTTTTCCCACAAATAGAGCTTTCTTTTGGTGGTATTTGATCACCGCTGCGTCTAGTTATTTGCGTCTAACGCTAAAAAAAATAGCGTTTATACTCCTTCTTATATTTAGCCGGTTTTTGCCACTTTTTTATAAAAAAAAACCTAAACATAAAATCCTTTTTCATTCTTTAAACACAAAAAAACGTTTTAACAGCGAGAAGAAAACAAATATCGCCGCTAGTCTTTACTGCGTCGCCACTAGTTTATGGTGGTTTTCTTTCGAGATAAACACCCTTTTTTTCCTGCGTTTAAATCAAACCCATGTTGCAGCGTGCCGGCGCGTTAACAGTCAATTTCGATGCGTCGCGGCTTAGCGT
>BLSH010447457.1:524211-544370 GCA_018402905.1 Glandirana rugosa | reverse complement strand
CTTCCCGTTTTTTTACTTGATTTTAATTTATTTTCCCTATCCCCATTTATTTGTAGGGCACTTGCCCTAGTTTGAAGATGATTTTAGAACAGTTATATGGCTTCTACCGTTAATTAATACTTTTCAGACACAGTTTGAAGATGATCCACATTCACCTCCATTTTTGCTTGTTTTATGTTTTTATTTTTTTAAAAATATTTAAAGTTATTTCCCTGTCCCCATTTTTTTGTAGGGCACTTGCCCTACCCTTACCCCCATTTTACTTCCTTTTGCAGCCCTCTAGGGCTTTCCAGGACTTTGTTACAGCCATTTTTGTGCCTAAAAGTTTGGGTCCCCATTGATTTCAATGGGGTTCGTTGTCCGTGCGATCGTTCGGGTTCCGTCCGGACCCGGACCCGGACTTTGTCCCGAAGTTTGGACGGACCAGCAGAACCCGAACTTCCAGAGGTTCGCTCAACTCTAGTTGTGATTAAAAAAAAATCTTGATTTTGCAAAGAATTGTGGGAAAAAAATTAAACCATGAAAAAACTCACCATGCCTCTTACTAAATACCTGGGAATGTCTACGTTCCAAAAGGGGTCATTTGGGGGTTATTTGTACTGTCCTGGCTTGTTAGGGTCTCAAGAAATGAGATCCGCCGTCAGTACATCAGGTGTGATCAGATGTGATCAATTTTTGCACCATAACTTGTAGACTCTCTAACTTTCACACAGACTACATAATATCCACTAATTTGGGTTATTTTTACCACAGATATGTAGCAGTATACATTTTAGCCCAAATTTAGGAAGAAAAATTTATTTTTTGCAAAATTTTACAGTAGAAACTAAAAAAAAGTGGGTTTTTTTTTCAAATTTTTCGAAGTTTTTTCGCTTATATCGCAAAAAATAAAAAACCCAGCGGGGACTAAATACCACCAAAATAAAGCTCTATTTGTAAGAAAAAATGATAAAAATTTTGTTTGCATACAATGTAACATGGCTGAGTAATTTTCACTCAAAATGTGAGGGCACTGAAAGCTGAAAATTGGTTTGGTAGGGAAGTGTTTTAAGTGCATGGTATTGAAGTGGTTAAGTGTATTATTTTGCTTAAGATATACGTTTTGAAGGATTATTGCATAACAAATGAGTTTATGACTGAAACTAAAAAGAGGAACTTGCAAAATGTTCCAGACACTAGCTGCCTGGGCTGAGGAGGGGTATTTTCAATATTCTAAGTGGCATAATTGTTCTGCCCAGATATAAAGATGTAATGATTATATAAATGTGTACAATCATAATTGGCTAATTGAATAAGTAAAGGAAACATGTAATTTGAACATATACCCCTTATTGGTTGGAGATAATTACTGACGCCCACCTTATCCTGTGTGTAAACGAGCCTGTACAAGGAAGAATAAACAGACATTGTGTGCAATGTATTTGTGTGTCGTATTACTTTGCATACCCTGTCTCCTGCATACAGATCCGGGTGTGGCCAATGGAATGATGTTGAAGAATAAGGTATGTAATTAGATGATAATAATATGATAGTCAGGACTAGAGGTAATAGATAAAATGTATGCTTACATTCATTGCATTGTTGGAATTAACTGATTATTCTACTTTTATTTTTGGGGTCGTATACGGACGGTGCCTAACACCCCCCAAATCATGTGGAACTTACACTCATTCCACGCCCCCCTCCTTCTGGGGATGGTGGGAGTGAGTTGCCTCCATACCTGTATGATCAAACGCCCTGTTTAGGTTTTGGTGGCAGCTCTTTCTCTCCTTCCCCACAGGGACCACTGCAGGTTTCTGCATGTTTGTTTCGTGATTCCTACTAGTTACGTTTCAGTTCTGCTTTTTCTCTTCTTACATACTTCTACCTCTTTTTCTAACTATCTTTCTGCTCTTCTCCCCTTATGGTCTTATGAACTAAGGGCTCGCACACCATTGACCAGATGGCTACTTTAAAATGTATTTCATATAATGTACATGGTCTAAACCATGCCACTAAATGACACTAAGTTATGAGGGAATTGAGGCAGGCTCGGGTTCTGTAATTTTTTTACAAGAAACATACCTCACACACACTACTCCTGTTAAAATTTTGTCTCCCCACTTTCACCAATGGTACTACAGTTCGTCAGACACCAATAAAGCTAAAGGGGTGGCCATCAGGTTCAGTGGTGGTGTGTCCTTTCAACTCACAGAAATGCTTGCAGATGATCATGGTAATTTTCTTTTTCTCAAAGGCTCAATAGGCACTACCCAATGTACACTGGCAAACATTTATGCCCCTAACCACAACCAACCTACCTTTTTGTCCCAAATCCTTACACAACTGGCTGACTTTGCAGAGGGACTTGTTATTCTAGCAGGGGACATGAATATGCCACTTGATCCCTTAATAGACACCTCACTTGGCTGCTCAGGTATACCTTTTAAATGCCTAGCGTATGTTAGAAAGAGACTACAGGACCTCCAACTAATTGATGCATGGCGCTTATCCCATCCTAAAGACAGAGACTACTCCCACTATTCTTACTTTCAAATGATTTATTGAGAAATTACAAAAGTACAAAAACATGCCATACATCGTCACAGTCAGCAAATAAGTACAAGACATATCCTGGGAGGGATTAGTAGGGTAATTGAGTAGCCCGTAGAACAAGGTAGTCCACAGCACAGGAGAGGTGCTGGTGAGAGTAATAATGTTGTTACACACTTTTGTATGCTGAAATAGCAGTCTTTATAGACAAAACAGAAACCTGTAGAGTGCTATCCTTAAATGCAAAAACCTCAGGATATGAGAGTTTGAGGCCCTAAGAGCCCTGAAAGCTCCCCAGTATCAGGGTCGCAGCGGCTGTCCACCCCCCGGCACCCCAAATGGGTACAAGCTGTGCCGGAAGGAGTGCTCCACCCGCCCCCCCTGACTCCAGGGGGCAAGTCACCCAACCACCACCATGGCCCTGGAGATCTATCCCCCTCACCATCAACATCCAGAGCCCTGTAGAAGCTAGTTCCCAACCAGTAACGTAAAATCCTGTGCAACCAAATAGGTTGTCCCAAGGCACCTTATCTGTATTATGTCTTGTGATGACAATCATGAAGTCACCTTAAAACCCAAACCATAGGTATAAAGGAGAAAAGAAAACAAAAAAGAGGAGAGGAGGGAAGGTAGGAGAGAGCCAATACAATGACACTGGAGAAGAGGCAGTCACTC
This sequence comes from Glandirana rugosa, assembly GCA_018402905.1. NCBI lineage: Eukaryota > Metazoa > Chordata > Amphibia > Anura > Ranidae > Glandirana > Glandirana rugosa. The sequence continues at coordinate 541,163 of BLSH010447457.1, read as the reverse complement.
AGTCTACTGGACTGGTCATGTACCAGCGGCTTATGACTTTTACGTTAGCTTCCATTAGTGAGGTGTTAAGAATCCCCTTATAGGCTGCTGTCATGGCATTATGCCAAGTCTCTAAGTTACATTGAAACTGGAGGTCTTCCTCCCAGGCTAGCATATAGTGGGATTTGCTTTTTTTGGTTGACAAGTGACACGTAGATCATCGATATGCCCCCCCCCCTCTGCTCCATGGCTGAGCCACACCAAGTTTCATAGTCTGTCATAAGGGGAGGATTGGGTTTATCTTTCCAAATACTATGTAGACTAAGTGACTAATTTGTCTGAATCTGAACCTTTCAGAGTTTGGAAGGTTAAGTTTACTGGCGCAATAGGTTAAGGTAATTGGACCTGTGGACGTGAAGAAGTGTCCTATCCTGTATAGGCCTTTGTCTAGCCACCATTGAAAGGCTTTGATATTTCCACCCGGAGGGAACTCCGGATTGTTGAAAATATGTGCTAGCAGATGAGTAGCGGAGACAAGGGCTGGATTATTCCTTAACTGATCCCAAAGCGAAATAGAAATGGAGAGAGTTGGGGAGAGGATAGCTGGGCGGTTTTTTGGATTACACCAGAGGAGGTAATCAAGTGTAAAAGTCGATGCTGCTTGTCATCCTATCTGTACCGACTCTGGTTTTAACACTTTGGAGTAAACTGTGGAGATTTGGGAAAGTCTTGCCACATAAAATATTCAAGGAGATGTGGTACCCCCAGACCTCCTCTTTTCCTGGAAAGGAACAATGTTTGTTGCTTAATCCTGTATCCTGCCCCCCCCCCATATTTTGCTTTGTAGAGACCTCAAATGGTCTCTCCTGATCTGTATAGGGAGGGACCTGAACAGATATAATAATCTAGGTAATAGGGTCATTTTGATTGTATTAATGCATCCAAACCATATCAGGCTCTGCTTGGCCCAGTCCTTAAGATCTTGTTCTAGTTTGTGGAACATAGGTGGGAAGTTATGAGCATAACGGTTCTCAAACTTAGGAGTCAAGTAGATACCTAAATATTTGATGTTTGAGTCGTTCCAAGAAAATTTGAAGGACTCCTTTAGGGTCAAAAGAGTCTCTTGTGTGAGAGACATGTTCATGGCTTGTGACCAGAGCATTTCCGCCAAGACCTCTTCAGTGTTATTTAACAGAAAATATTCTTTCAGGGCCTTTTCAATGATAGTGACTGTCACTGGGTCATTGAGAAGGGACTCATTCAGCCTCCAATAGCAGGTAGAGCGGCCTGGGGTGTCGCATATGAGGGACAAAGTGACCAGCGAGTGGTCCGAGATTGGAGTGTCTACAATTTGCAAATTAAACTCCAGTGGGAGTTTATGGGGGGATAAGAATGTGATCTATCCGTGAATAGGAGTTGTGGGGCATTGAGAAGTGGGTAAAGTCCCTTTTTGAAGGGTGAACATCTCGTCAGACATCCGCCAGACCCCAGGTATGTAAGAGTCGGGCAATTTTGAGGCTAACTTTTGTGCGGCGAGTCAAACGCAGTTTTATTGGGTTTGCTTTTTCTAACCCCTGATCGAACGTGACATTTGAGTCACCCCCAAAAATGGGAGTCCCCTCTAAAAAGGGTTCCAGAGCCTGAAACATGGTTTGGAAGAAGTCAGCCTGGCCTTTATTAGGGGCTTAATAAGAAACGAAAGAGTACAGGTGGCCATCCATCCACCCGTTTACTAGGAGGAATCTGCCGTTAGGGTCTTTGTACTCCCTCTTCAAGGACAAGGTTGCATCGCTTGGAAAACAAGCTAGCGACTCCCTTAGTTTTGTTATCCATACCCACCAGGTAGAAAACCGGGAAATGTTGATGGAGAAATTTTGGCGTGAAATTAAGGGAAAAGTGTGTTTCCTTTATAAGTGCTACATCAATTTGTTGGGATTTGTAAAAAATAGGGATTTTCCGGCGTTTGACCCGAGAATTGAGCCCTTGAACATTATGTGTGGCCAGCTTTAAGGTAGGACGATTAGTGTTAGCAATGGAACAGAGGTGTTGTGGAGCTATAAATCCAAGTGTCACTTACCTTGCATAGATGGTTGGAAGTCCTCCAGTGAGTGATTCCAGACCACCCTTGAGGAAGCAATCTGCCATTCTCAATGCTGGTCCACTGATAAAGAAGTTCAAAGAGATAATAGATTAGCTCTCCCCTAAGTATAGGAAAAGGAGGAAAGGAGAAAAGGACTGAGAATGGAGAGAAAAGAAGACCAATAAACAAAAAAGGTATGAAGATGCGTACAATGCCATCATCCAATCTTGTATGTACCTGGGGGGGGGGTAAATCCCCCGAGGTCATACACTACAAATGTCTGAAACTAGGTACAGACGTCCTCTTCTCCAGAGACCGGGGTGTCTGAGGAGGAGGCACATGGGTAGCACCTGAGAGTCCGGAGCCCATTCCTAATCAAGGCTATAAAAAATTTGAGAACTTGTAAACAGCGCCTAAACACATCTGAAGTATGAAGTTTGATCCTATATTAAATAAAGCAACTGAGATCCTGTATCCATTTCATGGGACTACCCTCCCCGCCCCCCACAAAGGGGAAGGCCGGGGAGGACAGGCCAAATTTAGGCCCGACCCCTCCAGTGGGACACCCAGTCAGTGTCCCACAAGAGGGGGCAACCAGTATGTAAAAGGATGTGTCACAGCACACTTTGTCTAATTCAATGTTTCAGCTGTTAAAAGGGTTTAAACCGGTGACAGCATTGAGAAACCTATAACTGATTTAACAAAGTGAGAGGTAAGGGTCCCTCTTTCTGATCAACTATAAATGTTTTTTAAACTGACAACCAACACATGTCAATATCCGAGGAAGGATAATTGGTCCAAAATTAGGGACAGCAGTGGAGGATCTATCCTGTTGTATGGGGGTCCCTTCCCCGACCACCCCAAGGGGTGTGCCGGGGAAGGGGAGCCCCACCCTTTCAAAAAAGAAGCACCTGTATCCACCACAAATTGGGGTAGAATACCCCCGATAAACACCGACCCACTCAGGCTTTAATCCTACGGCCAGCGAAGCAGCCAGCATCTGAGTTCTGGGAGGAACCTGAGGTCAACAGTAGAACAAAATGTAATTTCTATGAAAACTGTAGTTCCTGTTGTAATGAAAAAGCGTTTTAAATCAAATGCAATCATTAAAATGGATGGTAACGAAAATAGAAAAGCGAGGCATTAGGGCCTCTCGTCTGTTCAGGTAAGCAAAGGGGCCCTCTAACATGTAGGCAGACCCTATATAGCAAGAGACAAACATGTCAAAGTAGCCTTCAGGTTAACCTCCTTAGCGGTATTCCCGAGTGTGGCTCGGGGTGGATTTTCAGAACCAAGAGCGGTAACCCCGAGCCACACTCGGGATTGCATCGCTGGATCCAGGCAGCGCTACTCACCTTGTCCCCTGGATCCAGCGATGTCCCCCGCCGTGTCTGCGGGCTGTGTCCACCGCTCCGATGCCTCTGTGTGCCGGGCTCGTTCCCTGCGAGCGCCGCGTCGCACGGGGATGGAGACCGGCGGGAAATTCAAAAAGTGAAACACACACTATACATACAGTACACTGTAATCCTATAGATTACTTTACTGTATGAAATCATTACAAATCCCTTTTGTCCCTAGTGGTTTGCCCAGAGTGCTGCATGCACTTTTATATAATAAATGTCATTCTTTCTGCCTGGAAACATGAGAATGTCCATGGCAACCAAAAAGTGTCCCTCAAAAGTGTTTTTTGATCGGCTAGAAAACAGCGATAGTAAATAAGAATCATTTGCAGAATTGAGTGATACTGATTTTTGAGGAAATTTATCATCAGAAACTGAAAGTGACGACAGCGACAATTCTGCAACTGAGCAAATTTCTGCGTTTTTGGTTTGATTACATTATTGAATAAATTTTATTACTATTATATTATTATTTTTGATAATTATTTTTAGTTATTTATTATATTATAATTTATGATTTCATTTTTCAAACTTTTTCATACCCGGGATGTCTACTAGACTGTTGTTTGGACAGATTTAAGTAAGTTATTCCTAAGAATTACAGGCCTACAATATAAAACGCCAAATTTTCATGCAAAATAATCGTACCGCTTTCAGCAATAAATTCCAGACTCAGTCATACCGCCAGGGAGGTTAAGTCATTTTCCTTGGATTGCTTCGATTTGGACTTATTCCAAAGCGGGGTTAGGGGACTGGCCGGGGGGGTCTCTTGGTCAATCCCTGGAGTCCGCCTGAAGTGTCCATGTCGGCTTCTTGCAAGATGAGTTGCAGGTGCAGAAAATTTTTCTCTCCTTCTGAGAATGGTATCTTGACTGATAGAGGAATTTGACAGCGAAGGGGAATGTCCACCAATATTTTATGTTTTTGGAGATGAGGACCGTCAGAAGTAGTTTCAGGGACCTTCTCCGCTGGATGGTGGCCTGGGATAAGTCTGAGTAGATCTGAATGGAGTGTCCTTGATAGGACAGCTGGTTGGCGACCCTGGATTGTTTCATCACCTCTTCCTTCACAATGTCACGCACCTGGTGGCTGAGTCTGGCTTATGTGGGGGCAACCTTTCTTGCGGCCCTGGTTCGCGAACCCCTGGTAATGCAGACAGGGAGCTTGGGAGCACAGGGGAGCGCAGGGGAGCACAAGGGCTGGACAAGTCTTTGTTGGCTGGTATGAGTCCACTGAAGCTCATGCAGACAGAAGGATAGTGGTGTGGTCCGGGTCGGCAACTGGCTGGCAGCGAAGTACAGAGGGATCAGGCAAACGGTTAGTCGGGTACAGGCTGGGTTGGTAACGGGCAGGCAGTTGAAGTACAAAGGGCACAGGCAGCAGAGTGGTCGTAAACAGTCCGAGGTCAAGGCAGGCAGATAATAGCAAAGTCCAGAAGGGAAGCCGGGGTCACAGGAACAGGAAGTCTTCTGAGAACAAACACTAGGGGGTAAACAGGTCACCGGAACGCTGTAGAATGGACAACACCTGCTGACAGGTGCAGAGGGTTCAAATAGCAGCATATGGCACCATTTCCGGTGTGTGCGTGATCACGGGAGCGTGCGTGCGCACGTTCGCACTCCCGAACGCGCCCAGGCGTGCGCATAGGCACCAAGGACCGCTGGAGGCATGGATCTTCTCCTAACACACGACGTAGAAATGGGGTTTGGTTATTATGTCCCTGGGTGTGCCATCCTTCCTGGGGGGCCTAGAGCTTCATGAACTCTGTCCAATTCTAAACAGTGTGAAGGAATATTTGGCATTAAACTTTTGATGAAGTCCTGGACCACTTGGGAGGGGCCCATAAATGTCTCAGTGATCCCCCTGATTATATCGCCGAGAGCGATTTTCCAAATTCATCTATTCTGGATAGAGCTGATTCTAAGCACTCTTGAAGCACTTGGATATGGTCTGAATTTTGGTTGGTGCGGGAAACTGTCATGTCCAGTTTATTTTCTATAGCCTCCATGTGGGCCCCTAGATTCTGAAAATTTGCTTTCATTTCTCCAGTTGTTTTGGCAGTAGTGGTGGCCAGACCCCTATCCAGCAGTTCTGCTAGTTTCTGGTAAAGATCCCCTGGGGGAGAGGGGGGTCCTGCATGGGGGTAGTAAGGATGGAAATGTCCTGGTAAGGGGACTGCGGTTTCCAAACTCCCTGCCCGGGACAGATTCTGTGGATGTTGGAGAGGGACTGAAGCCCTGTACAGGGTTTCTCTGAAGCTGGGGTGTGAAGAATAGAGAAGCTGGTGCAATCACTTGCCTTCCCTCTGATGTGCCCTCTGCTCCTTGTGTCTGCCTCTTGGATGCAGTGGCCATCTTGGTACACCCGGTCGGCTCCACCGACCCAAATTGCGGGCCGAGGTCTCTTTGCATCGGGCCCTTGGACATATGTAGGGGAGCCTTGTATTCTCAGGGGTCCTGTGCTGCTCAGAAGGGGCGGATTGTGGTGAGCTGGGATGTGCTGTTGGCTCAGGTCTGCTCAGGTGCTGTGGAGATCCCGACTCACGCGGCCATCTTGGAACACCCATGCATGTGCACTTCTACTCCCACTATTCTAAGACACATAGATCTTACTCTAGGATCGATAATCTTTTTGTTGACCATTTTCATCTACTCATGTTATTGTCTGCCTCAATTGGTACGGCATCCGTATCAGACCACACCCCTGTCTCTATTCGCTTGACCATTCCCTCTCTACCACCATGTACCAATAACTGGAAACTAAATGACTCCCTCCTCTCCAACCCCACTGACGTCTCCATTTTGTCTTCATCCCTAACACAATTCTTCACTGAAAACACATCCCCGGAAACCCCCCCATCTCTGCTATGGGAGACCCACAAGGCAACAATGAGAGGTTGGTTGATGGAGCTAGGTACGAGGAAAAAGAGAGAGCATGGTCAGCAGCTTAAAGATGTGCTACAACAGGTTGCTAACCTAGACAAGCAACATAAACTTTCTATACACTCTTCACACCTTGATGCCCTTCCGCAAATAAGGGAAGAACTAAAAGCCCTCCTAGACTTAGACACAAAAATAAAATTTTACCTTTTCTCTCAGAAAGTATACGAGTGGGGGGAAAACCTGGTAGGTAATTAGCACACTCTCTTTGAGCGAAAAAATAGGCATCCTTTATTTTTCTTGTCAAAGAATTTTATTGAAGCTTACAGGAAAAGGTTACAAACATGGTGCACACCTAAGTGGTATAGAGCTATACACACAGCACCTCTAAACAATGCAGATTATACTAGGCGTGGAAATAGAGTGTGTACTTAATTTAGTCGATAAGCTTGACTAAGTACAGAGATTATGTATTGTATGTTAAGTACTAGATCGGGGAGGTCCGGACTGGAATCTCGGGCACCCCTATTGGGATCTGACTGTGCCTGAGATGGGAGTCTCGGTCAGAAGCATTTACCAGCTTAGGGTGCAGCTTTAGTCTATATCCACTTAATCATTAGGAAATAACAGGTCAAAACAACATAGTAGGGCATAGTGCAGCATGCTAGTTCCGTGTAAATATTTTCTATAAGAGAGAAAGGAAGGTGAGCTTGTAATGGTCAGACGTATAGTGGGATAGAGACATAGGGAGAAAGGATAGAATTAGAAGAGTTAGAGAAATGTAGTTAAGGAGGAGAGAGAGAACGTAGAAGTCCACCTTGGGGTCCCAGCGCCCCACTCCATGCCAGATGTTGAGATCTGTAGGGATAAATGGGGTATGTCACCAGGGACGGAGGGTCTCAAGATCGAAGGTGGGTGGAAGGAAGTGTTTAATCCATGGTGTCCAGGTTTGTTCAAAATTGGAGGGCCTATCTTTATCGAATTCTTCCATTTGGGCGTGAAGGAGGAATTTGGTCATTCTAGTTTTAGTTTCGGCTATGGATATAGTGGGTTTCTTCCATGCTTTGGCTATGGTTTGTCTGGCTGCTGTTAAGAGAGATAAAAAGAGTTTAAACTGCCTGCGTGTTAGCATTTCAGGTTTTAAGCTTAAGAGGGCCAGGGCTGGGTCTGGAGGTATATGTTCTTCAAATAGCTGGGAAGCTATGTTAAATAGTTCAGTCCAAAATGTTTGCGCTATAGGGCACTGCCACCAGATATGGAAGTGGGTGCCCGACTCAGAACATCCTCGGAAGCACTGGGAGGAATAAGAAGGTAGATAATTGGCTATCCTCGCGGGGACTAAGTACCAGCGGGATAGTAATTTGTAATTGGTTTCAACCGCCTGTACACACGGTGAGGAACTCTTAGTGGCTGTCCATATAGCGGACCAGTCTTTAGAATCAAATTGGCGGTCTAGGTCTTGTTCCCATTTGGGTGCATATGAGGGACCTTCCGAGTCGGGACTACATGTAAGATGATTATAGAGTTTTGATATTAGGCCTTTTGCGTGGGGGTCACGTCTGCAGAAATTTTCAAACTCGGTTGTCTGGTTGAGATGAGTGTTATTGGTGGTCTGGGATGTGTAAAAGTTTTTGATTTGGAGAAATCTAAAGATTTCTGAGGGAGGAAGATGGTGTGATTCTTGGAGAGATGAGAAGGGGAGTATCGTGGTGTCATTTACTAAATGGTACAATCTCGATAATCCTAGGGAAGACCAAATATGGAAAGGCCTGTGGAGAATGCCAGGCTGGATAGAAAGCTGGGTTTTTAAGAAAGGATAGGAGGGGGTTATGGGATGACTGAAGCTTAAATTTGTGCTTCAGTGTGTCCCAGATGTTTAGAGAATATTTGGTTATCGGATTTTGTAGATTTCCACGGTCTTTTTTGGTTAGCCATAGCAGGTTGGCTGTTGAGAGGGGGTCTAGGTCTACTGCTTCTGTTGCAACCCAGAGAGGAGTTTCTTTAGTTGAATGGTATTTAGGCAGAATGGCTAATTGTGCGGCTCTGAAGTAGTTGAGAAAATTAGGCATTCCCAGTCCCCCTTGGAGTTTAGGGAGAATTAGCGTTCGTTTGGGGACTCTGGGTCTTGTAGTTCCCCAGACGAATTTAAACGTATGTTGTTGTAGTATACGAAAATAGTATGACGGGATTTGGATAGGGTGTACTCTGAAGAGGTAAAGTAGCTTGGGTAAGACGGACATTTTAATTATTGTAATTTTACCTAACTAAGAGGTGGGAAGATGTGCCCATTGGTCTAGTAGAGTTGTGATTTGTCTTAGTAGGGGAGGATAGTTGGCTGAGAAGATTTGGGAGTAATCCGCTGTTAATTTGATCCCCAGGTAGGTTAGGGAGGAGGTGACCCACGGGAATGGTAATGCCCTTTGAACGGTGGAAAGTTCTGCTTGGGGTATAGAGATGTTTAAAGCTTGGGATTTCTTGGTATTGACTGTTAGGCCTGACACCTTTGCAAATTTACTAAGTAGAGGTAGAAGGTTGGGGCCTGATACTAGTGGGGCAGATAGAAGGAGTAATATGTCGTCTGCAAACAAGCAGATTTTATGGGTATATCCTCCAAGTTCTATGCCGGTGATAGTCGGATTCTCTCTGATCAGTTGTGCAAAAGGTTCAATGGCAAGTGCAAAGAGTAAGGGGGATAGTGGGCATCCCTGCCTTGTTCCTCTTTCTATCGCGAACGGGGCGGATTTATATCCCGCGTATTTTACATAGGCCTGGGGCTTGTTGTATAGGGCCATAATTCATTTGATAAAGCAGGGTCAAAAACCCCATTTCTGTAAGATATATTGTAAGTATGGCCATGACACTGTATCAAAGGCTTTTTTTATATCAAGCGATAAAAAACAGGCCGGAATGCGGCGAGATTTGGCCGCTTGAGAAATTAAGGTTGCACGGTGTATATTGTCGCCGGCTTGGCGAAGGGGAATGAAACCTACCTGATCACGATGGATAAGTTTACCTATTACACTGTTAAGGCGAGTGGAGAGAATCTAAGCTAGGATTTTGATGTCTATATTCAGAAGCGAAATAGGGCGGTAGTTAGTACACAATGTGTCATTGGTGTGAGGTTTGGGAATCATGCAGATTAGGGCAGTTAAGGACTCCGAAGAGAACGTGAGATCCCGAAGTATGGAATTAAGGGCTTTAGTAAGTACCGGGGTTAACAGTTCAGCGAATGTTTTATAGAAGAGGGCGGGGTATCCATCTGGGCCTGGGCGTTTGTTGATTTTGAGCTGTTTGATAGCTTGCAATACTTCTTCAGGATTGATAGTGCTATCTAGACTCTCTAGGTCCGGAGTTGCTAATTGGGGGAGTTTGATTTGGTTGAATGAGGTGTCAGCTTCCGTTCTGTCTAACTGATGGTTAGCTTTGTACAGGGTGGATAGATGGGATCTGAACTTCTGCGTTATCTTGAGTGGGTTACTTGTTAGTATATCGTTGGAAGTTTTAAGACGTATGGGTTTGTTAGGTCTATTAATAGAGTTTAGAGAGCGCGCAAGAAGCGTGTCTGGCTTATTAGCCTTCATGTAGTATACATGTCGCGACCTACGGAGGGTTTTTTCTGCATTTTCGGTTAGGAAAAGATCAAATTCTAGACAGGCTTTATCTAGTCTGGCTCTAGTGGTGGGGTTAGGGTTTTGGGTGAAGTCTGAATTGCTCGCGCAGAGCTCCGTTTCAAGTTTGTGGGCCAAGTTTTTGCGTTCTCGGTTAAAGATTGCCGATTGGCGCTGCAGTTCGCCTCGGAGAGTTGGTTTGAGGGCTTCCCAAAGGGAGAGAGGGGAGATGTCCGGGGTATCGTTAAGCTCTATGTAGTTCTTAATTGCCTGTTGTATCAGAAGGTGATGTGAGGGGTGTTTTATTAGGTGTTCAGGGAGATACCATGTACGGTCATGTGCTCTGGGGATGGGTGATGCTAAGGTGGTAATGACAGCATTATGATCAGACCAGGGGATAGGGTGAATTTTGGAGGATAGGAGTTCAGGGGTTAATCCTATAGATATAAAAATATGGTCTATTCTGGTTGAGATTTTGTGGGGGAACGAGTAGTGGGTATATCCTTTTTTTTTGGGGTTGCATTCTCGCCATGAGTCAACTAGATTATATTTCATTAGTAATTGGGGGAGTTGTTGTTTCTCTGGGGATGGAGGGGGGCTGTAGGGAGATTTATCCAGGTATGGGAGAAGCACCTGGTTAGAGTCTCCACGTATAATTAGGGTACCCAATTTGTGCGTGGATATAACCTGTAAGAGATGGGAGAAAAAGGGGCAAGGACGTTTATTTGGAGCATAATATGATACGATGGTGACTGGGACATCGGTGAGGTGGCCGCAAAGAATTAAGAATCTGCCTTCCGGGTCTTGGATGGTCTTTTGAGGGGTGAAGGGGGTTGAACGGTGAAAGGCTATTAGAGTGCCTCTTTGTTTAGTGGGGGCCGAGGCAGTGAAAGCTTGGGGGTAAAACTTGTTGAAGTGTTTAGGTGTGTGGTCTTTTTTGAAATGTGTTTCTTGAAGACAGATTACATGGGCTTTCAGTGTTTGAAAGTGTCGAAAGGCTTTTGTCCTTTTCTGGGGGATGTTGAGACCCTGCACGTTTAGGGAGAGTATAGTTAAGGGGGCCATAGTGACAAGTGTAGGTGCTGTGACTTACCGTGGCATGGAGAAGGATTGGAGAGCCGGGACCACCAGGTGGAAGGAAAAGGAGAAGAAAGTTGAGATAGAGGAGTGATGCGACCAAATAGAGGAACTTCGTGGTTGTCTGCGTCTGGAAGGAGAAGCATATGAGGGGTCGCTCTGGAGAAGAGGAAGAGAATAACGAAACAAGTTATTATGTAATGTAAAACAAAATTCAAACAATAATTGTCAGACCGGGTCTGTGAGAGGGACATAATGTCCCTGTCAGGGAGGCGGGAGCCATCTTTGGAGGCCCACATATTAACAGAGGGCGACCAATGAGGGCAGAGGGGGGTACACATGGGCCTTCCGCGGGGGAGGGGGCCCCAACGGCTCATATGAGGCTAGAAAAAAGTCTTCCAAGCGATGCCATCAATAGGTGTAGAAAAAAACAAACAGTTAACAAGGCTGGTTGAACTGAGGGAGGGAGTGGGGAAGTGGAGGAGGGCACCAGCTTCATGTATGGTGAGACAATAGAGTAGAAATAGGGGAGGAAAATGGTTCGTATTTTCGGTAGGTGGGACTGGAGTCCAGAGCAGGCAGTAAAAGGTTGAGTGAAATAAGTTCCAGTGTTGCCTGTTCTGGGCTTGTTGTTGGATAGATGACGGCAGCCCTTAAACGTCTAGGGGTTTAAGGGGTGGTGAGAGTCCAGGTTTTCTTGGGGCATAAAGTTAAAGTTGCAGGAGCCCTTGAGCTAGGCTTGGGTAGTATAAAAGTCATCCTGAGGATGTAGGGTTTTAGGGATTTGCCTAAAGAGGCCTAGCATGTTAGCCAAAGTGGTCAAAGATAAGGGTGAGGGTAAAGATGAAAGTTCGGGATGTAGCCAGGGGATCTCACCATACTTGTGCAGGAGGCAGGGTGGAATGTTGAATCACATAGCTAAAGCTATGGGGGGAGTAGAACTCCCAGATAAGGGAAAGGAGCTGAGCAGTGGTCAGCTAACAAGGATGGGATATCAGTCCATTGTGTCTTCTTGGTCTTGGGCTGGAGGGGTCAGGCGGCTTCTTTTGTAGACCCGAGAGGTTCCCTGCTTCCCGGGGGATGGTGTTGGCTTATGCGGGGAAGGGGTGGCTGAACGTCGCCTGGAAGCGTTGTTACTGGTAGGGGTGTCCGTTAGGTGGAGTTCCTGTAGAAGGTGGTGTAGTTCTTCATTCGTCCTGCATCTATACTTGGTACCTTGATAGGAGAATATTATTGAAAAGGGGAATCCCCATTGGTATGTGTTATGGCATTGCTGGAGTTCAGTTAGCAGGGGTCTCATAGCACGCCACTTAGACATGGTTAGCTGGGAGAGGTCAGAGAATATTTGGTACTTGTGTCCTTGAAAGGATATATATCGCGTGGTGGCCCGTCAGATTTTTTAGGGGCAAGAGCTCGGTCCATCTCAAGGCGTTCAAATGGGATGGCTGGTTGTAGTTCTTGAAATAGAGCAGTGATCGTTGCATTTAGGTCAATGACTGTCTCTGGGATACCCCTGATACGAACGTTCAACCGTCTGGCCCTGTTTTCAGATTTTTCCAGCTTAGAATGCAGGGCTAGATTTTCTTCTCTTAGGTTGTCAATTTCCAGTTTATATTCCTGGGCTGTTGATTCCAGCTCATCTTCCCTGTCTTCCAGTGCAGCGGTGCGGGAGCCTAGCTTCCCAATCTCCCTGGTTAGGCTGTTGGTGATATGTTCAGAAGTCTGCTTCAGGCCTTTATGAAGCATTTTTTCAATTTGGGATAGCAGAGCAGGAGGCGCTGAGAGATCAGTCACTTTACTAGGGGAAAGGGAGAACTCACTATCCGATTCCTCTGGTAGATCTGGGAGGGAGAGCGTGAGTTGCTTGCGGGCTTTGGAAGTGCAGGCTGCGGCCGCATGGGACGCCGCCATCTTGGCTGGCGCGCGGGCTAGGGCCTCCTTGATAGAAGTGTTCTTTAGTCTCGAGCGGGGACCGCTGAGAACCATGCCAGCCCCTCCAATGCACTCACTAGGGTCTCAGGAGATGAAGGAGGTTGATTTGTGCGATCGCGGTGCTGTGGTGGAGCCGCCGAGGCCGTTCGTTCTCTCCCACGGAGCGGAGCTCTAGTGAGGCATGTCCTCTCAGTTAGACTCCGTGCATGCGCCCGGCATCCTTTATTTTTAAGATCAAAACTAATACAGGTGACATGGTTCACACCTCTCCTCAAATAGCCAAGGCCTTCAAAGAGTTTAAGACAACCTTTATGGTGTTAAAGGTGACCTAGCTTCCCAGACACCTGAAGAGAAATGTAAACGTATACTCTCTTACCTAACAAAGGCAAAACTCCCCAAATTGCCACGTACAACCCTTAAACTTATGAAAACGGACTTCTCAATAGAAGAATTCCAAAAGGCACTAAAAACGATACCCCTTCGCAAAGCCCCAGGCCCAGACGGGTACACGGTTCTATATTATAAAGTATTTCTTCCTCGGCTAACAGCATACCCTAACTCTATCTCCAGTACTGTAGGCCTTCGCCCTGAATCCCTTTCTGCCCACATAACCATAATTCCCAAACCAAGCAAAGATCCAACTCTATGTGGCAGCTATAGGCCTATTTCCCTACTGAACATAGATATTAAACTATTTGCTAAAGTCATGGCCAATAGACTACTTCCTCTCCTCGCCCAATGGATTACAGCTGAGCAAACAGGCTTCATTCCAGACTATCCAGGTCGATCCTCTACCACTCTAAGTGTAAAGGAGGCCAAGCTCTTCCAAACTTCAAAACTTATTACCATGCAATTGTGTTGACACACATATCAGACTGGAAATATGCAGTGAAGTCGAAGTTATGGGTCCAACTAGAACAGTATTTATGCAGTAGAGACCAATCCACGTCTCCATGGATACCTTGCTCCTCAAGAACTCTGTCTCCATTCACCTCAACTCTCACCACATCCACCCAGGACATCTGGGACTCACTCCATAAAAAATATCACTAGCCTTACAACTCCCCTATGATGCCACTTTTACATCATAATTACTTCCTGCCAGGATCCATGGACCCCGGATTTAAAAACTGGTCATCGGAAAGTCCATTTTTACTACACCAGATCCAAGTCCAAAGCTCTCAAAACACTAACGGACATTGTGGATTCAAAACACATCACGCCCATGGACAGATGGAAATATAATCAGCTACAATGCTTTTGTCAAATCTCTTCCTCAGCCACTACGAGATATGCAAGAACTATCCCCAATTGAATATTCATCTACAAGGACCCCACACCCCACTGTATGTGACAGTTCTATAAAGCCCCCTAGAGGTTCAAATCCCCATTATCCGCAATATATCACCAAATGGGAAACAGATCTTCAGTCCCATCTTTTAGATAAACACAAAGACAAAATACTAACGCTCACCAAAGTATCCTCACTGTCCTCCAAGATGTCAGAAACAAACTATAAGCTGCTCACCAGTTGGTACTATACCCCAGCAAAATTACATACTATGTTCCCCCCCAATTCCCCATTGTGTTGGAGGAATTGTGGAAACAAAGCTACCCATGCCCATATCTGGTGGACTTGCCCCACTATACGCATTTTTTGGACAGACATCCTTGGCCTTATAAATCAACTAATGGGCTCTCCTCCCTCTCATGACCCTTGGGCAGTACTTTTCCATGACACTATGGAACCAATTGGCACCTATAAAAGATCTCTTACCCCTCATCTACTAAATGTTGCCAAAGCACTTATACCAGCTCTATGGGGACAACCATCACCTCCATCCCTAAAGAGCTGGCTACATAAAGTGGGTGAGGTTTGTGTCATGGAGGAACTTACTCACATATCTAAAGGTGACACCAAGCATCACACAACCACTTGGGCTCAATGGTTTGAATTCACCGCCACTACTAGCTATAAGGACATTATGTTTGTGTCCACAGACGCCACATAGTCCTGGTCAAACCCTGTTCTATTACATTTTACTGTGATAGTTGTTTAGCCTAATCTTGTAGTATATTGTGTTTGTGGCATATGAGTTCACCACCCTAGTTACCAGCAACTCCCCCCCCCCCCCCACCACTCTCCCTCTTCTTTTCCCCCTTCACTTTTTCCCATTTCTCTTCTGCTATTCTTTCTTCTCTGCTTTCCTCTTTAAAATGTCTGATACACATAACAGTTTGGTTGCTTGTGTACTGTCAGACTCAGGCCCCCCCATATAACCTTGTCAGTTTCTCTAACACTTATCTGAGAGGTTCGATCCGGACAGTCCAGGGATACTACACGTTTGTTACTACTCATATATGCATATTTCAAATGTTACTTGTACTGTTTTGTTGTATTATTTTACTGGCTTCACCTTTTAATAAACACATATTAAACAAAAAACTAATTAAATGTGGGCTTTTGGACCTTCAAAAAGTTCACCTTTTGTAACATGTTACAACTGCATCAGCCCCCACCTCCGAGTCCCTGTTTTCACAGCTAGTGGGGGAATATTCTCTCCCCCTATCTGTCACAAAGTAAAAAAAAATGCCCTCCTGGCCACATCATTCATTCACAGTATTCCGTGAATGGGAAAACTACAAGTCCTGACAGCTTTTGTGGCTGTCAGCTTGTAGTTCTCAATGAACTACCAAAGCCCTGTTGAATGCTCTTGATAGTTCACTAAGCTTCCTGTCAGAGTGTAACTTCCTGCCCGTATCAGAGGTATGGGCAGACAGCTACACAGACAGTCTGTAGGACCATGGCATTACACCCACAATCTTCTCATCGTGGGTGCAATGCTTTACAGGTCAAAACAAAAAAAATATAAATGCATGCTTTTTACCTGTAAAAGAATGAACATTTATTTATTTATTTACATTAATTGCTCCCACTACAAAAAAAAAAATGTAAGGTGTTGTGAGCTAACTGATTTGTGGTATAGACTGTGCCATATTTTCTTTCCTGGGGACAATGCACAATGCATACAAAAACTAACAGATAAAAAGGTAGAAAAAGGCGAAGCTGTCCATTGAATCTTCACCTTTTGTCTAAAAAAATGTTTTGTTTTGTTTTTTTTTTTTAATCACAATAGTGTTTACATTCTCTTAGGCTCCATGCACACGTATCTCAAAAACGACCGTTTTTGGTCGTTTTGGAGTTTTTTTTAACAGCCCAAAAACGCCACTTTATTTTATCCTATGTGTCCATGCACACATGGTCGTTTATTGTCTTTTATCAGCAGTGGCGGTTTTTTTCTTCAAAAGTCGTTCTCCTGACCACAAAAAACGCCAGACGCCGGTAAACGCCGCTAAACGCCGGTATATCGGCGTCTGGCGTTTTTTGCAGTCAATGGAAGCCAATGAAGTAAAAAAAAAAAAGCCAAAAAACGCCGACGCCAAAAAACACAGCTAAACACTGCTTACAAAACACTGCAAATAGAACGTTTTGTGAGCAGCGTCTCCTACCCGACGCTGAAACAGCCCTATAGCGTCCAGTGTGCATGGAGCCTTATTGTTAACCACAACAGTACCTGGCACGAAAACCCCCTTCCTGTCCAGACCAATTTTCAGCTTTCAGCGCTATCACACTTTGAATGACAATTACTCAGTCATGCAACACGGTAAGTAAGTTTCACACTATCGCGACTTTCGACTTTTAACCAGACCTGTCCTTCCCCCAAAAGCACGGTCCATGACAACACCAATTGTTATTCCGAGGTACGTGTGACCTGCGATATCCCGACAAAGTCGCAGCCCATCCTCTGCGACGAGTGTTTTGCAAGATAAACGTCACAAAACATTCGTCACAAATCGACACAAAAAACCGCAGCCGCAAAAAACCGAAAAAAAAAAAATGAAGTAACCGAAGGTAACTGACGTTTTTTGCGGTCTGCGGCTATATGGCCGCAAATCGCCGCAAATGGCCGCAGACCGCAAAAAACACCAGTCCTCT
>BLSH010447457.1:508177-521777 GCA_018402905.1 Glandirana rugosa | reverse complement strand
ACGGGTGACTGGCGGTGGTCAGTGACGGGTGACGGGTGACATGCCACGTCACTGACGGGTGATGGGTGACAGGTGCTCTTTATGATGGCAGTCTGAGGACAGGTACACTTTAGGATGACAGGTACCCTTTATGGGGGCATATGTGGTGACTGTTAGGGTGACAGGTGCATTGGGGGGGCAGGGGGGATGTGTCAGTGTGATTTTACTTCGCAGATCAGTAACTCACTGATCCCAGCTCTTCTCTCCTCACACTGGACTCTGTGTGAGGAGAGAAGAGCTGGTAACAGTGAGTTACCGCTCTGTTTACATTTGAAGTGATCGGCTGTGAAGTAGATCACAGCCGATCACAAGGTATCAGCCGCCGGCCGGCGGCTGATACCTGTGTTGGTGACAGGCAGTGTTCCCCAGGAACACGCCGCCACCGACACGCACGCGCAGCGCGCTCCCGATCTCGCGCATGCGCCGTGCGAACGGCGGGCGTGCCATTCGTGATCAGCTGTGACTTCGTCACAGCCGATCACGTGGTGAACAGCCATAACCAATGGCTGTTCACCCCTGTCGGTGAAGCGGCGTGTCCTGGGGACACGCCAACACCGACAGAGCCGGGATGCGCGCGCCCGATCGCGCGCAATCCCGGCTTGAAGGAAGGACGTCATATGACGTCCACCCGCTGTGAGAGCAGGACCGCTCTGCCGTCATTTGACGGTGGGCGGTCCTGAGGCGGTTAATTTGCACTTACCAAACCCATATGCCTATCTGGGAACAAATTAGACCCCTTTCACACTCGTGCGAGTTGTCCTGCGATTTGGGACTGCAAAGTCGCATGACAAGTCGTTTCCCATTATTTCCAATGAGTACCATTCCTATCTGTAGGATATTTGTAGTCGTGCTGACTTCAAAGTAGTCCCTGCATTACTTTGGTCCAACTTTGATGCAACTTGAGGTCCATAGACTTCAATGTTAATCCCTCAAAGTTTCATGCACATCGCGCCTGAATAATATAGATGAGATTCCTGTACTACTTCTGTATGACTTTGTAATATGTTCTCATTGAGCCAAAGTTGCAACAAAGTCAGACCAAAGTCCGGCTGATCTGAAATCATGGTAAAATTGCGTCGCACAAGTGTGAAAGGGGCCTTAGGCAAACAATGCCCATAGGCTTAGGCTGTTATACACCACTTTCTCTGCTCTCCGTTCACACATTCCTCAGATGGTTACATAAAAAGAGCACAGGAGAACTCCAGTAGTGCGATAACTTCTGGATAATTATATTAAAGAGATTAAAAAAATACTCACACTAGCTGCAAGTAAACAGGCAGGTCAAAAGAGGATTTCCTGTGGAGAATGTGTACAGCAACAGGATACAGCAATCAGCCGGCCAGCCGCTCAAACCCTCAGACTGTTTACAACCCTTCCACTGTTCAAGAGACACAAGGGCTGGTTTACTAAAACTGGAGAGTGCAAAATCTCATGCAGCTGTGCATAGTAGCCAATCAACTCCTATCTTCAGCTTGTTCAAGTAAAGTAGAACTATAGGCAAAACTTATTTTTTAATTTTGGATAGAGTAAGGGAGGGTTATAACCACTATCATAACCATACGGGAAGTGAGAGGAAATCCCTGCAAATATCTTGTGGAACGGAACTAGCGTCCCCATTGGAAGATTTCCCTTTTATTACTTATAGTAATCAAGATAGCTTTGGAGTACCAGTGAGGAACAAATTTGAACCCCTCCATAGGGATGGCCATGAAACTGTTATTTCATCAGTCACTTTTTTTAGGGGACCAAATCAGGCCTTATCCACCTCAACAGGAAAGAAGGAGCATGGGAGTGACAAACAGGTACAATGAAAGAAGAAGAGCAAGAGAGGGTATAGGGGTACAGGGCAGGGAGGAGGATCCAGAAAAAGAAGGAGGGAGTGGTGAATAGTGGGATGTTTAATCTGACTGAGAAATGTGATATTGAGCAAGCAGGAATTGAATATCTTGAACACAGGATTGACGTGTGCACCGATGAAGCCCCTGGGTAAGTTTAAAATGTTCATTGATGCCCATAAATCTATAAGAAATTTAATTTGAAAAAAATATTATTATTTGGGGAATCCACTGAAAATAAATAATAAACATGTGACAGAGGTTATAACGGTGGATAGTGGATTGAGAAACAAATCCACTTTTAATCCACAAATCAGTAACAACCATTATGTAGAAATATTTAAAGGATTAATTTTGAAGGACCTTAAAGCCAATAACCCCAAGAAATATGTTAATCTGCAATATATATAGAAAGCAATACACAATTTAGGAAAAGGAAAAGACATTGTAATTAGTCCAGTGGATAAAAGAGTGATATTGGACAAGCAGAAATATGAGGGTGAGATATCTAGACTTTTATCTGATAGAGAGACTTAATACATTTTGAAGAAAGACCCCCACTGCTATGTTTAAAAGAGAATTGGGCTGATTAATAGAACAGGGGCTAAACACAAAGGTTTTGGTAAAGAAGTAAGCTAAATATCTGAGTCTGCTTTTGATCCATGCTCCAATTATTTATAGTTTGCCTAAGATTCATAAAGGTGGCAATTATCCCCCGGGTCATCCAATTGTTAACAGCCTAGGGTCAGTTACAGCATGAGTTGGGGAATATTTGGATGTCTTTTTACAACAGAGTGTGGTTAAAACAGAGGCCTCTTTAAAAGTTGCCAAGGATGTGCTTAATCACCTACAACAACTTACAGTACAATGTGAAGATACTGTATTTTTTTGCTTACAGTGGAGGTAGCCTCGTTGTATACCAGTATTAGACACAAGAATGCTTTTGCCGCCCTTAATCGGGCTGTACAACAAAGGCAGAATCTACCAAGAGTGCAAAAAAGGTATTTGAAGGATGTGTTAGATTTTTGATTAACCCTTAATTTCTGGTATAAGGGCAACTATCATTTGCAATGTTCATGTGTAGCCATGGGAGCAAGATTTGTTCCCAGTTTGGTGAATATTTTATGGTGCAGTGTGAGGAGTCAGCAGTTTTTAAAGAGAGGAACCCTGGCCTCTTATATTATAAACAATTCCCCCTTGTTAAGGAAGGTTTGACCACATTGGTCTGCACAATGGGGCGTTACTGTTGATTATAGATTACCCAGTTTCACAAGAAAATCAATGGTGTGCTTGGTTTTAATGTAACTTTATTCTTTCATGAGTTATTTACACGTTTCTGACCACTTATAAAATGTGTTCAATGTGCTGCCCATTGTGTTGGATTGTCAATGCAACCCTCTTCTCCCACTCTTCACACACTGATAGCAACACCGCAGGAGAAATGCTAGCACAGGCTTCCAGTATCCGTAGTTTCAGGTGCTGCACATCTCGTATCTTCACAGCATAGACAATTGCCTTCAGATGATCCCAAAGATAAAAGTCTAAGGGGGTCAGATCGGGAGACCTTTGGGGCCATTCAACTGGCCCACGACGACCAATCCACTTTCCAGGAAACTGTTCATTTAGGAATGCTCGGACCTGACAACCATAATGTGATGGTGCACCATCTTTCTGTAACTATGATGTCGGTGATAGGGAATTGCTGGCCATCAAGTCGGCTTTGGAGGAATGGCAGTACCTCCTGGAAGGAGCAGCTCACCCGGTATTGGTTTTTACTGACCATAAAAACCATACAAAAACCATATGCTGTGAAGATACGAGATGTGCAGCACCTGAAACTACGGATACTGGAAGCCTGTGCTAGCAATTCTCCTGCGGTGTTGCTATCAGTGTGTGAAGAGTGGGAGAAGAGGGTTGCATTGACAATCTAACACAATGGGCAGCACATTGAACACATTTTATAAGTGGTCAGAAACTAGTAAATAACTCATGAAAGAATAAAGTTACGTTAAAACCAAACACACCATTGTTTTTCTTGTGAAAATCCCAATAAGTTTGATGTGTCACATGACCCTCTTCCTATTGAAAAAACAAAAGTTGGATTCAAAATGGCCGACTTCAAAATGGCCACCATGGTCACCACCCATCTTGAAAAGTTTCCCACCTCACATATACTAATGTGCCACAAACAGGAAGTTAATATCACCAACCATTCCCATTTTATTAAGGTGTATCCATATAAATGGCCCACCCTGTAGATCTGAAAATTATGACTAAAATATTGTCGAACAGGTTAGCTGGCTTCATAGGATCCTATGTGCATAAAGACCAGGTTGGCTTCATCTCTGGAAGGCAGGGTCCAGACCAGGTGAGGAGGGCGGTTGATATCATATCCTTTATGAGATCAGGCTGGGATGGCGGGACCCCTCAAGCAGACTTTCTGCTATCTTTGGATATCTCATGGCCATTTCTTTTTGTGGTTATTGAGAAATGGGGATTCGGGCCCAATTTCCTCAACATACTAAAATCTCTGTACTCCAATCCTATGGCCAGGATCAAATTCTGTGGACAATATTCTGAACCCTTCCACATAGAAAGAGGTACAAGACAGGGATGTCCTCTATCCCCCTTACTATTTGCATTAGTGATTGAGATTCTGGCAATAGGGTTACGAAACAACCCAAACATACATGGAGTGTGGTGCGGCTCATTTACTCATAAGTGCGCGCTTTTTGCAGATGATGTCCTCCTTTTTATTACTTCTACCCCTGGTCTCTACCCCTACTATTTTTAGCCTACCTTCAGAGTTTGGTAGTGTCTCCAGCCTTCATATCAATATGTCCAAAACAGTAGCCTTAAACATATCAACTCCTCGAAGGGAGGTAAACCTTCTGAGGGAACGATTTTCCTTCAGCTGGAAGACCACCTCCATTCCTTACCTAGGTATCCATCTTACCCCATCAATCGACCAGCTCTACAAATCAAATTACCCCCCTTTATTTAGGAAGCTCGCCCTAGATCTGTCTCTATGGGCCCAGTATAAGATGTCATGGCTAGGTAAAATCAATGCTATAAAGATGACTCTACTGCCACGCATTTTATACCTGTTCCGTTCACTCCCTATCCCTGTGCGGAAAAATCAATTGGCCAACCTGCAAGTCGGGATCATCCGGTTCGTCTGGGGGAAATCTGGTAATCGTTTCGCTAAACATACCCTCTACAGACCTAAATCTAAGGGCGGCCTAGGGCTCCCCAACCTATGGTTTTACTCCCAAGCAGCCCAGCTGACACAGATCTCTACAATTTACACCTCAGGGGCCAAGGCAGATTGGATAAATATGGAGAGGCAATCCATCCCCAATAACACTACAGACTTTCTGATATGAAGCTCCCCCAAATCCAGACCGGCAATTATGTTGCCAACACTTTCCCACTCGATTGCTCTGTGCGACTCCCTGCACAAAACGAGCAAGTTGACATCCCCCTGGCTTCCCCTCTCCCACATTTTTCACAACCCTCATTTCCCCCCAGGCATGAATATAGAAGCTTTCAAATGGTGGGTACAGAAGGGACTGTACCGTATTGGGCACTTCTTTAATGCAAGTGGGGCCCCTTTCCACCCAGCACTGCTTAAGTAGACTCGAGATGCCGCCTGAAGAGCGGTTTCTCTTTTCTCAGATTCTCCACTTTTTAAACTCCATTAAGGCAACTTCGCCAAACCCTCTGACCGTAACACCCTATGAACAATGGTGCTCCTCAGCCAAGGATGTGAGAGGTTTTATCTCCCTTATTTATGCCTCACTCTCTGAGCCGACTGAAAAAGCTCCTTACATGCTGGGTTGGGAACGAGACCTTGACATTGAATGAGACATAGACACCTGGCACTCCAACCTCGAAAGAACAGTTAAAGGGGTCCATAATATAATACTTCGGGAGGCCAGCCTAAAGGTTATAACCCGATGGTATTTAGTACCCACTCGCCTCTCAAAGTATTACCCTCAAGCGTCTCCCCTTTGTTTCAGGGGGTGTGAGAACCTGGACCCCATTCTCCATATCTTCTGGACCTGTCCCAAAATCCGGACTTATTGGAATAAAATTTTCCAAATTATTTGCAAAGTCACAGGTATTCCTGTTCCACAAGATCCGGCAATAGCCCTCTTGAACCAGTTGGTGCCGAACTGTAATAAAGCTTCTCGCTCCCTTATTCTCTTCATCCTCATAGGGGCTAAAATAACAATCTCACGGGCCTGGAAGACCCCTAAGGTCTCATTCCAACATGCTAAACGTAAAATATCGTGGATCATGACACAAGAAAGGATATCCCACAAGATTTTAAATACTTTGATAAAATCTGGGAGCCTTGGGTTCGATATTCGGAAGTTTCACTGTAGGGTAACGAGTAGAGTTGATCGAACCTCTGGAAGTTTGGGTTCTGCTGGTTCGGCCAAACTTCGGGACAAAGTCCAGGTTCGGGTCCGGACTGGACCCGAACTTTGACACGGACCCCGAACCCCATTGAAATCAATGGGGACCCAAACTTTTAGGCACAAAAATGGCTGTAACAAAGTCCTAGAGGTCTGCAAAAGGAAGGAAAATGGGGGTAAGAGTAGGGCAATTGCCCTACAAAGAAATAGGGATAGGGAAATAACTTAAAATAATTTTTAACCTAAAAGCACTTAAAAAAAACAAAACTGGAGGTGGATGTGGAGTTGGAGGTTGAGGAGGTGGTGAAAGTGGTGGTGGAGGAGGAGGTAGCCAACACTGTTTTTTTATTTTTGGAATTTTTTGTTTGTTTTTTAAACCAGCAATGTACCAGTAGATGCACTTTTTAATTTTGTGCAAGAAACAATTATCTGTCCCTTTAAGCAACAGTAGGAACCTCTCCCTATAGAACTAGGAGATGATTTTAGATTCTAAAATCATCTCCAAGTTGTACAGGGAAAGCCTCCAGCTGTTGCTTTAAGGGAAAGATCAGTGTTCTAAAATCATCTTCAAATTGTGTGGGAAACCCCTATAGCAGCTGCAGGGAAGCCATATTAGTGTTTTAAAATCATCTTCAAATTGTGTGGAAAATCCTTATATCAGC
Organism: Glandirana rugosa; assembly: GCA_018402905.1. Classification (NCBI taxonomy): domain Eukaryota; kingdom Metazoa; phylum Chordata; class Amphibia; order Anura; family Ranidae; genus Glandirana; species Glandirana rugosa. The sequence goes on along the minus strand of BLSH010447457.1, from coordinate 514,817 downwards.
GGCAGAGAAGCCATATTAGTGTTTTAAAATCATCTTCAAATTGTGTGGAAAATCCTTATATCAGCCGCAGAGAAGCCATATTAGTGTTTTAAAATCATCTTCAAACTGTGTGGAAAATCCTTATATCAGCCACAGAGAAGCCATATTAGTGTTTTAAAATCATCTTCAAATTGTGTAGAAACTCCTTATATCAGCGGCAGAGAAGCCATATTAGTGTTTTAAAATCATCTTCAAATTGTGTGGAAAACCCTTATATCAGCCGCAGATAAGCCATATTAGTGTTTTAAAATCATCTTCAAATTGTGTGGAAAATCCTTATATCAGCCACAGAGAAGCCATATTAGTGTTTCTAAAATCGTCTTCAAATTGTGTGGAAAATCCTTATATCAGCCGCAGAGAAGCCATATTAGTGTTTTAAAATCATCTTCAAATTGTGTGGAAAATCCTTATATCAGCGGCAGAGAAGCCATATTAGTGTTTTTAAATCATCTTCAAATTGTGTGGGAAACCCCTATAGCAGCTGCAGGGAAGCCATATTAGTGTTTTAAAATCATCTTCAAATTGTGTGGAAAACCCTTATATCAGCCGCAGAGAAGCCATATTAGTGTTTTAAAATCATCTTCAAATTGTGTGGAAAATCCTTATATCAGCCACAGAGAAGCCATATTAGTGTTTTAAAATCATCTTCAAATTGTGTGGAAAATCGTTATATCAGCGGCAGAGAAGCCATATTAGTGTTTTAAAATCATCTTAAAATTGTGTGGAAAATCCTTATATCAGCCACAGAGAAGCCATATTAGTGTTTTAAAACCATCTTCAAATTGTGTGGAAAACCCTTATATCAGCCGCAGAGAAGCCATATTAGTGTTTTAAAATCATCTTCAAATTGTGTGGAAAGCCCTTATATCAGCCACAGAGAAGCCATATTAGTGTTTTAAAACCATCTTCAAATTGTGTGGAAAACCCTTATATCAGCGGCAGAGAAGCCATATTAGTGTTTTAAAATCATCTTCAAATTGTGTGGAAAATCCTTATATCAGCCGCAGAGAAGCCATATTAGTGTTTTAAAATCATCTTCAAATTGTGTGGAAAATCCTTATATCAGCTGCAGAGAAGCCATATTAGTGTTTTAAAATAATCTTCAAATTGTGTGGAAAATCCTTATATCAGCCGCAGAGAAGCCATATTAGTGTTTTAAAATCATCCTCAAATTGTGTGGAAAATCCTTATATCAGCCGCAGAGAAGCCATATTAGTGTTTTAAAATCATCTTCAAACTGTGTGGAAAATCCTTATATCAGCCGCAGAGAAGCCATATTAGTGTTTTAAAATCATCTTCAAATTGTGTAGAAAATCCTTATAACAGCTGCAGAGAAGCCATATTAGTGTTTTAAAATAATCTTTTCCTTAAAGCAACAGACTCTACCTAGTCCAGTCAGATCGTTCTGTGCAGCAGGATGAGGTGTGCAATCTGTCCCTCAAAGCACCAGTACTAGTATCTCTCCCTAGTCCACAATCAGATCATTCAGTAATGCAGGATGAGATGTTCTATAATATCTGCAATCTGTCCCTCACAGAGCCAGCAGCATCCTCTCCCTAAACTATCCTGAGAACATATGACATGCTGGGTCACATGGTGCACTGGCCAATCACAGCCATGTCATTAGTAGGCATGGCTGTGATGGCTTCTAGGGAAAACCAGTGAAACACATTTTTTTTGAAAAGTCCGGGTTCGGGTCCGGGTCCCGGACACCCAAAAGTTCAGCACGGACCCGAACTTTACAGTTCGGGTTCGCTCAACTCTAGTAACGAGTACTCCTTTTTTTCATCTTAGTTAATGGTTGTCCGCTGGAACCTGAGTAATCTCGGCTCACTTTATTATAGCGCTGTGATCGCCCAAGGGCACCTGACTTCTACTATATCTACCTCCCTCGCTCTCATCTTCTTCTCTCTATCTGTCTTTCCCTTTTTTAGATTGTCACATGCATTTTTGCTTCCTTGAATTGGCCTTTAGAGACATGTAAGGCTTGAAACTGTTTTATACCTAAGGCCTGGTTGCTAGGGGTGGGTTTAGCTCCAAATTGTGAAATGAGCATTTCCCTCCTAGGAGGAGGGGCGGATCCCATCCGGTCACGGATATTAATACATAGCTGATACCCTTTGAACCCCCCCCCATCTCCTTTAGCGCTTTAAATTTTTATTAGTCGAGAGGTATCTTTGAACACTTAGTTTGGCCTGCTGGTCATCTAAGATGCAACACTTTTATATGTTATAAGTGCATATCTAGTTTCGCTGCTGTTAAATGATCTTCACAGTTCTGGTCTAGAACACCCCTTGGAAATTGGACATATAATAATAGTAACCTGGCCCTAGGGGGGACCTCGGGGGAGGGAGAGAGCTGGGACGGGCCGACCGGGGTCACAGTTTGCTCCCATTAAGGGTGGCCCTCAGTCCGGCCTGGTCCCTTCTATGTAGGCACTCATATCTCTCACCCCCTGTTCCCACCCTCAAAGGCACATGTTGTATTGATGTCCTGATTTTTGTCTCTTTTACAATTTTGTTGACAACACCTTTTGTACATTTGTTCCCTTTATGCTATTTTTGACGAATTGTATTCTCTTCACAATTTATATTCTCAATAAAAACCATTGAAATTAAAAAGAAAACAGTTACCTTTCTATTCATACTGGGAATCATCCTAACTGGCTCAAAAACATCCCTAAGGGGAAGATGTTGAAGGTCAGGTGGAACATTGCACAGAGCCTGCAGATTTTTTAACTGAGGTGGGCATTTTAACTACTTGCCGAACGGCCGCGGTCATAATACGGCGGCAGGTCGGCTCGTTCCTGCAAATCGCTGTAGCTGTACGGCGGCCGCAGGAACGTGTGGTGTTGGCGTGCACTCACTGGCTAGCCAATCAGCGGGTAGGGCAGACTCGATGTCTGCAAGTCACCCGCGATCGCTCCCAAGACAGGCAGAACAGGAATCTGCGAGTGTAAACAACGCAGATCCCCATTCTGACAAGGGAGTTGAGAGTGATCGTCTGTTCCCAGTGATAGAGAACAATGATCTCTCTTCTCCCCCAGTCAGCCCAGCCCCCATACAGTTAAAAACACCACAGAGGGAACACAGTTAACGCTATGATCGCCCCTAGTGTTAACCCTTTCCCTACCAGTGATATTTACACAGTAATCAGTGGCTATTTTTAGCATTGATCGCAGTGTAAATGTCAATGGTCCCAAAAAAGTGTCCAATCTGTCCATCTCAATATCGCAGTCCCACTAAAAATCGCAGATCACCGCCATTACTAGTAAAAAGAATAATATAAATGCCATAAATCTATTCCCATAATTTTTAGACGCTATAACTTTTGCGCAAACCAATCACTATACGCCTATTGCAAATTTTTCTAGCAAAAATATGTAGAAGAATATATATCGGCCTAAACTGGGGATGAAATTAGTTTTTTTACATTTTTTTGGGATATTTATTATAGCAAAAAATATTGTTTTATTTTAAAAAATTGACACTCTTTTTTTGTTTATAGCGCAAAAAGTAAAAACTGCAGAGGCTATCAAATACCACCAAAAGAAAGCTCTATTTGTGGGGGAAAAAAGACGTCAATTTGTATGGGTACAACATTGAACGACCGCGTAATTGTCAGTTAAAGCGATGCAGTGCTGTATCGCAAAAAGTGCTCTGGTCACGAAGGGGGCAAATCCTTCCGGGGCTGTAGTGGTTAAAATAAAGATTTATTAAGAAAGTGTATTGTGGTGCCACTTTGGATAAGGTTATTTTGGAGGCAATCAACACCCAGACTGGACAAGGCTCTGTTATCCAGGATTTTGTGTCTTGTAATACAACTCATGTAGTATATGTTCTGCAGTGTCCGTGTGATGCAGATTGTACTAAAATACCTCTTCTTAAAAGGATCTCAGAACATATCCACAATATAGAGATTGGATATAAAAATCATTGCTTATCCCTACATTATAGACAAATACATAACAGGGACCCTACCTCATTGCAGTTTTGTGGGACAGAGTGCTAAACCTTATTGGGAGGACACAAATAGGGTCAGATCTATATCTAAGAAAGAAACCCAGTGCATTTATAATATGCATACACTGGAACCTGGGGGTTTGAATGTTGAGCTTGACATCAACTATTTTAGAAGCGATACTTAACCAGTTGCCAACCTCCCGTCGTGGATTGATGGCGGCAACTTGGCTCGATATTGCAAACCTCCGCCCCCTGACGTGCACTCACTGTGTTACGGGGGAGCCAGGGAGCAGGTGGGGTGGACTTGATGTCTGCCGGCTACCTGCGATCGCTCCCACACAGTGACAGAACAGAGGTCCGTACATGTAAACAACAGATCTCTGATCTGACAGGGGGGAAAGAATGTGATTGTAGGCTCCCTGTATATGGGAGCCCCAATCACTCTCCTTCCCCACACAGCCCAGGCGCCACACAGTTAGCAACACATACCAGGGAACACAGTTAACCCCTAGAGTACCCCCTAGTGTTAATCCCTTACTTGCCAGTGACATTTACACAGTAATCAATGCAGTTTCATAGCACCGATCACTGTATAAATGTCAATGGTCCCAAAAAAGTGTCAAAATTGTCCAACATGCCTGCTGCAATGTCGCAGTACCGCTGAAAATTGCAGATTGCCACCATTACCAGTAAAAAATAAAAAATAAATAAAATAAATTCTCATCGTTCGTAAACGTGGGAACTTTTGCGCAAACCAATCAATATATAATGATTGCGATTTTTTTTTTTTTACCCAAAATATGAGGAAGAATATATATCGGCCAAAACTGATGAATAAATTCATTTTTTTATATATTTTTTTGAATATGTATTTTAGCAAAATTTACACTCTTTTTTTTTTGTTTATAGCAGTGATCAGAAGTGATGCAGGGGTGAACAAATACCACCAAAATAAAGCTCTAGTTGTGTGAAAAAAAAGGACTTCATTTTCTAGTCGACATTTGGAGAGAGGTAAACCCACATGGGAAAGACTACACTCACTACTCAGCCCCGCACAAAACTCACGTCAGGATAGACCACATATTCCTTAATAGCTCATCCATTCCTCAAACGATTGACTCTAAAATTCGAGACACCCCACTTTCTGACCACTCCATAGTCACACTAAACCTTATCTTATAGCGTACCATTGAAGGGCCCATCGAGATGGCGCCTAAACGAATCCCTGTTAAGTAACCCTGTTCATTGCACTCTTCTAGAGGAAGCACTCAAAAACTACTTCTCAGAGAACGATAACGAATTGATAGCTCCAGGGACGTTATGGGCAGCTCACAAAGTAGTAATGCGGGGACACTTACTTCAATTAGCATCCCGACTTCGTCGAGAACGCAACGCTGACATTCAAAAGTTAACAGAACAATTTCTGACAGCTAGTAAATAGCACAAAAAAAACCCTACCTCAGTGAACTTATCACACTTAGATGAGGCCAGGGTGAGACTCAATCTAGCCCTTACTACCTCGGCTGAAAAACACCTGAGATGGTCGGGTGCAAGATTTTACTCGCAACGAGATAAGATAGGATCCAAATTGGCAGCAAAACTTAGTCCCAAACTTCACAGCTTAGCTTTCCCCAAAATCCGCACCACTTCAGGAGACCTGATGCCGAACCCCCATAAGGTCCTAGACAGCTTTCAGGAATTCTACACCAAATTATATAAAGACAACTCCAATGACACCCCCCGAAATGTGTTAACACTCCTAGACGAAATCCCTTTACCCACACTTCAAAGCGTTCATAAAGATCTCTTGGATAAACCCTTCTCCGTAGAGGAGATCTTAGAAGCTATTAAATTATCTAAGATAAACTCAGCTCCAGGCCCAGATGGTTTCTCAGTGCCGAGAATACAGGAAATTTGGACAGCTACTGGCCCCCTACCTAGCTCGCTTCTTTAATTCCCTGAGGGATGGAGCCCACCTGGATAGTGACTTGAATACAGCATTCATTTCGGTCATTCCCAAACCGGGTAAAGACCCTAGTGACACAAGCAACTATCGACCGATATCCCTTATCAACAACGACCTAAAGTTTATGACACAAATTTTGGCCCTGAGGCTTTCTTTTTTTTTTTTTCCAAAAGATTTTATTGAAGCAAAAGTTCGTGTACATATAACACATTTGAAAGACATAGAAAATCTGTGTTACAAGAGTATAGGGTTTACAGATATCGTTTTAAAGTTGTAAAGGTATAACAATACAGTTAACATGTCCTCAAGATGTCATTATCCCTTGTAGTAGCGAGGGAGGTATTATATCAGGTCTAGTAGAATAGAGGTAAAGTTGGTATTCAATAGGCATGTGTAATGATAATGAGTATATACATCACGACAACCTAATCTGGGGGGCATTATGTGTGTAAGTGTTGGATAATTAAATTGGAAACATTTTGTCACAGGAATATGTAGTATAAGGTTGCTACATATATGAGTAATAGTAATGTGTACGGATAACTTATGGTTGAAATGGAGATAAGATGATCTGGACTATATTATGGAGGGAGCGATGATGTTCCCTATTACTGTAGAACTCCTGTACAATTGACATAACAATATGGAAATGTTGAAATTTTGCTATAGACAT
>BLSH010447457.1:459536-476171 GCA_018402905.1 Glandirana rugosa | reverse complement strand
CTGCAGTCTCTGACCATCTCCTGTATCATTTCTGCAGTCTCTGACCATCTCCTGTATCATTTCTGCAGTCTCTGACCATCTCCTGTATCATGTCTGCAGTCTCTGACCATTGTTTATTGTTAAGAGATTGTGGGAGGATATTGGGGTAACAGACTCCTTAGGGCAGCATCTCTGTGTTTACGTCGCTGCCATGGAAACATTTGTAAAGGGGAGGAGTTAACAAGATAACCACGCCCATGTGGGGGCGCCAGAAATATTTCTGCACCCAGGCGTCTGTGACCCTAGGATCGGCCCTGGTCTGGTACGCCTGGCTCTAGCAGGGACCACAACTTCGTTGTCAGAGCTATCTGTCAGGGTGCCGCTGCTGTCTACAGGTTCATATGCTGAGCCTGATTCTGACAGTGAGTCTTCCCCATCGCTCTCATCTGTCAAACTTAGCATATTGTAGGCCTCTTTGCTAGTGTACTTGCGGCCAGACATTTTGGGCTTTCTAAATTTGAAACGTACACTAGCGTGACTCACAGGCAAAAAAGCGCACCTGGTTGTCAGAGCCTGCTTCAAACGCTACCAAATTCACTGTCAGAATTCGCAGGGATCGGGCGTGATCTCTGCGAAGGCTGCAGATATGTGTGTTGTGATCTACTGATCCTGCACTTGGGTGGGCTGGGCGCAGGTGCTAGCGGTTATCTGGGCTGATCCCGCTAACACTGCATTTTTTAGAACCCTAATCTAGTGGGGGCGCTAATATATATCTGATCAGATCGCAGATATTGATCTGATCAGATATCACAATAATATCTAGCACCTACCTAATGTGCGTGCGTGCGTGTCAGAGTACCTCGCTAACTGACCTATCTATCTAGCTAGCGTCACCCGTGACACTTATACGGTGATCACAGGTGACAGGGGGCAATCAAGGGGTTAAAAACTTTATTGGGGGGGGGCAGGGGGTGTATTTTCACCTAACTAGGCCTAGTACTAGACTAACCTAACACTGATTTAGTGTCACAAGGGTCACAAGTACAGCGATCGCTATAAATCAGATCGCTGCACTATGTGATACTGTGACAGGGGGTGACAGGGAGTGAAAGAGTTAACTGGGGGGCGATCAGGGGACGATCAAGGGGTTAAATGTGCCTATGTGACCTGGTGTCAGTGTAGTGATTGTGCAAACTCACGTTCCTGATGCTTCTTCTTCCTCTCTGAAACCGAAAAGGGCTTCAGGGAGGAAGAGGAGTTAACTTCCTCTGCCTCTGTTTACATTTACAGAGGCAGAGGAACATTTCATTGGCAGGGGCGATCTACAGAGCCAGGCCAAAAATCATTGGCCTGGTCCTGTAGATTGAAAGGCCCTGTATCGAATGCCGTTCGCACACGCGCACACGGCTCTTGATCGCGGCCGCCGTCATATGACGGCGATTTGCGCTAAGCAGCCACCTTGTCCCCGTCAAATGCCGATCAGCGGTCGGCAAGCAGTTAAAAATTGTGATAAAATCCCCCAGTCAAACAGGTGGCGATAAATTGGGCCTTGGATGTTGGCGGTGCCAGAACACTGTAACCCCTTGCAGTTACTCTTGTTGTTGGATGGAGGAACTGGGTCTGATGTTGTAAATTAGTTTACAAATTGTGATGAAAGCTCCCAGTCAAACAGGTGGCAAAAAATTGGGCATTGGGTGTTGGCGGTGCCAGAACACTGTAACCCCTTGCAGTTACTCTTGTTGGACGGAGGGACTGGGCCTGAAGTTGTAAATTAGTTTACAAATTGTGACAAAAGCCCCAAGTCAAACAGGTGGCAAAAAATTGGGGCTTGGGTGTTGGCGGTGCCAGAACACTGCAACCCTTTGCAGTTATTCTTGTTGGACAGAGGAACTGGGCCTGATATTGTAAATTAGTTTACAAATTGTGACGAAAGCCCCCAGTCAAACAGGTGGCAAAAAATTGGGGCTTGGGTGTTGGCGGTGCAAGAACATTGTAGCCCCTTGCAGTTACTCTTGTTGGGTGGAGGAACTGGGCCTGATGTTGTAAATTAGTTTACAAATTGTGACAAAAGTGCCCCGTCAAACAGGTGGCAAAAATTGGGCCTTGGGTGTTGGCGGTGCCAGAACACTGTAACACCTTGCAGCTACTTTTGTTGGATGGAGGAATTGGGCCTGATGTTGTAAATTAGTTTAAAAATTGTTATGGCATGCCCCTGTAAATCAGGTGCAGAAAAATTGGGCCTTGGGTGTTCTTGGTGCCCTAAATACAAAATATAGTTCTAGATTGTGGACAGGAGGAATAGGAGCAGTGGCAGTCTTCAAGGGATCCCAGATACCTAGCAAATTTAATCAGTGGCATCAGCATCAGGGGCATGATAGCTGCTGATCCAGGACTGATTCATTTTTATAAATGTGAGCCTATCAACCTAACCAACACTATGGTCTAACAACTCAAGGTGACTCCGCCGTGAATGATGGTGGGGCTACAGAAGGAGTAACTGTGGACAAGGATCCGGTGGAATAGGCCGCTTTGCCAGATGCGTTGGAAGGCAAACTTGTACGAGCCTGGGTGACAGAGGATGGGGAGGATGAGGACAGCTTTGTTATCCACTCCACCAATTCTTCTGCATGTTGTGACTGAATAGTACATCCAACAGCAGAAAAAAAGGACAGGCGTGACCCGCCTGCAGAGGATGCACCACATCCACCACCACCACTTTTCACTTAAGACCCAGAGGCTGCTTGCCCTCTTTTAGTGGCCTGGGAGCGTCTGCCTCTCCTTTGTGGTCTTCCTGACATGATTGGGATTTTTTTAACGCTGCACTACACTGTACTATATACTGTACACCCCCGAATGCACCGATATATAGTGTACACTCAGTGCGCTGCGTGTATATCTGGATACATTTGACTGTATATATTTGAAGACACCACGTCAAGTAGTGTGCTATATACCGTACACCCCCGAATGTACTGATATATAGTGTACACTCAATACGCTGTGTGTATATCTGGACACACTAGCTTGTATATATTTGAAGACACCACATCAAGTAGTGTGCTATTTACTGTACACCCCCATATACTGTGTATATATCTGTATACACTAGACTGTATATATTTTAATACACCAGGTCAAGTGTACTATATACCATACGTACACCCCAAATATACCGATATATAGTGTACACTCAATATGCTGTGTATATACTATATATATATATATATATATATATATATATATATATATATATACACATATATACACTAGACTGTATATATTTTAAGACACCATGTGTAGTGCACACTCAATACGCTGTATATACATATACCAGGCTTTCACTGTCCTGGTGGTGGAGTCTGTCTTATGCAGGGAACAACCGCTCTTACACACCCGATTCAGAGACCCCTGGTAGTGTAGACAGGGAGTCCCGGAGTGCGGGATGGCACAAGGGCTGGATGGTCACTGGTGGTGAAGCTCCAGGTAGTTGTGCAGACAGATGGATGGTCGTGCAGGCTGGGTTGGCAACTGGCGGGCAGATGAGGCACAAAAGGGTCAGGCAAAGAGTGGTCAAAGTCCAAGCAGGGTTTGTTAACCGGTTGGCGGCAAAGCACAGAGGGGTCAGGCAAACGGATGGTCATGGATAGCCGGGGTCAGTGCAGGCAGGTAGTTAGCAGGTCAGGTCAAGCCGGGTCGTATCACGGAAGCAGGAACAACACAGGAACAGGTCTCAGGGAACAGAGCTGAGGTTCACAGGAACTCAGATGCTGTAGAATGGACAGCACTTGCTGACGGGTGCAGGAAGCTCAAATAGAATTGTTTGGCACCATTTCTGGCACGCACGGGAGCGCACACGAGTGGGCGTGCGTGAACGTGCGCAAACATGCCCAAAACGGCAAATAGTGCAGAAAATTGCCAGGTACTTCAAGCACAGAAATATGGCCAGTCTTTTCCTAACACTGCCCCCCCCCCAAGGGGCAGCCTCTGGATGCCCAGCATGGCCAGCTTGACGGGATTGTTATCCTTAAAGGTTTTGATACAGTCATCGACATGGAGGTTAGCTTCGGGCTCCCATGAGCTTTCTTCTGGCCCATAGCCTTTCCACTTCACCAGGTACTGGACCCCGCCACCCCTTCTTTTGCAGTCGAGTATCGACTTGACCTCAAACTCCTCTTCTCCATCGATCAGAACGGGGGCCGGAGGAGCTACAGCTCTATTGGGAAAGGGATCCGGGGCCACCGGCTTCAATAAGGACACATGGAACACTGGATATATCCGTAAAGATGAGCTCCAAATCATAAGAGACCTGGTTGATCTTCCTACTAATTGAGAAAGGACGATGAACCGTGGACCCAACTTTTTAGATGGGCATGCGAGCTTCAGGTTCTTAGTTGAGAGCCAGGCCTTGTCACCGGGTTGGAGATTGAGCTCACCCGTTTCTTTTTGTCAAAGGCCACTTTGGTGGCTTCTTGTGTCCGGGAAAGTGTCTCTTGTAAGAGTTTCCAATTAGCCCTGACAAATTGTGCCGATTCCTGTACGGCTGGTACCGTAGTCTCCACTGCTAGACTAGGAAGTACGGTGGGGTGGAACCCATAATTGGCCCAGAAGGGAGATTGCTTGGTAGTAGAATGCACTGAATTATTGTACGCAAACTCCACCAGGGGTAACAATGTGCACCAGTCATCTTGAGAGTAGGCAGAAAAACAGCGGAGGTATTGTTCCAATGTTTGATTTGTCATTTCGGTCTGGCCATTGGTTTGAGGATGATAAGCGGTGGAAAAGGACAAATCAATCTCCAGGGCAGCACAGAGAGCTCTCCAGAACCGAGAGGTGAACTGCACCCCCCGGTCGGACACTACGTTCACTGGAACACCATGCAGCCGGATGACTTCTTTAATAAAAATTTCCGATATTTCTTTCGCCGTGGGTGTGCCTTTCATTGGGAGGAAGTGCGCCAACTTGGTTAACCAGGCTTTGGTTTTGTCCATCTTGTTTCGGGCGCAAGTAGCACAAGAGCGGACATAGGCTAGGCAGTCTTCAGAAAGCAGTGGCCACCAGAATGAGCTCAGTATAAGCTCAGCAGTCTTCCAGGAGCCGAAGTGCCTGGCAAGTTTGTGGTCATGATGGACCTTGAGGATATCAGGGCGTAGCTCCTTAGGTACATAGATCTGGTTGTGGTGCCACCAGAGACCATCTTTCCAGGTTAGTCCTTGGCCAGGGGATGCAGATGAACAGGTAGAAGTTCTCCAGATCTGAGAGAGCAAGTCATCCTGTGTGAGAAAGAAATTCCTGGGCTGAAGGATGGTGTCTGGAGGAGCAGCTGTTCTGGGTTCCGCATACATGCGGGATAAGGCGTCCTGTTTACTGTTTTTTGCCCCTGGATGGTAGGTCAGGTGTAACTGGAACTGGGAGAAGAAAAGCGCCCAGCAGGCCTGGCGAGGTCTAAGTCTTTTGGCTGTGCGGAGGTATTCGAGATTCTTATGGTCCGTATATATCAGAATGGGGTGCTGGGCTCCCTCCAACAGATAGCGCCATTCCTCCAGCGTGGCCTTGATGGCCAACAGCTCCATGTCTCCAAGATCATAATTCCTCTCTGGAACAGTGAGCTTGCGGGAGAAGAAGTGCCTTTGCTCCCCGTCTTTGGGACAGGACCGCTGCCTCCGCCATCTCCGAAGCATCTACCTCCAGAACATAGGGCAAAGTGGCATCCGGATGTTTTAAGATGGGTGCTGTGGTAAAAAGTCTTTTCAAAGCCTGGAAAGCATCCTGCGCCTCCGACGACCAATGGAACCGCTGACCCTGTTTCGTGAGGAGAGTAATGGGGGGCGATGATTGCCGAAAATCCCTTGATAAATCTTCTATAAAAATTAGCAAATCTGACAAACCGTTGGACCCCTTTTTTATCCACAGGTGCCAGCCAATCCAGGATAGCGGTAACTTTCTGCGGATCCATGGTGACCCCGGAGACGGACAAGATCAGTCCGAGGAACTGGATGCTAGAGTGCTCAAAGGCACATTTTTCAGCCTTAGCATACTGTCTATGCTGCCACAAGTGACTAAGGACACAGCACACGTTTCCAATGCTCTTCCAGAGATGAAGAATAAATTAAAATATCATGCAGGTATTTCATGACAAAAATGTCCAGATAATCGCGGAACACATCATTGACTAGATGTTTAAATGTAGCAGGGGCGTTGCAGAGCCCGAAGGTACTCGTAGTGGCTGAAACGAGTCCGGAAGGCGGTCTTCCATTCATCGCCCTCTCTGATGCGGATTAAGTTGTATGCCCCTCTAAGATCAAGTTTAGTAAACACGGTGGCCGACCCAAGCCTTTGAAAAAGTTCCGGGACAAGCGGGAGAGGATAGTGGTTTTTGACCGTAATCCGATTCAGCTCACGATAGTCTATGCAGGGACAGAGGGAGTGACCTTTCTTTTTGACAAAGAAGATGCCAGCCCCAGTGGGAGAGGTAGATGGTCTGATGAACCCTTTGGCCAAATTTTCATCCAGATAGGCCTTGAGGGCCGCCAACTCAGGTTCCGATAATGGATAGATGCGACCGAAAGGGACCGGGAAAGTAACTCTATGGGGCAGTCATAGGGTCTGTGCGGTGGAAGTTGGTCTGCCCCCTTTTTGCTGAACACATCCAGGTATTCGTGGTACACTGGAGGCACCGCTTTGCGGCTTTCTGGGTCTGGTTTAAAGTCCAAGCTGGGAAGAGAAGGGCCAACATTCCAGGAGGGAAGCAGGCAGTGTTGGCCACAGTAGGGAGATGGGAATTGGATAAGTCCAGAGGACCAGTTTATGTTTGGGCTGTGTGCCCGGAGCCAAGGCAGTCCCAGGATGATGGGGAACAGGGGTGACGCTATGACGTCAAGAATAAGGAGCTCCCTTCAACGTGTGGATATGGGAATTGGCTGGGTCTCCATTGGCCCGATTTGATGGCCGTCCCATCGACCAAGCGGATGGTAATTTTATGAGCTTTGGAATGCAGGGGCACCTGGTGTAGCGTAGCAAAAGCCTGGTCCATAAAGCAGCTACATGCCCCCGAATCAATAATCGCTGGAACTTGGACGCTCCCTCTGGGCAACCGTAAAGAGATAAGGAGAGTCAGTTGAGACATATTGTGATTGGCAGATGTGGTCTCCTGGTTGGCCTGGTGGTGCCACTTACCGGCTTTGGCAGGGCAGGTCCCCACCATGTGTCCGGGTTCACCACAATACAGGCATAGGCTGACGCTGTCTCTCCTCTGGGGTGAGGGATGGGCGCAGGAGGCCGATCTGCATAGGCTTGGGCATATCCGTGGGTGCAGATGGAACCCAGGGCATCATCCAGGTTAGGCGGGGTCCCGCAGGAGTGCCTGCAGCACGTTCGGCTTGGCGTTCCCTGAGCCTCCGGTCTATTTGAATAGCCGGGTTAATCAAGGCTTCCAGGGTGCCAGGCACCCTGACACGGGCAAGCTCATCCTTTAGTGGCTCTGATAGTCATAGCCGGAACTGGTAGCAGAGTGCTGCGTCATTCCAAGCGGTGTCAGCACTCCAACTCCTGAACTCTGCCACGTAGTCCTCCGCGGTGCACAGGCCCTGCTGCAGGGCATGCAATGTGGCCTCAGCGGTGGCTGCAAGATGGGGATCCTGGTACAATCGGGCCATGGCATTAAAAAAATCCTGCAGGGTAGCCACTTTGGGTGCACGTTGTTCCCAGAGTCGATGAGCCCATGTCTGGGGTTCTCCTTGCAGCAGGGGGATCACCAGACCCACCTTGGTGGCTTCTAAGGAGAAGGTGCGTGGCTGTAGGCCAAAATAATACTTGCAGGAGCTGCAAAAAGCCCGAAACTTGCTCCGTTCCCCCGCAAATTTGTCAGGTAGGGGGACATTAGGCTCCGATGGCAGTGCCACAATGGTGCGGCTCGCTGCAGCTCTGCTTCCGAATGCAGATGGTGCTGCGAGTTCACGCACTTCTCGCACTTGTTCCTACAGCTGGGTATAGCCATCCTGCAAGTTCTTTACGGCTTGTGTGAGCCCAGCCAAGTGGACGCACAGTTCGTACACGGGAGAGGGTGATCCCTGTGCAGACTCGGACATGGCTGTCTGTTACTGTCACGGTCCTGGTGGTGGAGTCTGTCTTATGCAGGGAACAATCGCTTTTACACACCCAATTCGGGGACCCCTAGTAGTGTAGACAGGGAGTCCCGGAGTGCAGGATGGCACGGGGGCTGGATGGTCACTGGTGGTGATGTGAAGCTCCAGGTAGTCGTGCAGGCAGATGGATGGTCATGCAGGTTGGGTCGGCAACTGGCGAGCAGATGAGGCACAAAAGGGTCAGGCAAAGAGTAGAGTTGAGCGAACCCGAACTGTAAAGTTCGGGTCCTTACCAAACTTTGGTATTTGATCACGCATGTTGAATAGCTGCAGGGCAGCCAATCAACAAGCGTTTCACTGGTTTGCCCTTAGAAGCCATCACAGCCATGCCTACTAATGGCATGGCTGTGATTGGCCAGCGCATCATGTGACCCAGCCTCTTTATAAGCTGGAGTCACTTAGTGCTGCATGTCACATGCTCTCTGGGTAGTGTAGGGAGAGGATGCTGCCGGCGCTGTGAGGGACAGATTGCAGATATAATAACATCTCATCCTGCATTACAGAACGATCTGATTGTGGACTAGGTAGAGATTACTACTACTACTGCTTTTAGGGACAGATTGCAGATCTAATAAAATCTCATCCTGCATTACAGAACGATCTGACTGAACTAGGTAGAATCTACTGCTTAGAGGGATAGATTATTGTTCTAAAATCATCTTCTAGTACTATAGGGTCAGGTTCCTGCTGTTGCTGTAAGGGACAGATTATTGTTCTAAAATCATCGCCTACTCCTATAGGGCCAGGTTCCTGCTGTTGCTGTAAGGGACAGATTATTGTTCTAAAATCATTTTACTTCCTTTTGCAGCCCTCTAGCACTTTCCAGGATTTTTTTACAGTCATTTTTGTGCCGAAAAGTTCGGGTCCCCTTTGACTTCAATGGGGTTCGGGGTAAAGTTCGGGTCAATTTCGGTACCGAACCCGGACTTATTCCCGAAGTTTGCCCGAACTCTAGCAAAGAGTGGTCAAAGTTCTAGCATGGTTCGTTAACAGGCTGGCGGCAAAGTACAGAGGGGTCAGGCAAATGGATGGTCGTGGATAGCCGGGGTCGGTGCAAGCAGGTAGTTAGCAGGTCAGGTCAAGCCGGGTCGGATCACGGAAGCAGGAACAACACAGGTCTCAGGGAACAGAGCTGAGGACAGGTACTCAGACGCTGTAGAATGGACAGCACTTACTGACAGGTGCAGGAAGCTCAAATAGCATTGCTTAGCGCCGTTTGACAGCAAAAAGTGCAGAAAATTGCCAGGTACTTCAGGCACAGAAATATGGCCAGTCTTTTCATAACACAGGCTGTATATATTTTAATACACCACGTCAAGTGTACTATATACCGTATGTACAGATATATAGTGCACACTCAATACGTTGTGTGTGTATATATATATGTATATACCAGGCAGTATTTATTTTAATACACCACATCAAGTGTACTATATACCGTATGTACAGATATATAGTGCACACTCAATACGCTGTGTGTGTATATATATATGTATATACCAGGATGTATATATTTTAATACACCATGTCAAGTGTACCATATACCGTATGTATAGATATATAGTGCACACTCAATATGCTATGTGTGTATATATAATATATATATATATATATGTCAGGACTTATATATTTTATATACCACATCAAGTGTACTAAATACTATATGTACAGATATATAGTGCACACTATATATATATATATATATATATCAGGCTGTATATATATTAATACACCACGTCAAGTGTACTATATACCGTATGTACAATGTACACTGATATATAGTGCACTGTGCGTATATATATATATATATATATATATATATATATATATATATACTAGTCTGTGTATATATACAGGGTGGGCCATTTATATGGATACACCTTAATAAAATGGGAATGGTTGGTGATATTAACTTCCTGTTTGTGGCACATTAGTATATGCGAGGGGGGAAACTTTTCAAGATGGGTGGTGACCATGGCGGTCATTTTGAAGTCAGCCATTTTGAATCCAACTTTTGTTTTGTCAATAGGAAGAGGGTCGTGTGACACATCAAACTTATTGGGAATTTCACAAGAAAAACAATGGTGTGCTTGGTTTTAACGTAACTTTATTCTTTCATGAGTTATTTACAAGTTTCTGACCACTTATAAAATGTGTTCAATTTGCTGCCCATTGTGTTGGATTGTCAATGCAACCCTCTTCTCCCACTCTTCACACACTGATAGTAACACCGCAGGAGAAATGCTAGCACAGGCTTCCAGTATCCATAGTTTCAGGTGCTGCACATCTTGTATGTTCACAGCATATGGTTTTTTTATGGTTTTTATGGTCGGTAAAAGCCAATACTGGGTGAGCTACTCCTTCCAGGAGGTACCGCCATTCCTCCAAAGCCAACTTGATGGCCAGCAATTCCTTATCACCGACATCATAGTTCCAGCAAGATGGTGCACCACCACATTATGGGTGTCAGGTCCAAGCATTCCTAGATGAACAGTTTCCTGGAAAGTGGATTGGTCATCGTGGGCCAGTTGAATGGCCCCCAAGGTCTCCCGATCTGACCCCCTTAGACTTTTATCTTTGGGGTCATCTGAAGGCAATTGTCTATGCTGTGAAGATACAAGATGTGCAGCACCTGAAACTACGGATACTGGAAGCCTGTGCTAGCATTTCTCCTGCGGTGTTGCTATCAGTGTGTGAAGAGTGGGAGAAGAGGGTTGCATTGACAATCCAACACAATGGGCAGCAAATTGAACACATTTTATAAGTGGTCAGAAAGTTGTAAATAACTCATGAAAGAATAAAGTTACGTTAAAACCAAGCACACCATTGTTTTTCTTGTGAAATTCCCAATAAGTTTGATGTGTCATATGACCCTCTTCCTATTGAAAAAACAAAAGTTGGATTCAAAATGGCCGACTTCAAAATGGCCGCCATGGTCACCACCCATTTTGAAAAGTTTCCCCCCTCACATATACTAATGTGCCACAAACAGGAAGTTAATATCACCATTATACTGTATTTAAAGGAATTGTTCATTTTTATTGTTGCACTTTAAGCATAATTAAAATCGCTGCTCCTGCAAAAATTATTGTTTAAAAAAAAAAAAATAATAATAATAAAAAAATATATATATATATATATATTCATACATGTCCCCCAGGGCAGTACCCAGACCCCCATACCCCTTTTATGGCCAATTATTTTAATATACAGTGCCTTAAAAAGGTATTCATACCCTTTGAAATTTTCCACATTTTGTTATGTTACAACCAAAAAAGAAAATGTATTTAATTGGGATTTGCTGGGATAGTCCATGTAAAAAAAGAGAAAGGCTGGTGCCATGAAAGCTGGCTAAAACATTGTTTTATTATTGCATGTGAACAAAAATCCATCAGGCCTTAATCATGTCTAACAAATAAGTGACACAAACAGCATATATAGTGTAGACTAGATCGCATGGTCAACCCCAAGGGTCACATGACCCAAAAAAACAAAGGGGTGGTGGCAAATAACAAAACATACAAAGGGAGAGCACTATAAACATACAATTGTACATGAATGTATATAAAAACATGTATCACAAAAATAAAAAGCCATTAAATATAATGAAAAAGAATATACCCCCAGATATCTGTTTACATTTCTCATATGTGTGTGGTAGATGGTCAGCCTGGTTTTTACTTTTCAAAAAGTTTGTCATTTGTTCGATACCACAAAACGAATTTATTGTTTATCTATTCAATATTGGTTATATGCACTTATTTTGGGTTTATGCATTCTTTTATTATATGTGTGTTCTAGATCTTCTGGTGGGCATATTTATGTTTCACATTGATACTTTAGGATTGCACAGCGCAGCACTGATACTATCTAGTATTTTATTTCTTGGTGTGGGAACATTTTAAATGCCAGAAGCCACATTTGCCTTATTACCCCATCCTTTAAACAAATGGAGTATTGGGAAAGCGGGGCTAAACAAATCTAAATATGGGTATATCAACCAAAATACTTAAATATGAAGTAAAAATGGCCAACAGGATATTGATATATATACACATATCCATATACACACATATATACATAAAGATGAATACACCTCACTTCAGATACAAGTCCACAACCCATCTATGGTTGAGGCCAAGTGGGATGCGGGTCTGTAATCTGAAAATCCAGTTGACCTCACACTCTGATAATCTACGGTATCTATCCCCACCACGTGTAGCTGGCAACACTCTCTCAATACCATTAAAGCTGAAGGAACTCGCATTGCCTTCATGCACATCCCTAAAGTATTTGGGCACGGTGGAAATGTGTTTAGCGTTTTCATTTATACTATCACAGTAATGTTCTGATATATGGGAACGAAGAGGGCAAATCGTACAACCAACGTACTGCAAACTACATGCAGTGCATTGGATTAGATAAACAACATGATCTGTACCACAATTCATATATTCCTGTTTTCTGAACTCTTCCTTAGTATTAGCAGAAAAAAAAAAACTCTTGGACACACAGTGTGCGGCAATATCTACAAGTCTTGGGTCCACATTTATATGAACCCAGATAACATAATCAAGTTTTTTTCTCCTTTTCATTATCCAGTGACTTGGAGATAAAAGGGACCTAAGTGTAGGTGCACGGCGACTGGAGAAACGAACACCATTGGATAAAATATTATATAAGGTTTTATCAGAACAGAATGGCGAGGTTACACTTTATGATGTTAGTGGTTTGATGATATTCAACTGAGTATGGTGTGACAAAAGGGATGAGCTGTTTGGAGCTCTTATGTCTCTTCAAATTGCTAGGTTTTGATCTAACCGCATGCGTACTGGTAATAAATCCGCAACTGCAATCTCAAAACCTCTCTGAATGGACTACTGAGGATAACCTCTGGATTCAAACCTTTTCCTAATGATTTAGCATTCATTTTTAAAAGAAACCTCCGTGGAGCAGTTTCTACTTGCTCTAGTAAACTCTCCTACAGGGATGTACTTAATAGAGTGGGCTGGATGGCAACTACTAGCCAGTAAAGTGGTATTGACCATGGTGGGTTTACCAAAAGTTTTGGTGGAAACAGTTTGAACAAATGCACAGTATCTCACAAAGGGGAGTACACCCCTCACAATTTTGTAAATATTTTATTATATCTTTTCCTGTGACAACACTGAAGAAATGACACTTTGCTACAATGCAAAGTAGTGAGTGTATAGCTTGTACAACAGTGTAAATTTGCTTTCCCCTCAAAATAACTCAACTCACAGCCAAAATTGAGTACACCCCTAAGTGAAAATGTCCAAATTGGGCACAATTAGCCATTTTCCCTCCCCAGTGTCATGACCCTTTAATGTTACAAGGTCTCAGATGTGAATGGGGAGCAGGTGTGTTAAATTTGGCGCTCATTCCCTTATACTGTTCACTGGTCATCATTATCTTATCATTTCATATAAATGTGGACCCAAGACGTGTAGATATTGCCGCACACACACTGTGTCCAAGAGTTTTTTTTCTGCCAACACTAAGGAAGAGTTCAGAATACAGGAATATATGAATTGTGATAAAGATCATGTTGTTTATCTAATCCAATGGACTGCATGCAGTTTGCAGTACGTTGGTTGTACGATTCGTTCCTGTATATCAGAACATTACTGTGATAGTATAAATGAAAATGCTAAAAATATTTCCACCGTATCCAAACACTTTAGGGATGTGCATGAAGGCAAAATGAGTTCCTTCAGCTCTAATGGTATCACACTTGCTTGATTTATAATGTTATTTCTTGGGGTTCCATTATGTGAAACTCATCAAAAATGTAATCACTGGTGAAAAAGAAACGTTACCATCACAACAGAGGAAGAATATACAAACATCTAGCCAGGTAGCAGGATTGGGATTTAAACCAAGAACCTCAGTGCTGCTAGGTAGAGTTGAGCGAACCCAAACTGTAAAGTTCGGGTTCGTACCGGACTTTAGGATGTCCGTGTCCCGAACCCGGACATTTGAGAAAAAGTCCAGGTTTGGGTATTTTTTTGTGCCTGTTGAATAGCTGCAGGGCAGCCAATCAACAAGTGTTTCACTTGTTTGCCCTTAGAAGCCATCACAGTCATGCCTACTAATGGCTTGGCTGTGATTGACCAGTGTATCATGTGACCCAGCCTCTATATAAGCTGGAGTCACGTAGTTCTGCATGTCACATCATCTCATACTAGTGTAGGGAGAGGATGCTGCTGCTGCTGTGAGGGACAGATTAGCTTTAGAAAATCATCTCATACTAGTGTAGGGAGAAGATGCTGCTGCTGCTGTGAGGGACAGATTAGCTTTAGAAAATATGTTAAAAACAGCGATTTATTGGTGGGTGGGTGCTAGAGGAGATGTTTGTTTGCTAGAGTACATTTTGTTTGCTAAGCAAAGTGCCTCATATAAAACCTAAGCAATTTTTCTGTTTGTTAGGTGGGCATTTGCAGCCATTTTTGCAAGTGCAATGCACTTGAAACTGCTTGTGTGTCAGGGACACTACTTTAATCGTGTTCTGTTGGCAACATTTTGGCATATTTAAATACTGCTTTTACATTGCAGTTAGACAAATTAATTTTTTTTTTGTGCAAAAAATGTGCAAAATATTACATTTGCAGCCAGTGGGGCATTTCTTGCACAAAATTAAAAAGTGTGTCTACATTGCTGGTTTAAAAAAAAATATTCTAAATACTACATTTGCGACCAGCGGTGCATTTCTTGCACAAAAATAAAAAGTGCGTCTACATTGCTGGTATAAAAAAAAAATATTCTAAATACTCCTTTTGCTGCCAGCGGTGCATTTCTTGCACAAAAATAAAAAGTGCGTCTACATTGCTGGTTTAAAAACAAAAAATATTCTAAATTCTACATTTGCGGCCAGCGGTGCATTTCTTGCACAAAAATAAAAAGTGCGTCTATATCGCTGGTTTAAAAAAAAAGAATAATAAATAGTGCTACATAGTACATTTGCACCTTGCTGTGCATTTCTTGCACAAAATTAAAAAGTGCGTCTACATTGCTGGTTTAAAAAAAAAAATAGTGCTACATAGTACATTTGCACCTTGCTGTGCATTTCTTGCACAAAATTAAAAAGTGCGTTGACATTGCTGGTTTAAAAAAAGTAAAAAATAGTGCTACATAGTACATTTGCACCTTGCTGTGCATTTCTTGCACAAAATTAAAAAGTGCGTCTACATTGCTGGTTGAAGAAAAGAGAATAATAAATAGTGCTACATAGTACATTTGCACCTTGCTGTGCATTTCTTGCACAAAATTAAAAAGTGTGTCGACATTGCTGGTTTAAAAAAAAAAAAGTGCTACATAGAACATTTGCACCTTACTGTGCATTTCTTGTACAAAATTAAAAAGTGCATCGACATTGCTGGTTTAAAAAAAAAAAATAGTACTACATAGTACATTTGCACCTTGCTGTGCATTTCTTGCACAAAATTAAAAAGTGCGTTTACATTGCCAGTTTAAAAAATAATATAAATTTGTGCTAAATAGTACATTTGCATCCAGAATGAGGAGAGCGTCAAATAAGGGACGTGGTCGTGGCCGTGGTGCTGGTGGTGCTGCTGGTATTGGTGGTGTTTGTGAAGCTCCTGTTGCAAGGAGAGGACGTGGTTGATCTGTGCCAGCTACATGTCCTCTTCCTCAGGTGCGAGTAGCCAACAGAACTTTCAACGTTATATGGTAGGCCTGAATGCCACTCAACGAATGGTGAGGCCAGAACAAGTACAGGCGATAGTAGATTGGGTGGCTGACAATGCCTCAAGTTCCTTCACATTGTCTCCCACCCAGTCCCTTGCTGAAGGCTCAGAGTTGGCACCTGAACCCCATAGCCATCTTTCTTTCACCTCAGCCCCTTGTAAATCAGCCAAGCAGTCTGAGCCCCAAGTCATGCAGCAGTCTCTTATGCTTTTTGATGACTGCTGGTGTGCTTTCCATGGTTCTTTATTGGAATTTGTAACAGGAGAAACATGAAAAATAAACCATGGTATATTTTATATGGAAAAAGTGAACCCGTGCTAGAACATCTCTGGGTTTGTCTGCAGATAGTGATCTTTTTTTTTTTTTTTTGAGTCAATATTTTTTATTGGAATATATAACAAGTGAACAAGTTATACAGGTATTGGTGGTACAATCATAGTTATGGTATTGTTTTCATTTCTTATGATAGTATTCTTTACTTTTGTTATGGTATTGATACTAACATGGTGGTTATGGACATATTGAACAAGTGAACAATATATAAGGTTATTTTTTATAACTGAGTTTTTTTTTTTTTTTTCTAGTGATAGACGTCTGTTTGGGTCTCTACAAGATCGTGCCCAAGTGAAAAAGGTATATTTTATATGGTACCAAATAAAAAGTACAAAGAGGACAATGTTTAAGGTTATTTCTTGGTACCTTTCGTGTGGTCGTCAGTAGTTTTTCGTATTCTCTGACGACGTACTGAACCCCGAGTCTGACGAACCGACTAAATGTTCCCCGACTC
>BLSH010447457.1:427447-438437 GCA_018402905.1 Glandirana rugosa | reverse complement strand
CCCCACACATCACACCTCTCTACACCTCTGTGCCCCACACAGCACACCTCTGTACACCTCTGTGCCCCACACAGCACACCTCTGTACACCTCTATGCCCCACACAGCACACCTCTGTACACCTCTGTGCTCCACACAGCATACCTCTGTACACCTATGTGCCCCATACAGCACAACTCTTAACAACTCTGTGCCCCACACAGCACACCTCTGTACATCTCTGTGCCCCAAACAGCACAAATGTGTACATCCCTGTGCTCCAAACAGCACAAATCTGTACACCTCTATGCACCACACAGCACACCTCTGTGTCTCACATAGCACACCTCTGTACACCTCTGTGCCCCACACAGCACACCTATGTACACCTCTGTGCCCCACACAGCACACCTCTGTAAACTTCTATGCCGCACACAGCACACCTCTGTGCCCCACACAGAATACTTCTGTACATCTCTGTGCCCCACACAGCACAACTCTGTGCCCCACACAGTACACCTCTGTACCCCACACAACACACCTCTGTACACCTCTGTGCCCCACACAGCACACCTCTGTACACCTCTGTGCCCAACACAGCACACCTCTGTACACCTCTATGTCCCACACAGCACACCTCTGTACACCTCCGTGCTCCACACAACATACCTCTGTACACCTATGTGCCCCACACAGCACAACTCTGAACACCTCTGTGCCCCACACAGCATACCTCTGTACATCTCTGTGCCCCAAACAGCACACCTGTGTACATCCCTGTGCTCCAAACAGCACAAATCTGTACACCTCTGTGCCCCACACAGCACACCTCTGTGCCTCACATAGCACACCTCTGTACACCTCTGTGCCGCACACAGCACACCTCTGTGCCCCACACAGAATACTTCTGTACATATCTGTGCCCCACACAGAACACCTCTGTGCCTCACACAGCACACCTCTGTACACCTCTGTGCCCAACACAGCACACCTCTGTACACCCATGTGTCCCCCACAGCACACATCTGAACACCTCTGTGCCACGCACAGCACACCTCTGTACATCTCTGTGCCCCACACAGCATACCTCTGTACATCTCTGTGCCCCTAACAGCCCACCTGTGTACATCCCTGTGCCCCAAACAGCACAAATCTGTACACCTCTGTGCCCCACACAGCACACCTCTGTGCCCCACACAGCACATCCCAGTACACCTCTGTGCCCCACACAGAACACCTCTGTGCCTCACACAGCACACCTCTGCACACCTCTATGCCCCTCACAGTACACCTCTGTATACCTCTGTGCTCCACACAGCACACCTCTGTACACCTCTGTGCTCCACACAGAACACCTCAGTACACTTCTATGCCCCACACAGCACACTGTACACCTCTGTGCCCCATACAGCACACCTCTGTACATCTCTGTGCCCCACACAGTACACCTCTGTGCCCCACACAGCACACCTCTGTACATCTCTGTGCCCCACACAGCACCCCTCTGTACAGCTCTATGCCCCACACAGCATATCTCTGTGCCCACACAGCACACCTCTGTACACCTCTGTGCCCCACAGAGAACACATCTGTGCCCCACAGAGAACACCTCTATGCCCCACACAGCACACCTCTGTACACCTCTGTGCCCCACACAGCAAACCTCTGTACATTTTAATGCCCCACACAGCACACCTCTGAACATCTCTGTGCCCCACACAGAACACCTCTGTATATCTCTGTGCCCCACAGAGCACACCACTGAATACCTCTGTGCCCCACACAGCACACAGAACACCTCTGTACATCTCTGTGCCCCACACAACACACCTCTGTACACCTCTGTGTTACACACAGCACACCTCTGTACACCTCTGTGCACCACACAGCACACCTCTCTACACATCTGTGCCCCACACAGCACACCTCTGAACTCCTCTGTGCCCCACACAGCACACCTCTGTACACTTCTATGCCCCACACAGCACACTTCTGTACACCTCTGTGCTCCACATAGCACACCACTGTGCCCCATACAGCACACCTTTGTACATTTATGTGTCCCACACAGCACACCTTTGTACAACTCTGTGCCCCACACAGCACACCTCTGTGCTCCACACAGCACACCTCTGAACATCTCTGTGCCCCACACAGCACTCCTCTGTACACCTCTGTACACATCTATGCCCCACACAGCACACCTCTGAAAAACTCTGTGCGCCATGCAGCACACCTCTGTGCACTTCTATGCCCGACACAGCGCACTTCTGTACACCTCTGTGCCCCACACAACACACCTTTGAACACCTCTGTGCCCCACACAGCACACCTTTGTACATCTCTGTGCCCCACAGAGCACAAATCTGTACACCTCTATGCCCCACACAGCACACCTCTGAACACCTCTGTGCCCCACACAGCACACCTCTGTACATCTCTGTTCCACACACAGCACACCTCTGTACATCTCTGTTCCACACACAACACACCTTTGTACACCTCTGTGCCCCACACAGCACACCTCTGTACATCTCTGTGCCCCACACAACACACCTCTGTGCCGCACACAGCACACCTCTGTACATCTCTGTTCCCCACAGAGCACACCTCTGTGCCCCACACAGCACACCTCTGAACACCTCTGTGCCCCATACAGCACACCTTTGTACATTTATGTGTCCCACACAGCACACCTTTGTACACCTCTGTGCCCCACACAGCACACCTCTGTACATCTTTGTGCCCCACACTACACACCTCTGTACACCTCTGTGCCCCACACAGAACACCTCTGTACATCTCTGTGCCCCACACAACACATCTCTGTACACCTCTGTGTTCCACACAGCACACTTCTGTACACCTCTGTGCTCCACATAGCACACCACTGTGCCCCACACAGCATACCTCTGTATATCTCTTTTGCCCCACACAGCACACCTTTGTACAACTCTTTGCCCCAAAGAGCACACCTCTGTGCCCCACACAGCACACCTCTGAACACCTCTGTGCCCCACACAGCACACCTCTGTACATCTCTGTGCCCCACACAGCACTCTTCTGTACACCTCTGTGCCCTACAAAGCATACCTCTGTGCCCCACACCGCACACCTCTGAAGAGCTCTGTGCCCCACACAACACACCTCTGTGCCCCACACAGCACACCTCTGTGCCCCATACAGAACACCTCTGTGCTACACACAGCACACCTTTGTATACCTCTGTGACCCACACAGCACACCTCTGTGCCCCACACAGCATACCTCTGTATATCTCTGTGCTCCACACAACACACCTCTGTGACCAACACAACACACCTCTGTACACCTCTGTGCCCCCCACAGCACATCTCTGAACACCTCTGTGCCCCACACAGCACACCTCTGTCCATCTCTGTGCCCCACAAAACACACCTCTGTGCCCCACACAGCACACCTCTGTACATCTCTGTGCTCCACACAGCACACCTCTGTACACCTCTATGCCCCACAAAACACACCTCTGTGCCCCACACAGCACACCTCTGTACACCTCAGTGCCCCACACAGAACGCCTTTGTGCTCCACACAGCCCACATTTGTACACCTCTGTGCCCCTTAAAGCACACCTCTCTACACTTCTATGCCCCACACAGCACACCTCTGTACACCTCTGCGCTCCACACAGCACACCTCTGTACACTTCTTTGCCCCACACAGCACACCTTCGTACACCTCTGTGCCCCACACAGCACACCTCTGTGACCCACACAGAATACTTCTGTACATTTATGTGCCCCACATTACACACCTCTGTACACCTCTGTGCCCAACACAGCACACCTCTATACACCTCTGTGCCACACACAGCACACCTCTGAACACCTCTGTGCCCCACACAGCACACCTCTGTACATCTCTGTGCCCCACACAACACACCTCTGTACACCTCTTTGCCCCACACAACACACCTCTGTGCCCCACACAGCACACCTCTGTGCCCCACACAGAATACTTCTGTACATTTCTGTGCCCCACACTGCACACCTCTGTACACCTCTGTGCCCAACACAACACACCTCTGTGCACCTCTGTGCCACACACAGCATGCTTCTGAACACCTCTGTGCCCCACACAGCACACCTCTGTACATCTCTGTGCCCCAAACAGCACACCTCTGTACACTTCTATGCCCCACACAGCACACCTCTGTATACCTCTCTGCCCCACACAGAAAACCTCTGTACATCTCTGTGCCCCACACAGCACTCCTCTGTACATCTCTGTGCCCCACACAGCACACCGCTGTCAACCTCTGTGCCCCACACAGCATATCTCTGTGCCCACACAACACACCTCTGTACACCTCTGTGCCCCACACAGAACACCTCTATGCCCCACACAGCACACCTCTGTACACCTCTGTGCCCCACACAGAACACCTCTGTACACTTTAATGCCCCACACAGCACACCTCTGTATACCTCTGTGCCCCCACACAGCACACCGTTGGACCCTACACAGCACACCTCTGTACATCTCTGTGCCCCACACAGCACACCTTTGTACACCTCTGTGCCCCACACAGCACACCTCTGAACACCTCTGTGCCCCACACAGCACACCTCTGTACATCTCTGTGCCCCACACAGCACACCTCTGTACATCTCTGTGCCCCACACAGCACACCTCTGTACACATCTGTGCCCCTCACAGCATACCTCTGTGCCCCACAAAGAACACCTCTGTGCCCCACACAGCACACCTCTGTACACCTCTGTGCACCACATAGTACACCTCTGTACACCTCTGTGCCCCACACAGCACACCTCTGAACGCCAGACAGCATGCCCCTGTAAATCTCTGTATCCTACACAGCACACCTCTGGAATGCACAAACAATTACCATCAGAGCTCCCTTTACATGACTAGGGTATAAATGATGGCATGTATTGCCCTACCCCATACCGCTGCAACCCCCAACCCCCCCCAACCGAATAATAACACTCCACACCGACTCAGAGACAACACACAGATACCATCTTAACAATTGGGAGCCGTACCCCAGACGGGTCCCTAAACCTTACCTTGTTTGAGCCCATAACACCTAAAAAGGGGGACCTTGCACTCCGCCACATCCAATACCGGAACATCCCACGAAACCTTTAAACAACAGGGCAGGAGGGTGGGAAGCTCTCCTCTCTGTGCTCTCTCCAGGCGTTATGCCGCCCCCTCCCTCCTTCACTAACCTCCTCACTCCTAACTCCAGGCCCCCAGACCTGCCCTGCCCAATGACCCTGGGCTAGCCTCCTTGCACTCTTCACCCCTACCTCTCCAGCAATGCCTAGCCCTCTTTAACTCCTGTCATGCCGGCCCTCCACCCAATTATTTCACTTCGGGCCTCTCTTGACTAGGGTATAAGTTATGGCATGTATTGCCCTACCCCATACCACTGTAACCCACAACCCCCCCCCCAACCGAATAATAACACTCCACACCTTTTTGGGTTTAAAGGCCACAGCGACCTTTTATTTAACCAAAAACAATCATTAAATAACAGTTAATATAAATAACAGTATACATCAATCTATACGGGACTGGAGCTACAAGGCCAAATAGGGCATAAACCGAACCACCATGACGGTATCTCCTTGTTCCCGTTCAGGCCTCCAGCCGCAAACCACCGACTCAAAGACAACACACAGATACCATCTTAACAATTGGGAGCCGTACCCCAGACGGGTCCCTACTAGAGTTGAGCGGACACCTGGATGTTCCGGTTCGGCGGGTCCGGCCGAACTTCACAAAAAAGTTGGGGTTCGGTACCGAACTTGACCCGAACTTTACCCCGGACCCCGAACACCATTGAAGTCAATGGGGATCCTTACAGCAACAGCAGGAACCTGGCCCTATAGAACTAGAAGATGATTTTAGAACAATAATCTGTCCCTCTAAGCAGTAGACTTTACCTAGTCCAGTCAGATCTTTCTGTAATGCAGGATGAGATCTGCAATCTGTCCCTAAAAGCAGTAGTAGTAGTAATCTCTACCTATCTATCTATCTATCTGCAATCTGTCTCTAAAAGCAGTAGTAGTAGTAATCTCTACCTATCTATCTATCTGCAATCTGTCCCTCACAGCACCGGCAGCATCCTCTCCCTACACTACCCAGAGAGCATGTGACATGCAGCACTAAGTGACTCCAGCTTATAAAGAGGCTGGGTCACATGATGCACTGGCCAATCACAGCCATGCCTTTAGTAGGCATGGCAGTGATGGCTTCTAAGGGCAAACCAGTGAAACGCTTGTTGATTGGCTGCCCTGCAGCTATTCAACATGCGTGATCAAATACCCGAACCCAGAACTCGAACCCAAACTTTTTTCAAATGTCCGGGTTCGGGTCCAGGTTACGGACACCCCAAAGTTCGGTACGAACCTGAACTTTACAGTTCGGGTTTGCTCAACTCTACTTGTGAGGATTCACAACCAAGCCTGAAAGCTTACCGAACTCTTCCAAGATTTTGAGGAGATTCGGGGACGAGATTATAGGGGCGGTCAGGAATAGCAGAATATCATCTGCAAAAAGGCACAACTTGTGATGGTGCCCACCAAGTTCAATGCCTTCAATATTTGGGTTAGAGCGTATCATTTGTGCTAGTGGTTCGATTGCAAGGGTGAAGAGGAGTGGAGAGAGGGGGCACCCTTGGTGTGTACCTCGACGAACCGGAAAGGGATCTGATTTATAGCCTGCATATTTAATGTAGGCTGAGGGAGAGTGGTATAGAGAGGCGATCCAAGAAAGGAAATGGGGACCAAAGCCCCAATTCTGAGGGCGAAAATTAGGTAGAGCTATAGAACTGAATATCACCCTATCCATTATACACTGCTCCCTCTGTGATCATTGTTGCCCTACCCTTGAAGGAGTCCACGGACTAACAGCTTCTCCTGCTCAACCATATACCCCTCCAGCCGTATTCACCCCTATATATATATTTTTTGAACCATTACCCACTGGATCACCCCTTGGTGGCGGCGGATTAGACTGGATGGGCTTGGAACTCCTTACTTGTCACTGGGCCCTCCCTTTCTAACCATGCCTCCAACCTGCAGAGACTGTTTAGTAAGAGTAAAAGAAGAGGATATCCCAAGCTCCTAGCCCAGACAACCTGGGGGCCTCCCGATAGGCTGCCCCCAGGTTCGCTATCAATGGCTTGAGCTCGCGTGGTCTTAGTTATGGTTTCAGGTTCGGTTTTTGTTTTTGATGCTGATGTTCTGATGTTATTTTTCTGCTGTTGGGCTGTGTTGCTGGCCTGTTGGCCCCTGTGCCGCTGTTATAACTGGCGGTGTTCCGGGCCGGCAGCCCAGCACCTCGGCACTTAAGGATAACACATAAGAGACTATCCTTTATGGTGTCAGTCTGCAATTTAGCTAGATTTAAAGAAACTAGGTATTAAGCTTTGAACTATTTGTTGACTGTTTATATTTCACCGAAATGTTACTCACAACCCATTCACTTATTGTCCTACACAAACCTGCTCGCAGGCGGAGCAGCTGCCCAGAGTGGATAAGACCTCATGTCTCCACACTCGGTAGATGCGACATAGATGCAAACCCTCTCTCTGACTCTGCTCCCCTCCCGTTTGAGCACCAAGCCAACCTCCCTTATTCCCAATACTCCCATTGGGGGCCGCAGCTACCTGCGTTGCTCTCCCCGCTGGCCATTGGCCATTTACCTCTTATTTCCGCCCACTGATCCTTTCCACAAACCCCCCACATCAGCTAGGTCACCACCTAGCTGATACCCCATAGGGATCCTACACTGTGGTCCGGAGTGCCGTTAAATCCGTTGTCCACGTGATCCTTACACTCCTTTCACTCGCTTCAACCCTCTTAACTCTCCTACCCTTCTTGACCCTCCCCTGCCCCCACCTGTTCCCCTTACACGTCCCTTCCTAACCTTCGAACCCCCCCACAACAAGATGCGCACCCAAAGCACCCTGAAGATAATGCCCCTAAATGTCAGGGGCCTGAACATCCCTGAAAAAAGATCTGCTGTCCTCAGGAAAGCATCTAAACTCAAAGCCCAAGTAGTCTTTGCACAGGAGACTCATTTTAAAACACTGAACATTCCCAAATTTCATAATGGAAGGTATACACACACTTTTCACGCCCCTTCCCCAATAAAAAAAACACAAGGAGTAACCATCCTTATTGCCAAAAATCTCCCATTTCAGCCTACCGCTCATCTAGCTGACCCGGAAGGTCGATACATATTTGTTAAAGGCCACATCTACAATCAGCCAGTGACGTTTATCAACATCTATGCTCCTAACACACATCAAGTCCCCGTTATCAGGAAAGTGATAGATAGACTTATTCCATTTCACGAAGGAATGATTATCCTCGGAGGTGACCTTAACATCCCCCTCTGCCCCAATCTTGATTCCTCAACTGGATCCTCCTCCTTACCGTACCGTGCCCTACGCCAAATTAAAAACCAAATGCACCTATTGTCCCTCCACGACACCTGGAGAACCCTCAACCCTGACACCAAGGACAAATGCATCATAAGAGGCAAATGCATCATAAGAGGCAAATGCATGCATGCTAGGGAGTGCCAACAGCTGTTTGGCAAATACAGGATATATATGGACAATCCTTGTGTATTGGAAAAGGTTGCCTGCAGCAGAGGGAGATAGGTTAAATTATGGAGTACACATTTAGGGGTAGGTGAGTGGCAGCCAGGGGGGATGATTGCGAGGTGTAAATAACGAGATTCCTATAAGATCATATGTCTCTGGGCATTGAGGGGGGAGCAGCTACTCGTGCCTATGCAAACTTCAAATTGGAGACAAAATTGAACAATCAGTGTGAGAAATTGCTGATTCAATCATCAAAACAATAACTAGAACAGTTTGGGTTAGTGTTAACCAAAGTCAGGGGGTAAGATACCTATTATGCAACCAACACTAATCTGCAAATGTTCACAGCGGTATATCTATCCAAAGACCAGGTAGGCAACCAGGGAACACAGAACTGATACATAGAATGTCACCTGAGGGAAGCCAGCTGGAAAGGGAATATTTTATGCCATAGACCCGTGCGTGGCCCATGGGATAGGCAATCACGGACTCATGTGGGACCGGTGGCGAAAAGCATAGTAACAGTCAGATAGTTCACACCGGGTTCATTCCTGGAAGTATGTCTTTTGTCGGCCCCTTTTTAATGGCAATTTATAGACTGAGTGAGAGAATGAGGTAACTGAGAAAGGGGGGATTGTAAGGAGCCAGTTGGTGCAATCAACACCTGACTGGACGTGATGGAATGAACAGGAGCCAAACACCTAGCCACCTCCGGTCCTTTCAAGCAAAGTGTGTGATAGTGGCACATTAAAAGGGCAGAAGGGGGGCGTGGCTTGGATGCGGTGGAGAGCGGACGTGCTCTGGCAGAGCTCCGGCTCCATCGATCAGTATCTACGGGCATCTGCAATCCCTGGGATAGGTGAGCTACTAAAAACCATCCCAAAGGCTCCCTCACATCTTCCCCTCCAACCGGGAATAAAGATCGAAAAGATCCGCGGCGTACCTCCGGGACGCCGGAAATTTAGCCCGCGGCTTCGGTCGCGGCCTAGTCCGCGGCGGCTCCCGTTCCTCTTAACCCACTAATCTGAGGCCAAAACCCGGAGGGAGAAACATAGGGGCCCCTACAGACACCTCACAAGGAAAGTGCTGTGAAAGTTGTCCCATCCCACGGCCGACCTCCGCAACACACGAAATCTAGCCCGCGGCTTCAATTGTGGCCTAGGCCGCGGTGTTTCCCAAGCACTTACAGCTACCTTACTGAAACCTGAACCCGGACAGCAGTCCACAGGGGCCCCTACTGACTCATTACAGAGACTGTACTATCTACAGGTCACGCAGATGAGACCCGCAGCATGCCCATAATGGCAGCCTAAACCAGGAGCTTTGGCACCAGGGGAGAGATAGCAGGCCCACACAGCCTTTATTAATGGATTATGGGCAAAATAGGAAGACAGTTGCCCTTCTCCCAAACCCCTCAACCACAACCGAACCGTAACCTCCCAGAACTTTTCCGCCCGCGGACCCCTAAAAATACCGAGGCCTCTACCTCTGGATCTTCTCAGAGCCCAGCAGGCATGGCGTGCAAGGCGGAGGACAATTCATCTAAAGCGAACATGCAACTTAGTCACGATAGACTCGTAGACTTGATCCAACAGGTCCCTAAAATGTCAGACCTTCAAAACATAGCCTCTGACATCAAGGGAGCCCTCACTGAAGCAGTTCTTGAACTTAAAGACGAGCTACGTGGTGTATCTGACAGATTAGAGGAGGTTGAGAAAGCGGCAGGCAGACATGATGAAGACATCAGAGACCTACAACAATACAGTGCCAACTATCACTTCCATTTGATCGAGCTCCACCGCCGCCTCGAGGACCTCGATAACCGGGGAAGGAGGAAGAATTTGAGAATTAGAGGTATTCCAGAGAGCGTAGAGCACGATCAGATACCCCTGGCTCTCCAATCCTTATTTAACAACCTCATTGAACGCCCACATGATTCACCAATCGAATTCGAGCGCGCGCATAGAGCCCTGAGACCCAGGGGTAGGGAGGGAGACCCCCCTAGGGACATCATATGCTGCTTCGTTAATTACAAACTTAAAGAAGAAATTGCCACTAGAGCAAGAGACCAGGACGACATCCGCTTTAATTAATTGCTTCGTCGTATACTACAGGGATCCCCCCAGAGGGAGGGATGGGGACCCAGAGTCCCGAGATACGCGCGCGAGCTTAAGCTAACCACTTAGTACACCCGCAAGTTACTCCAACAATTTATTCCTAACCTCTCGGTCCCCATAGACCAGCACGAGATGCGAGAGACCTTATGGAGATTAAGAGTTTAAGAAGGAGGAAGGGGCCAATAGCTCCAGGAGCTCCGCCGCAACCTCGAGCTAGTATACCTTCACTATCAACCGTGACATAACAACATCCAGAGACTACAGAAGTAGTA
>BLSH010447457.1:408761-423484 GCA_018402905.1 Glandirana rugosa | reverse complement strand
TTTCGGAAAACTCTCCAATTTTAAAATTAATTTCAAGAAATCTCATGCCTTGAATGTATCCTTGTCTAACTCTACATATCAAGCTTGTGCTGATTCTTCCCCTTTTGAATGGCGTGCATCTGAAATTCCCTATCTAGGAATTAAACTCCCAGCCAAACTAAGAGACCTCTATGATCTAAACTTCCACCCTTTCTTACAAAAATGCACCAGCGACCTGGACAACTGGTCTGGCCTGGGACTTTCATGGTTTGGAAGAGCGGCTTCTCTGAAGATGACTGCTCTCCCGAGATTCCTATACCTGGCCCAGGCTATCCCAATGACCCTGCCTAACTCATTCTTTCGGACTCTGAACGCTAAGATTAGCTCCTTTATTTGGATGAAATCTCCACCCAGAATTAGTCTCACCCGACTCTCAGCCCCAAAGAGTGAGGGTGGTATTGGTTTGCCAAATTTCAGAAAATACCACCAAGCTACGCTCCTGACTAGGTTAACAGACCACCACATACACTCCCCCTCAAAAGATTGGGTTGACCTCGAAAACCGAATACTAGGAGCTCAATTCTGCAATATGGCTTGGTCTAGAGGGGGGTTTCAACTCCTAAAAACTAAAGACCACCCACTAATCTCCCCTATCCTACATGCCATGCAATCCATCTCCAAAAATCTTAAGCTTTTCTCCATACCTGGACCATTAACTCCCATAAAGGACAATGTTGACTTTCCTCCTAGCCGAGATAACAGTTTTCCTCTTCCCAGTGAAATTTTGAATCTAAAAGCTACTCACTTTTTTCGCAATGGCAAGTTCATACCTAGCGATATCCTTTCGGAAACACACGACTCCCCCAAAATTGCGCAGTGGCCCTACTTCCAGATCCGCCACTATCTAACTAGCACAGCAAATAAATCAGCCGTATCGAGGCCAATGACGAATTTTGAGAAATTGTGCCTGGGCCCCCCCCAGAAACACTTGATAGCAACTATTTATGCCCTTCTTTCCTTTTCCGAATCAAAATCTCTAAACCCAATAATCAAGGTTTGGGCCTCCCCTAACAGGCAAGACCTTACACTAGACCAATGGAAAATGGCCTGCTCAACAGCCCTGAGGGGCACCCTCAATGTGTCAACCCAGGAACACAATTATAAGGTTCTTACACACTGGTACAGAACCCCGCACTTACTACACCTAATATCACCCAAAATCCCAGACATTAGTTGGAGATGTGGCTCCCATCCTGGAACGATGCTCCACATTTGGTGGGATTGTCCCCTAATAGTTCCCTACTGGTCAACTATACATGATATCATCCGCAAAGTTACTTCGCAACAAATTGAATTTACTGACCAACAATTTCTCATCCACTTTTCCACACACATGAAAAGTTCCTACAAGAAATCTTTGGTAATGCACATGATAAACGCTGCAAGGCTGTGTATCCCTGTCCTCTGGAAACAAAAGAAAATCCCCACAATCAGGGACTGGGTCACCAGGGTAAATAGAATCCAAGAGATGGAAGAGCTGATAGCAATTGCCGCTGAGAATATCGCCTCTTACCACAAAACGTGGTCATGCTGGATTAACTACAGAGAGTCAATACAATATCGCAACTTGTTAGATCCCATTTGAACTATAAAATGGTAGTATGAATATAGAGCAAAACTCTATAGTAGACTAACCTTTGGTACACCTTGCCCTCACCTTACCCCCTACCTTACTCCCCCCTTCCCCCCCCTACCCTCATCCCGTCACCTCCCCCCTCCTCCCCCCCTAACCTCTAATCGCTTACCAGTACTTTGTTTATTGCCCCAGACACACCCCTACGCCCACTTGGTTAACTTCAGACTCCTTTAGACTAACCTTTCTGGACCTCAATATGTTAACTCCCTAACACTCTATTCCCACACCCTTATAATAATGTGACTACACCAGCAAACGGTATATATCCAACATCTTTATACTTAATTATGCATTATTTTGTCACTTGAATCTCAAAGGTTTTGTTCTAATGCTTTATTTTTACTTTGTACTAGTTTTTCACTGTGCTTTTATTACTTACTGCTTTAAGTAATGGCAATGAACATGTACTGTACAATTGTTTATTCAATAAAGCTTTTGTGGAACTAAAAGGGCAGAAGTCTTGGACTTACGGTGTGCTAAGTCACTCCTGTGGGAGGACGTCGAAACAACTTATGTGAACAGAGTACCTCAATCCATGGAGTCCATGAAGTCAACAGTTGAGGGGGTGAATCTGCCCCTTTTGTGAACGTTGCTGTCCTCCTTCGCAGAGGTGGAGGTCTGGTTTTTCTGCGTGGGAGCTGGAGGCAGAGCGACGTCTGTGACGCTGGTCTTTCGGGCTGTAATCTGTAGCAGAGAGGTGTAGTTCCTGGAGGAGAGAGCATAGATCAGCTTGAGATTTGCACACATGTTTGCGGTCTTTATAAGTGAACCTGATGGAGAATGGGAAACCCCAAGTGTACGTGCTGTGATGCTGCTGCAGCACCTAGAGTTATGGCTTCAGAGCCCTTCTTCTGGTGATAGTGGCCTGGGAGAGGTCTGCAAAGAGCTGATAAGTGTGCCCCTGAAAGTGGAGGAACTCTTTCTGGCGAGCTGCAGTAATTGCTCCTTAGTTTTGTAGAAATTAAGTTTAGCGACTATGTTGCGGGGGGGGGCCCTCCTTCCTGGGGGCTACAGTTCTGTGCATGCGGTCCATCTCCAGGCGCTCAATGGGGATGGACGGCATAAGCTCCTGAAATAGGGGCCTGATTGTGGATTGTAAGTCCAAAACTGACTCAGGGATCCCCCTAATACGTATATTGGAGCGTCTGGCTCGGTTCTCAAATTCTTCTAGCTGCTCTAGCTCCTCTGTGCGGTGGCCTAGCTCCCTTATTTCCCTGGTGAGGCACTCTGTAATCTTGTCCGAGGTCTGCTTAAGGGCCTTATGTAGCATCCGCTCGAATTGCGCCATTAGGGCAGACTGGAAATCCTGGGGCTGAGAGTGTAAGGGGGAGGCTATGGTTTCACCCTCTGACTCACCCTCATCTCTGTGTGGTACCTGTTGCCTGTGTGGAGACTGCTGTGAGTTGCTGCTCAAGCACCAGGTCACGTCCGCCGCCATCTTTGAGGAGGCCTGAGCCAGGGCCTCGTGCATAGTTTTAGCCTTGACCATGGCGCGGGGCCCGCCAAGGACCATCGCCGGAGGTGCTGCCGGGTCTCAAGCTGCAGGGCCATTCGTGGGCGAAAATAGGAGTGCCCAGATCTGCTGGTGTCAGCCGCAGCAATCTCCCTAGAAGTGGAGCTCTAATTCCATGCGACTGGCATGGACGGCTTCGCACATACGCCCCCCCTTTTATCAAAACATCTTAAACCATACCCCGAGATCACCTATAAGAGGTCTAGGTCATTGAAGGATAGATTATTACATAGTCATCGTTCACCTAAGATACAAGGGAACAATAGAGCATTAGGCACCTATGCATGTGGAGGCTGCCACTATTGTAAATATATTTTTGAATCCAAGTGCATCAGTCTACCTAATGGGCGGATATACAAACTGCCTTTTAGAGCAGATTGTCAATCAATAGGTATAATCTTAATTATGTTTTGTAACTGCGGAGCCTTTTACGTTGGAAGGACCAAAAGGCCCTTTTTCCACCTTATTAGAGATCAGGTGTCTCTAGTTAGCAAAAAGAGGATGGAGATGCCAATAAGCAGGCATATGGGACTCTTCCATCATTTCAACTGTACCATGATGCACTTTTTTGCTCTAGAGCACATTCCCCCCACGGAAAGAGGGGTTGATCATGATAAGTTGCTTTTACAATGAGAAACTCAATGGATACAAAACTTAGCAGCCCTTAAACATCCCGGCCTCAATGATGCATTAAGCTACAAGCCTTTTCTCTAGGAAGTCATTCTTAGGTCTCTTCCTTATTCACTATCTATCTATACCTGCACCTCTTATTAGAAGTTTGGTCTTTTTTGAGCAGGGTGGAGTCTTTCAATTTACTTAAGCTGTTTGAAATATACAAATTATTATAACTATATGTAGAGCGTATAATAATGTTCAATTGGATTTGGAAGATTTGGGTCCTATTAATAAAAACCTTACTCTCATTGGTTTATCAAGAACATCATTTACCATGTTTTCATGTTTCAGGTCTGGTTCACACTCATGTGCTGGAAAATGCTCCCCTACCAGTTTGCAGTAACCAGTTACTATATTATATTATTTTCAGAGCGTTTCAATATATTTTTCATCTCTTAGTATATTTTTTAAAACAAGTTATTTCAAGTTATTTCAAATGACTTAACCCTTTTTTTTCTCTTGATCTGTCATCCTGTTCTTTGCGGCATTTATGGCCATACGGACACGGGGGCACTCAGTGGTGGACATGATGTGGCCAACCTACGTCACTCTGAGGGCCCAATTTTTGGTTCCCAACCTGGGCACACCTGATGGAGCAACATTGGGACTAATGGCAGAAACTGGGAGGTGGTTGGTTTCCTCCAACCCCCCCCCCCCCTTTTCCTTGCTGTTGGCCATTGGTGGTTCCCTTTGTGACAGTTGGGAACTTCCAAAATGGCTGAAGTGGGCGCCGCGTCCACTGCACGGCGTCACTTCCACCCTTTGGACTTCCGGACATGCGCAGTGGGTTCCCTATGATGTCCGCACCTCGCCGGTGACGTCAGACGCCGGTGAGGTGGAAGGAGGATATAAACGGCCTCCTGACCGCCATGATCTGTCAAAAGCACTGTGAGACTGAGACGGGATCGGTCTCGGCTCTCCCTCTACACCAAACTTGCTTTTGTATGTCCATCAAGGTAACTATGATATTTCCTCTTTGGGTGCATTGTGGCGAACCCTTTTTTCTAATAAGCTATGGCTGGGTCTGTCTCCCTTGTTATGAGAGATAGACCAGCCAAAATATCCCTTTTACTATCACTGGATACATTTCACTATTAAGAATATTAATTCTTTCTGGGTTTGGTCGCTTTCCCTGATTTTTTTTTTTGACAGCTAATTATCCCAGTTTAATTTATATTGGATTCTACAATAATTTTCATACATTTTGTTTGCTCCTTCAGGGTACCCAGAGGACAGCAGTTGTCCCTACAACCATCCTGATCATTTTTTGATCCGACATCCACTGCTAATCCCTGGTGTTCAATGGTGAGAGATTCTTTCCAGCTTTCCCCAATGACTTCCTGTCATTTTTCCTAGTATTTATCTTGAAAGGAACAAAGGTTGCCCTCCCTCCCCCCCTATTCTGTTTTTTTGGGGGACTTTTTGTAATTGGCCCTATTTGTCGCAACATATTATCCTTACATAAGGTAATTTATCTCTACACAGTAGGTACACTTTTTCATCCATGCTATAATAGATTTATATGTACATTTTATTTACACACATGCCACCTGTACCCTCTTCATAGGTTTTCCGAATGCCCTCTTCTATGGCTACATAAGCTGATTTGGTTTGGCACGAGCATGAGAATATTTTTCTACGTATACACTCTGCATGATATATCTATTTGAACATCTGGTAGGTTCCCATTGCCTGGCTTTGAGTGACGGACCTGTTTCTTTGTATAGTATTCAGTACTTTTTATGATCTATTTCTTCATATTGTATCTATATGTGCCATATGCTTTTTATTTTATGTTGAAGTAGATGTATTGAAGACAACAATTGACACATGTTACATCGCTATATATTGCATGTGCAAACTATACTTAACTATATTCAATCACAAGTCGATAGTTCCACTAGTTTGTATGTGGTAAAACATAATGAACAGTCTCCAAGTGCTCCTAGGGATGGACATGCAGGTGTATGAACCCTCCACCACAGACACACAGTGCCACTCACCTCCTTTTGACCACTTGCTTACTGGGCACTTAAACCCCCCTCTTGCCTGGACCAATGTTCAGTTGTTCACTGTCACTTTTTGAATGACAATCGCATGGTCATGCAACGTTGTACCCAAACAAAATTTACGTCCTTTTTTTCCCCACAAATAGAGCTTTCTTTTGGTGGTATTTGATCACCTCTGCGGTTTTTATTTTTTGCACCATAAACAAAAAAGAGCGACGATTTTGAAAAAAGAACAATTTTTTTAACTTTTTGCTATAATAAATATCCAAAAATAAAAAATAAAAAAACACGTTTATTCCTCAGTTTAGGCCAGTGGTTCTCAACTCCGGTCCTCAGGACCCACCAACAGGCTAGATTTTAAGTATTACCCTGGGGAGATGCAGACTAGAATACTGCAATCACTGAGCAGCAAATTATGTCACCTGTGATGTATTTCAGTTATCCTGCAAACCTGGCCTGTTGGGGGGTCCCGAGGACCGGAGTTGAGAACCACTGGTTTAGGCTAATATATATTCTTCTACATATTTTTGGTAAAAAAAAAATTGCAATAAGCGTATTTTGATTGGGTTGCACAAAAGTTATAGCACCTACAAACTATGTAAATTGGTTTATGGCGTTTTTATTATTTTATCTTTTTTACTGGTAAGGGCGGTGTTCTGCGAATTTTATCAGGACTGCGATATTGCGGTGGACATGTCTGACATTTTTGACACTTTTTTGGGACCAATGACATTTATACAGTGATCAGATCTAAAAATAGACACTGATTACTGTATAAATGTCATTGGCAGGGAAGGGGTTAACACTAAGGGGGCAATCAAGGGTTTAAATGTGTTCCCTGTACGTGTTCTAACTGTGTGGGGCTAACAGGGACATAACAGATCTCACTGATCCCGATCACAGGCATCAGTAGATCTGTCATGCCCCCCCCCCCCCACAGAGCGGGGAACCGCCGTGTTTACCTTGGGGATCGCGGGTCTTCGGTGGACATCGAGTCCGCCCGACCCGCGGGCACACTCACGCAGCACACGCACCACCGGCGGCTGCCAGAGTGAGCCTATTGATGGCCTCCCGGCAGAGTAGATCCACGCTGTAGCTGTCTATCGGCTATAGCACGGATCTGAAGTGGTTAAAGACTGGATGGTCTATTATATACCTTCCCCACTGGGGACAATAACAATCCTGTAGAGTTCCTATGGGCATCAGATGGCTATGGCAACATTCCTCCCATGCTGAAGAAGTCCCACCCAGGACATAACGTGTACGGGTGAGGAGCTATGTAGGATTACACCCGCGGCCATCTTGTCGGCTACTAGGACGCTGTATATCTTATGCGCTGCTCCATGCACTCGGGAAGAGTGCAGTTTTATAAGTGTGCAACTTTGTAATTCATAAACTGATTGGATTTTACGGAGAGCACTACATGTGGTATTTTACTTTTCCATATGCACCTTGGGCGGAATGTTGCCATAGCCATCTGATGTCCAGTCGACAAAAAGGGAGTCCAGCGCTTTGATGGGTTTGCAAATTTCTATCGGAAATTCATCAAGGGGTTTTTAGCAGTCATCACCCCAATAACCCAACTCACTAAACAGGACTCACTTTTCCGTTGGACTCCCGAGGCCCAGGAAGCCTTCTCTTGTCTCAAGAAATTATTCACATCAGCTCCTGTCCTCAAACACCCTGACCATGCACTACCATATACATTGGAAGTGGACGCTTCCAAGACGGCGGTCGGAGCAGTTCTCTCGCAGAGGCGAGGTCCAAAGGCTTTCCTCCATCCAATTGCCTTCTTCTCTAGAAAACTCTCACCACCAGAGAGAAACTACGACGTGGGTGATAGAGAATTGTTAGCAATTAAGTCAGCCCTGGAAGAGTGGCGCTACCTTCTGGAAGGAGCTGCACACCCCATTTTGGTCTTCACAGACCACAAGAATCTTGAATATCTGTGGACTGCCAAGAGACTAAACCTCGGCAGGCAAGATGGGCACTATTCTTTTCTAGATTCCAGTTGCACATCACTTACAGGCCCGGGGCAAAAAATGTAAAAGCCGGATGCGCTGTCTAGGATGTTTCATGTTCCAGAAGACATGTCCCCATCGGACACAATCCTACCGGCCCACAGAATCTCCTCACTCAGGAAGACCTTCTGACTCAGATCAGGAAATCTGTCACCGGCCTCATCATGCCACCGGACTCCGGATTCACGATTAGAGATGGACTGTGGTGGTACAACAACCGACTCTACATCCCAAAGGAAATGCATTCCGCAGTCCTTAGACTCTGCCATGATATTAAACTGGCTGGGCACTTTGGTGGTTACAAGAATACAGAACTACTTTCCCGCTCATTCTGGTGGCCCCGACTAAAGGAGGACTGCCAGGACTATGTAAACGCCTGCCCTGTCTGTGCCAGAAACAAGACAGAGAAATCCAAAGCATGGGGGCTACTTAACCCATTACCCATCCCGAAATGACCATGGTCGCAGATTTCGATGGATTTCATCGTTGAGTTGCCACCATCTGCATGATTCAACACGATCCTGGTAGTTGTGGACTGTCTCACAATGATGGCCCTTTTCATACCCATAAAAGGCACACCTTCAGCAACCGAAACCTCAGAGATCTTCATAAGAGAAGTGGTTTGTTTACATGGGATCCCTATTAACATAATATCAGACCGAGGGAAGCAATTCACATCCCGTTTCTGGAGGTCGCTATGCTCTACTTTGGGAATTGAGCTGGCCTTCTCCTCAGCTTACCACCCACAGACCAATGGCCAAACGGAGAGGACCAACCAGACCCTTGAAGAGTATCTGCATTGTTACTCCTCATACTCCCAAGATGATTGGGTCTCTCTGTTGCCAGTAGCCGAGTTTGCCTATAATAACTCCATTCTGTCACCAAGCAGTCCCCCTTCTGGGCGAACCTCAGCTACCACCCTACCTTCCTACCTGACCTGCTCACAGAAAGTTCTGTGCCTTCTGTCCTGGAGATTACTCAGTTCTTGGAGCAGAAAAACAAACTCCTTCGGGAGACTCTTTCACCAAGAGAAATTTTGACATAGGGAGACGAGGAGAACTGGAACTTCAAGTTGGTCAGCGGGTCTGGTTGTCCACAAAGAACTTGAGACTTTCTTGCCCCTCTAAGAAACTGGGGCCAAGATACATTGGACCATTCCCCATCAAAAAGAAGATCAACAGAGTAGCCTACGAGCTGGACCTGCCAACCTCTCTGCACATCCATCTGGTTTTCCATAT
The DNA here is from genome assembly GCA_018402905.1 of Glandirana rugosa. Lineage (NCBI taxonomy): Eukaryota > Metazoa > Chordata > Amphibia > Anura > Ranidae > Glandirana > Glandirana rugosa. The sequence goes on along the minus strand of BLSH010447457.1, from coordinate 414,353 downwards.
GAACCTACTTAAGCCAACAGTCAAGGACCTCTTCCCGGAGCGTGGTACAGCACCACCTGAATCAGTCTTGGTGGACGGAGAGGAGTTTGAAGTGGAAACTATCCTCGACTGCAGGAAAAGGGGAAATAACATCCAATTCCTGGTCAAGTGGAAGGGCTATGGGCCCGAAGAGAGCTTCTGGGAGCCGGAGGAAAATTTACATGCAAAAGAGTTAATCAGGGCCTTCTGGAGAAGACACCAATCAAGAGAACCCGTTTGGGCATCCGGAGCCTGACCCTTGGGGGGGCAATGTTAGGAAAACAGCCATTTACGGGCGTTCCTGACTGTCTGTGCGCATGCGCCCGTGCGCATTCACGCATGCCCGTGTGTGCCCGTGCATGCCAACGGCCCTATTTAAGCAAAGCAACACCCTGCAGCAGATGCTGTCCATTGTACAGTGTTCCCGTGATCTGTGACCCCATGCTTACTCTGAGAGACTTTCCTGTACCTGTACCTTTTCCTGTACCTTTGTTGCTTTCCACCTGCCCTGACCCCTGGCCTGTCTACGACTATTCTTCTGCCTGCTCCTTTTGTACCTCAGCTGCCCGCACGTTGCCGACCCTGCCGACCATCCGCCTGCCTGCTCCACCTGTCCTGCACCGCCAGCCAGTTACTGACCTGGATTGCATCACCATCCTCCTGCCTAGCACGAGCATCAGTGGACCTTCACCTACCACCAAGTGACCCAGTCCAACCCCCGTGCCCCCTAGTGCTCCTGAACTTCCTGTCCACACTACCAGGGGTTCTCAAACTAAGGCTGCAAGAGAGGTGACCCCTGCATAAGTCAGACTCTCCCACCAGGTACGTGACAGTGTCACGTATTTCTCTCAGACCTATAGGCTGCAGTTCCAGTGTCCACCAGCAGGTGTCTTTCGGCATTAAGGACCTGACACCATCCCCTGCAATCAAGCATCTCCTGAGACTGATTGCAGGAAGTGTATTTAAACCTGGGGAATGTTGTTGTAATTTGCCTTGATATTCTCTAATGCCCCTGATCTGCGATCCTGTGTTCCTGAAGCCTGTCTCCCATCTCCTTTTCCAGGACTCTGACCCTGATCCTGCAGCCTGATCCCTTCTTACCTGCCCAGTCCATCTCTTGTTTCCCTTTTCCTGTCCTGCCTTGTTCCCAGCTCCCTTCTGCTTAACCTCTGTATGACCCTGGCTCTGGTATGATTATGATTTGGATATCCCATGCTCTGTAAATATTGTATTTAGTCTGTCTTTGGTTTTTGTTCTCTGGATGTTTGTTCACTGGTTGGGTTACAATATCCACTGCATTGGAGGTGCGTTATCTTTGTTATTTACTTATCTTTTAAATAAACATTATTATTCAAATTACCTGAGTTTCGTGCGCTCTGTTGCAGTCCACACATTGCTGGTCACACCGGTCCCTGACAATATGTATATACACTATATATATTTTATATATATATATATATATATATATATATATATATATATATATATATATATGCGCTTTTTATAAATTTCCCATATATCTATTGCATAAGCTTTTATCAATTCGGCTGGTTCCATTCAAAGACTGGTAACATTCTAAGTCTGCCTATCTGTTTCTCTCTTTAGGTGCACATACAATTGTATATACTGTGTATTCCTTCTGCTTGATTGTTTTATCACCATTAAGCAGCCTTGGGAGTCTGATTAGTTGCATATTTATGATGTGACAATGTTTCAGTGGTTGATCACTGGCTGGTGTCATTCTCCATATAACTACAGCTCTTCCCTATTCCCATATCACTTGACAAAGGAGCGCGCATGCTCTGTATGAGCTTTGTGCATGCTCTGAAACACGCTGTGGTTCCCTGGTCCTGTGTGACGATACATGCTGTAAGGTGTTGCGCTCCAAGCCTCCTTTCCTCTCCAGCACTCGGAATGACTTGGATTTGCTGGTCAGCACACTGCACATCTCCTGGTCATACCGCTACCCTATTACCACAGAGGATTACATGTGCTGGAGAATGCACCCCTCTCAGATGTCACCCATAGATGAGCCGATCTCCTGTAACCCATATGAGTTGATATTGCTACATTAATCGTGTATCAATAAATATTGTATTTTTCCTGTTTTTCTTTTCCATACAGTATGTCATTTGCAGACCTAACTTCACTCCGGAGAAGAGCATGCCATTTGTGTATATTTATTTACTGCAGCTTGTGCTGCCTACAGCCACTGGTTTCCCATGGATTCAGATATGGACTTTTATATGGACTAAAGTGTTTTTAACTTGTTTTAGCTGGTATTCATCTCCTATCATTTTTTTAAAAGTGCCTTGAGTACTCCTTAGATTAGTGCTCCACCACAATGTGTACAAAATGCACACTTACCAACTAAATCAGTAACATAAGCCTTTGGTGTCTTAGGGTACCGCTCTTTATCCAGTTATATTCATGGAGTCACACATTTATAACGCTTAACAGGAATCTGACAACCTCTGTCCTCTTAAATGGTCATCCTCAAACATCAATACCAAGACTCAGTAAAAAATAATAACAATCCAGGATAGTGTAACACCATTTATTTTAAAAGCCAAAAGCAGGGATAAAATATACATTTTACACTTACATTTGTAGGTGCTATAGTCAGCGCCAATACAAACAGCCTGGTAGCAGTTGTCCTGCACACTGCTTAGTCCACGCAGGTGTATGTTCCAAATGGCTGAATATCCTAACCAGATCCAACAGGAAGTGACATCACGTATGGCGGACATGCAGCCTTAATGCATTTCGCTTGATGGAGCTTCCTGATGATGCTGATAAGCGAAATGCATTGAGACTGCACGTCCGCCATGCATGACGTCACTTCTTGTTGAAGATCACTGGATGGCTATTCACTTAATGTCTTCATGCAAATATTAAATGTGTGTTAGTGCCTTACTTTTTATATTTTTACTGGTTTAGAGGCGGTTAATCCACTTATAGGGGCAGCTTCACATATTTATTTCTTACAGTTGTTGTCATTTGGGTTGGCACTTACTGTACGTAGTTGAGCAGCAGGCTTTGATTTACCACATATTATTTGCATTTTTCAGTTAACACACAGTTTGTGGTGCAGGTATCACTAGTTTATATGGGGCTCATCACTAATGATTAGAGTTGAGCGAACACCTGGACATTCGGGTTCGGAGGGTCCGAACAAACTTTGGAAAAAAGTCCGGGTTCGGCACCGAACGTTGCCCGAACGTTATCCCGGACCCCGAACCCCATTGAAGTCAATGGGGACCCGAACTTTTAGGCACAAAAATGGCTGTAACAAAGTCCTGGCAAGTGCTAGAGGGCTGCAAAAGGAAGGAAAATGGGGGTAAGAGTAGGGCAAGTGCCCTACAAAAAAATGGGGATAGGGAAAATAAATTAAAATCAAATAAAAAAATGGGAAGGGGGGGTAGATGTGGATTAGGAGCCTAGAGGTTGACTAGGCCGTGACCATGGCAGTGTAGGTGGAAGTGGCGGTGGTCGAGGAGGAGGAGGTAGCCAACACTGTATTTTTTTTTTTTGGTTTGTTTATAATTGGGGTAGCACCCAAAATATTGAGGCCTATTCAAAAAAACAAGTATACGAATGGCTGTGTGAGTCTGTTGTAAATGTTTATTCTGCACAGGGTACAGACAAGTCTTGTGGGATCCATGTCTGATTCATTTTAATAAAGGTTAGCTTGTCCACGTTGGCTGTGGACAAACAGCTGCGCTTGTCTGTGATAATGCCTCCTGCCGTGCTAAACACACGTTCAGACAATACGCTGGCTGCAGGGCAGGCCAGCACCTCCAAGGCATAAAAGGCAAGCTCAGGCCATGTGCCCAATTTGGAGACCCAGAAGTTGAATGGGGGAGACCCATCAGTCAGAATGTGCAGGCGTGTGCACACATACTCTTGCACCATGTTGCTGAAATGCTGCCTCCTGCTAAGACGTTGTCTATCGGCTGGTGGTGCTGTTTGTTGTGGCGGGCTGCTGACAAAGCTTTGCCACATTTCGGCCCTGCTAACCCTGCTTTCTGAGGTGCTGCTGGTGGCACAGCTGCGTTGGTGGCCTCTTCCTCCTCCTCTGCCTTCGCCTTGTGCTTCCGCTGAGCCCCCGGTGTCATTTGGGAGTGCCCTCAGCAGCGCCTCTACCAGTGTGCGCTTGTAGTCGCGCATCTTCCTCTCACGCTCCAGTGAGGGAATTAAGGACGGCACATTATCCTTGTAATGGGGATCCAGCAGGGTGGCCACCCAGTAATCAGAGAAAGTTACAATGTGGGCAACTCGGCTGTCGATGCGCAGGCACGGCAGCATGTAGTCGGCCATGTGTGCCAGGTTGCCCAGAGGCAAAGACTAGCTGTCCTCTGTGGGAGGTATATCATCTGTGTCCTCTGTATTCCCCCAGCCACGCTCCAGTGATGCCCACAAGCTGCGTTGGGTGCCACCCTGCTGCGATTCCTCCTCCTCCTCCTCCTCCTCCTCATCTTCCTCGTCCTCCTCGTCTTCCAGAACTGTGCCCTGGCTTGAGTATTTTTGACCTGGCCTATGCTGGTGCAGGAACCCACCCTCCGAGCCACTTGCGAATGACTGGCCTGATAACCGTGGAAATGACCCCTCTTCCTCCTCCTCCTCCTCATCCTCCTGTGCCACATCCTCTTCCATCATGACCCAAAGTGTTTTTTCAAGGAGACATAGAAGTTGTATAGTAATGCTGAGAACAGTGTCATCGGCTTAAGTACTCAAAACACCGCAATACGCTACACAGGTCTCGCATGGAGGCCCACTCCTTGGCGGTGAAGTGTTGCTGTTCCGCAGAGCGACTGACCCGTGCGTGCTGCAGCTGAAACTCCACTATTGCCTGCTGCTGCTCGCACAGTCTCTCCAGCATGTGCAAGGTGGAGTTCCACCTTGTGGGCACGTCGCATATGAGGCGGTGAGCGGGAAGGCCAAAGTTCCGCTGCAGCGCAGACAGGCGAGCAGCAGTAGGGTGGGAATGCCGAAAGTGTGCACAGACGGCCTGCACTTTATGCAGCAGCTATGACATATCCGGGTAGTTTTTAGAAAATTCTGTACCACCAAATTCAGCACATGCGCCAGGCAAGGGATGTGCGTCAAACCGTCTCAGCCCAGAGCCGCTACGAGATTTCGGCCATTGTCGCACACCACCACTCATTGGTCTATTGTTCAATGCCTGTCCACAGCTCCTGCGCAGTGTGGGGTTTATCCCCCAAACATATCAGTTTTAAAACAGCCTGCTGTCGTTTCCCCCTGGATGCCCCCTATTTGGGGTGTGACGCGTCCTCGACACCTGTCCGTAACTTGTTATCTGGTTACTCACCACCACACGCTGTTACCGGCTTTAGAGCATCGCCGAGACCCGACTCTGCCAAACTGCGTGTAGGGAACGGACCGCGTACACGACTTAAACCACCATGTCTTAAAAGATTTTTGATGGGCCTATACAGTATCGACGACGTATTTCACGTCCGGCAGACACGTGTGAAAGCCGTAAGGGTGGGATGACGACGAGCGGACAGACGCGACGTCGCCTTGAAACCGGAAGGGCGAGTGGCGGAGTAT
>BLSH010447457.1:379890-391588 GCA_018402905.1 Glandirana rugosa | reverse complement strand
ATGCCCCCTCCAGTTCCGGCCTCTGTATGTCCAACTTCTTGCAGAAATCTTCTATTTCTTCTGGGAATCTTAATCTAGCTGACCTTCCCTCTTTCATTCCTATTAAACAAGCTGGGAACCCCCAAGTGTACTTAATATCTTGCCTTCTCATTTCTTCTGTTAGCGGTTTCAATTGCCTTCTTCTCGTTCTCGTCTCCGTGGCTAGATCTGCGAATATTTTTACTTTTCTCCATATTTTGCTGGTTTTGTTCTTATTTCTTTCCATATTTGTTCTTTATCCTCGTACTTGTGAAATCTGACAATCACATCGCGGGGTATATCCTTCCCCAAGGCCGGGGGTTTCCTAACTCTATGTGCTCTCTCTATCTCTATCTTTTCTCCTTCTGATTTTCCCAGGATTGGCCCAAAGATTTTGTCCACAACTTCCTGCAAATTTTCATCTTGCTGTACATCTGTTGTTCTCTCTGGGATATCTCGTATCCTTAAGTTCTTTCTCCTACTGCGGTTCTCATAATCTTCCATTTTATATCTTGTGTTCCTTTGTTCGATCTGGAGGGCGCACATCTGTTCTTTTAGTGCCCTTATTTCATCCTCTTGTTCTACTAATTTTTCCTCCGTTTCCTCCACTCTTCTCAGTATCTGTCCTAGGTCTGTGCGTAGCCCCATTAGCTCACCTTTGAGTGATGACTCTAGCCTCTGAAACATCTCAGCCATATCCAATTTCGTTGGCATTGCTGCGCCCTCTGTCTGTTCTTCTTCTATATCTTCTATTTCTTGCCCGTTGTTTGGAGGCCCTTGGCTGCTTCCCGCTTCTTTCCCGGTTGATTGTCTCTTTTGGGGACCTTTGTTTGCTGCTTCTTTTTGTTTACTTTTTGCTCCGTAATGCTTTTCTGGGCTTTCCAGTCTGCTCTCCTGTACCATGTATTTCTTAATGGTACTGGGGCTAGCACTGATCCTAGAAGGATTTACTCCTCCTCCCCTTGTCGTTTTTCCTCTCATCTTGCGTATCCCGGAGGTATGGGATTGGGCTCGGGGGGTCTAATGTCTAGTGTCGGGCTTGCTTATTCTCCTCCACACCCTTCCCACTAAGTGCCGTTCGTATGCTCCCTTGCTGTCATCTGCTCCTCACCCACTGCTTTATTGCCTACAAGGGCTTATGCTGTGCGTGGGGTGGGGTCTGTGGGTGCATGGCTGGGGGGGAGTAGGATTCATATACATTTTTTTTTTTTTTTGGGGTCTAAGGGCTAGGGGTTCTCAGAGGTCTAGAGGGAGTCTGAGGGGTTGGCGTTAGCCCTTCGTCTCCCCCTTTCCCATCTCCCCTGTTCCTCCTTCCAGCACCCTTTCCACTGATCTCACTTTTTTTTTTTTTTTTGTCTGCCTTTTTGAACATTCGCTCATTCGAACATCTGCTTAATACAATGCCGCTTCTTCTTTGCTTCTTTGCTTCACCACTCCTTACCGCTTACCGCTCCCGTTGTACTTGTGATACCACTATGTCTCTTACAGTTGGTTTCTCTTACACCTCTTATACCTCACAGTTCTCTGTACTTTTACAGCTTTAAACCTCTAACCATAAAAGCATTGCATCACAGTTTCTCTTTAAGCTTAATTACATGGGACAAGGCAAAATAAAATACTTATCAGCCGATCACTGCTTCTCCTCTGCCGAGCTTGGCTTTCCTTGTTTCTCTTCAGAGCCTTCAGGCGCTCCTTTCCTGTGCTGTATTGTGCTTTAGTCCGGCTCCGCTGTGTCGTTGGCGTCCTATGTACCTGCCCTGCCGGTTCTCCGCCTGGTAGCCGGGATATCGCGGTAAGAAGCGGTGCAAGCGTGACGGGTGGCTGGCTACTGCGGGTGCAGTTCGGCTGGTCTCTCCGGCGTTGGGTACTAATAGGGGATGGGTCCGAGGTCCAGGCTGCGGCGCTCCATTCCTTTGGTCTCTCCTCGCTTGGTAGCTCTGCCTTCCCTCACCATCCTCCTTCGCTACCTTGCTTTGCGCCGCGGGATGACTTCCTCTTCCTCAGATGCCACGGCTACAGCCCACGCTACATCCGGACTCCTCCCTCCAGCATCCTGGTTTCCCATTCTTTCCTACGACCTTGAACCCTGGAACAGTCTTACCGGATCCGCTGGGCGATCTTTCACCCCTAAATACATTGGAGTTGGGCACAGATGGGTGCAAAAAGTCCTCAGCAGCAGTGTATCTCTCCACAAGGTCCACCAGTTGGTTGGCAGTTTTGGGGTCCCCATGACTGACCCACTGCCTTAAAGCAGCCGGGAGCACATGCAGATACAGTCCATGACCACACGCTCCACAATCTGAGGGCCTGGCAAGGTCTCTGGCTGCAACCACTTCCTTATGAGATGGATCAGGTCAAACATTTGGCTTTTCCATGTGGTAGGAGCAGTGAATCACCCGTTGAGCCTGGACGACCATGGTGACCCCCAGGCGTGCTAGTATCTCTGTCTTTAGAGTCTCATAGTCCTGGGCTTTTTCTGGTTCCAAATCAAAGTAGGCATTTTGGGGTTCACCTGTCAGGAAAGGTGCTAATAGTCCTGTCCACTGCTCTTTTGGCCATCCTTCATGAACAGCGACTCTTTCAAAGGTCGTGAGGTACGCCTCCACATCATCTGCTGGAGTGATCTTTTGCAGGTGGTAGCTGGCAAGTATCAAATTTTGTTCCACTGTCTTAGGAGGCGCAGACCCCTTCTTTAACTCCAGCAGGGCTTCTGAAAACTGGCAATTTGCCTCCTGCTGAGCTGCCATGGCCTGACGGTTCGCTTCCTGCTGTGCTGCAATGGCCTGTATGTTTTGGCGATTGTTCTCTTGCTGGGCCTTGTTCCGTTGGCAACTCTCCTTGTGCTGAGCTGCAGCGGCCTATGTGACCTGGTGGTTGGTCTCCCGCTGAGCCACAGTGGCTTGTAGCAGGGCCTTTAACATTTCTTCCATTTTAGGAAATTGCACACCAAATCCACCACGTGTGAGGGATTAGCTCTGGTTGGGATCACCTTTCCTGGGAAAAAGGCAGTTGAGGCAGCAATTTCTTCATATCTGGCTTGCAGCCAGGTTTATTGGTAAAAAAGGTTTCATTTAAAATAAACAAAACATAAAATAAATCCTTTTCATCCAGGCTCTAACTATACATCTCAGCATACCTATCTGAGCAGTGTAGGGCTGCTCCCAGACACCCACCAAACAAAGTTAGTGCAAACCTTTTTTTAGTCCAAAGCACAAAGCTCTGTGTGTCAGTTCAGTCTCTCAGGCTGAATGCTCTCAGAGTTTCAGGGTAGAGAAAAAAACTTGCTATCTTCCTGGTCTATTTGAACCACAGCTACTAGTGGACCTCAGTGGACCACAAAATCTGGTCCTGAACCGACCCTGCCATGGTGGCTGGTAAAACCTGGGCCGTATTCCACCTTAGTCTACTCCAAATGAATGCATATGAGGCGACACATAGCGTCCATCCATGACTTTGCCTCGCATACTGTCACAGTACATATATGCGTATCAATCGCATAGAAGGAGAGGAAATAAGATAGTTATTCAAGGTGCAGTAAGCTAAAACAAAATGGAGTGAAATGAACTAAAACACAAAAAGAGATGGGAGAAGGAAAGTGGTTATCTACAGAGGGATGGGTGTTTTATCTTCAGTTTGGTTCAAATAGATATTTCTTGTGGCTACATATGACCAACCACCGCTCAAAGTGTTATGGCTCTTAGAGCCCTTTATTGGCAATCGGGTTCTAGTCAATGGACTTCAGCAGATACTCCAAGCATTTAGATCCCAAGATCCAAGCAACCTAGTCATCCAAGAATACCTGGAGATTTAGTTCTGTATTAAGTCCTGTTGTCACGAGGGACTTCAACCTGTATATCCACCATTTTTCTTTATGAAGTAATATACGGTTGAAGTCCCCTCTTTGTATTGGCAACTTCAAGGTATATATTCTCTTTACTTTCATACCATTAGGGTTGCCACTGAGGCGTTGCGAGAAGTGTTTAGCTAGTGGTCTCTCGGGATTCTCCTCATTGAACTCCCTCAAATGCCCCCCTATCCCTGGTCAGGGGCCTTTTTGTCTTGCCTATGTAAATCTTTGGACAGGGGCAGGTAATCATATAGATCACTTGAGTGCTGAAACAGTTTATTAAATCCCTAATATCAGATTTTTCCTGTCCGAGAGCATCTGTGAAAATACTCGTTCTTTTTCAAAATGGGCAAATCTGACAACGATTGCAGGGGAACATCCCCTTTTTATTGATCCTGGAATAATTGATAGTACAGCTATCTCTATACATACTTGTAATCTTGTGTCTTTTATTTTCCTATATATATCGAATATCTTCGCCCAGAATGGCTTGACCCCCGGGCACTGGTACCATAGATGCAACATCATGCCGATGTCAGCAGCACATCTCCAACATGATGCTTGATTGTCCTCATTAATCTTACATAGGCCTATGGGACATCTATACCATCTTTTCAAGATTTTATAATTCCTCTCTTGGAGCTTTGTTGATATTGTCATATTATGGGCTAACCTGATTGCTTTTTTCCATTCTGACATGGGGATCTGACTCCCTAGTTCCTCTTCCCATTTACTAGTATATGGTAACTTGTACCCCTCTCTATTCTCTATTAATTTTTTATATAAGTTGGACAGTACATGAAGAGGTTTATCTTTTTGTACGAGTAGTCACACAAACTCCGTCAGTGGTCTATCCAATGTTCCCTCTAATGTCAGTTGATTAATATAGGTCTGGAGCTGTTTATATTGCATCCATTTTTTCTATACTGTGCTTCCCAGATCTCCAATGGGGAAATATTCTGTCCACTAGAGTCTGAGCGACTCTCGTATCTTCTTTTTTCCTCCATCTGAGAAATACCTGAGCCTGTAACGCCGGTGGAAACTCCTGATTAGAAAACAAAGGAGTCATAGGACCAATGCTAGTTGACAATATTTCCTTTTTAAGTATAGTATCCCATACTTTAAGTGTAGCTGCTACCAAGAAAGGGAGTTCATTCTTTCCGGGTCTCAAATTCTTTGGGACCCATTGGAGAGATCTCAACCCCTGTGCACTAATATCTTCCTCCAATCCAACCCATTGTTTATTCTTAGTATTACAAAACCAATCTACTATTCTTGTTATAAAGACCAATTGGGAATATATTTTAATATCCGGTAGAGCCATACCCCCTTCTTTTTTACTTTTAATCAATATGCTTATTTTAATTTGTGCGTTCTTTCGTGCTCATACAAATTCTCTTATTGCTTTATTTAATTGGTTTACTACTACCATTGGAATAACAATTGGGGCTGTTTGGAAAACATATTATAACTTGGGTAGTATATCCATTTTTATTATATTGATCCTACCACTCCATGAAAACCTACTTTTATCGTATTCTTTAAGTAATTTCAATGTTTTACAAATCATCGGAGAGTAGTTCAACTCCTGTTTCTTGTTCAGGTCTTGGGGAATATAAATTCCCAGATATTTAATTGCTGACTTTTGCCATTTAAAGGAAAAATTCCTTTGTATAGATTGCTAATTTTTATTTAATATCGAGATATTTAAGACCTCGGATTTATCATAATTAACTTTAAAATTGCTAACTAGCCCACAATGATTTAATTCCTTTATAAAATTAGGCAATGTTAATGTTGGATTGGAGATATACAACAATAGGTCATCTGCATACACAGACATTTTATACTCTCTACCTTTAATTTTTATTCCTTATTCCTTTTATTCCTTATAGCTGTTGTTAAATGTTCCATAATCAATATATATAAGAGGGGGGACAAGGGACAGCCTTGTCTAGTTCCATTATGTATCTCGATTGGGTCTGATAGCGTCCCATTCATGCGTACCCTAGCCGTGGGATTGTTATACAAGGCCATGTTTTTCTGCAAAAGTTGGGGCCCTATCCCCCATTGCTTTATTGTTTCCTCCAAAAATTCCCATCTTACCCTATCAAATGCCTTTTCAGCATTGATAGATAAAAGACACAATGAGATGTTATGTTTCTGTGTATACTCTATCAATGTGAGAGTTTTCAGCATATTGTCCCTCTCAAATCCTACCTGGTCTTTATGAATGAAATTTGGTAATATGGGTGCAAGTCTATTAGCAATAAAAAAAATAAAAATAAATAAATAAAATGCAAATTATTGACTAGGTAGAAAACCTCTGGGAGAATGAAGGATGGAGAAAGATCTGGGGGTCCTAATAGATGGCAGACTGAGCAATAACATGCAGTGTCAAGCTGCAGCTACCAAAGCGGGCAGAATATTAACATGTATAAAAAGGGATATACTCCAGGGATAAAACTATAATTTTGCCACTTTATAAAACCCTGGTTAGGCCACATCTGGAGTATTCTGTCCAGTTCTGATCCCCGGTCCTCAGAAGTGATGTGCTGGAGAGAGTCCAAAGATGGGCAACAAAACTAGTAAGGGGACTGAAGGACCTCAATTATGAGGAATGGTTGCGAACATTACATTTATTCTTTCTGGAGATGCGTTGCTTTAGGGGGGACATGATAGCGATCTACAAATACCTCAATGGGGATCCCAGCATAGGAAAATAAGATTCAGTCCCAGGGATTGTATGAGGACACGGGGCCACACAATGAGACTGGAGGAGACCTTAAACCGTGCAGGGTATTCTTCACTGTCAGTGCAATAAGGATGTGTAACTCTCTCCCACAATTGGTGGTGGCCATGGGGAGTATGGATATTTTTGGATGTATACCTTAAAAACACAACATACAGGAATATGGGAAAGTATTATAGACACTGACACACACACACCTACACAGGTTGAACTGGATGGACTATTGCCTTTTTTCAACCCTACCTACTATGTAAAACAACTCCCGCCATCATGAAGGCTGGTCGCCTACTGCAGGATAAGCTGTTTGACTGTTCTTATATAGGTAAGGGGCAGGGCCACCTGGCTACATCACCTAGTGGCACCGCCCCTTCTGACATCACTGACCCAGCTTGCACCGGTTCTTGATGTCAGAAGATTGTCAAAAACTGTCTCTATGTTTTTATTACCTTTTGACACATTTTTGGTGAATGGGTAGGGGTACTATGTTCCTTATACTCATTCATATAGGGGGGCTGGGATCTTGGGGCTTCCTTGTTAAAGTGGACTTCCTGATGCCAATAAGCCCTCTGCCCACATACCCCCGCAATCACTGGCCACAGTTGTGGGGATGAGGCCCTTGTCCCCCAACATGGGGATAAGGTGCTATGGGGTGGGAGGGGCAGAGCCTCAAGGGCCTGGTGGACAGAGCCCGAAGGGCCTGGTATGGACTGGGGGGGCCCCACACCATTTTTTTCTATTTTTTTTTCAATTGCCAGGAGGTGGCAATTGCAACCCTGAGTCAGTTTAACTGTGCTTTGGTTAGTTTTTTTTTTCTTTAGAAATTTACTTTTTGCTGCAGCATGTTGTATATCTACAGATGTGCCACTTTACAGGCAGACTAAGTGGACCCCCCAGCCACTATATTTAAAGGATATTTTTGTTTTTATTGTTGCACTTTAAGCATTATTAAAATCACTGCTTCTGAAAAAAAAACTATTGTTTTTAAACTTTTGTTTGTATGTCCCCCAGGGCAGTACCCGGACCCCCATACCCCTTTTATGGCCAGTTACTTGCATATAAGCCTTCAAAACGGGCACTTTTGATTTTTCCTGTTTGGCCCCCGATAGACTTCAATGGCGTTCACCGTTCAGGTTAGAAATTTTCCACAGTTCATAAGTTCTGCTCCGAACTGAAGGGGGGTGTTTGGTCCATCCCTAGTAAGAAACCTTGAGCTGTTAGAATGACTTTAATGTTTGTGTTACATATTATGGTGCATCATAAGCAATATTGGACAACAATGTTTCTGCATACTGCTTCTAAATTGGCAATTTTATTTTTTATTAAGGGATTCCTTAAATAGAAACTGTCAGAATTGACTCTGTAGATGCTGGGTCACTACAAGGTGGATTTTGATTTGTTTCGACGGGTTATTGGAGAGACTCTGTTGTATCTTAAAAAAATAAGAAAAAATATAAGATAAAAAAAAAAAAAAAAACAATATAGAGCAGCTATACTCACTTATCCCACTACCTGTTTGTTTAATTTATAGCCTCCTGCAAAATCTTCACATCTGCACACTACCAGATGTGTCAGATATCTTCAATGCAATATTCCCAACGCACATGTTCCTGCAAAAATGGCTGTATTTCAAAGTGGGTGCTGAAGCAACCATCGGCTGGAAAGCGACATTTCAGAGACATGCAGGACCCCTTCATCAGGCACGTGAAGGGGTCCTGCATGGCTCCGAAACATTGCTCTCTGCTGTTACTATGTGATCATTGATTAAAGCTTTGGGCCTATTTTTGGAGATCCTGGTGTGATGGTGACATTGCTTTCTCTGGTGTCAGATATCTGGTCCCCTACCATTCATTGTGGTCCATCTACCACCTTTATGGAACAAGACCATTAATTACACCATTTTTTGGTCCCTCTTCTGTCAGTTAACCAAATATCAATTAAATTAACAAAATGTATGTCTAATGTTTATGATATGTTATCACACAGTTTTACAGAAGATGGTAGGGGACAAAAGAGATATGGTGACCATTGTTCTCCAAATCCAGAAGTACCAAAGTATGTTTTTTTGCTGCGCATAGGCCAACAATTATAGCAAAGAGCATATAATCAGTTAAACAATAGAAGTTTCACTGTGTAGGACAGCAGAAGTTACAGTGTGCTGGGAGGTGTAGAAAGCCAGGCTGCACTACCATTTATAATGTTATGTGTATTTGGATGTAAAGTATACTGTATAGACATTTCTAACCTTATAAATCACACATTTTTGCAAGATATACAGAAATGTAAATCTAGCAGCTAACACATCATTTACTAGGTGATTAGTCTATGTGCCATTGTGTGAAGTTTAGTTTTGAAACTTAATATATTACTATGACAGCATGTTAATGACATCATCTGCTCTTTCATAGTCATTTGACTTCCATTTTCCCAAGTCACGATAAACAAATAAGGATGATTATTGCATGAAAGCATGTGCTATGATTAAGGTCAAAGTGGCACTTTTTGCATTATCACCCTCTCCTCACCACACAAAGCCTTGCTGAGAAGAATCTAAATGTCTCTCAGTTAGCCTGAAAATGTCAAGAACAAAGGAAAATGAACAGATTTTTCCTTATGTTCTGTTGCCAAGTTCTCTTTTAGGTTAAAAACATCCTTTCTAACTTTCAGAGCAGTACTTTAAACATAAGGAAAATAATCTGATGACCTCAAAGACAACAGCTTGAATTTTAAGTTCTTTATAGTTCCTGGTACATGTATATTCTTGTAAACTTTCTTTAATATTAAAGCATTCATATTGACATCTACTTTGTCCAGAAATGTATTCCTATATGAGGACATCGACACTGTATCAGTGCTTTGCATTTTCGTGAATTGGGAATTACTTTCTCATCACTATGCATGCCTTTACCGTCTTCTAATCTATAGGTAGAGGTGCATGTAATGTTTAAAATTCACTTTGGCTTCTAATTCTCAAGTATGTAAATCTAGTTGTTTTTTTTGTTTTTTTTTATGTTTTTTAGAATTGTATCCAGGATCAACTCATTCATCTCTATTTATAAATAGGAATTTGTTCATGAAAACCTCATTTAAAGATCTGTCCGCTTGCCTCCACACTACTATTATTCAACAGTGTTTCCTGACACCTTTTTCTTTCACTCTAAAACACTTCAAAATATACCTGTTAAGTAGAACTCCAATCCTACACAGCCAAGGAAACTGCCTTATTAGTCTATGTTTAATCAGAAGTTGCTATGGTGCTGCACATGTGATAAGTTATGACACCAGTCAATTGATGGCTTGACAGTGCATTTGAGAGCACAAGCAACTGTTATCATTCATGATGACATGCCTTGAATGTAACTGTTTTGGAAAACTGTTAAATCAAGTTTAGTTGACCGCCTTCAACACTTTTTAGTTGCAGGCAAAGAAAAAGGATTAATCAAAAGTAGATCCCAGAAATTTAAATAGAACTCTCAGCTTTATTGAGGTTGATCAACTAAAGTCATCACATGGCATACATGTGTGAAAGAGCACTCCTTTGCATCTATTAAACTTCAAAAAACTAATCTGACATACCCACATGGTATAGGAACACCCAAGTTAAGAAGCTGGATGGGGGATGGTGCACGAGACATGTGAAGATCTGCCAGCAATATCAACAATAAGCAAGTAGGCCTAACCTGTAAAACCATGAATGAAATCAAATTAAGTGATGAAAACATGAATAAAGTGCCTGGATCGTAAAAGGATTATGGAAAGAAGAACAGCTCTTGTTTATGTATAGGAAT
Source organism: Glandirana rugosa (assembly GCA_018402905.1). Classification (NCBI taxonomy): domain Eukaryota; kingdom Metazoa; phylum Chordata; class Amphibia; order Anura; family Ranidae; genus Glandirana; species Glandirana rugosa. The sequence goes on along the minus strand of BLSH010447457.1, from coordinate 381,186 downwards.
AATAATAAAAATCCCTGTGTAACAACAAGGTGTTAGCTTGACATCCTGGTGCATGAACTGTGGACATCCTGAGGCTGTCCTTGGAGGTGCATGTTGCCTATAGTGATTAGATCTGTATAAAATATATATATGCACTTACCCTAAAAAGATTTAAAATATGTGGAGGTGTTGCTACTTATTATAGCCCAAATACTCTGCTATTAACATATATAATATAATATATACAGTATCTCACAAAAGTGAGCACACCCCTCACATTTGTGCAAATATTTTATTATATCTTTTCATGTGACAACACTAAAGAAACACTTTGCTACAACGTAATGTAGTGAGTGTACAGCTTGTATAACAGTGTAAATTTGCTGTCCCCTCAAAATAACTCAACACACAGCCATTAATGTCTAAACCGCTGGCAACAAAAGTGAGTACACCCCTAAGTGAAAATGTCCAAATTGGGCCCAAAGTGTCAATATTTTGTGTGCCCACCATTATTTTCCAGCACTGCCTTAATCCTCTTGGGCATGGAATTCACCAGAGCTTCATAGGTTGCCACTCTTCCACTCCTCCATGATGACATTTCAGAGCTGGTGGATGTTAGAGACCTTGCACTCCTCCACCTTCCGTTTGAGGATTCCTCACAGATGCTCAATAGGGTTTAGGTCCGGAGACATGCTTGGCCAGTCCATCACCTTTACCCTCAGCTTCTTTAGCAAGGCAGTGGTCATCTTGGAAGTGTGTTTGGGGTCATTGTCGAGTTGGAGTACAGCCCTTTGGCCCAGTCTCCGAAGGGAGGGGACCATGCTCTACTTCAGTATGTCACAGTACATGTTAGCATTCATGGTTCCCTCAATGAACTGTAATTCCCCACTGCCGGCAGCACTCATGCAGCCCCAGACCATGACACGCCCACCACCATGCTTGACTGTAGGCAAGACACACTTGTCTTTGTACTCCTCACCTGGTTGCCGCCACACACGCTTCGCACACACCGCCGTTGGTCCACTCCTCATGTTTCTGTTCACACAGAACGGATGTCAGTTCGTACCACCACCCGCACAGTACCAGACCCCGACGTACTCACGACGGCCGTCACCCCTTAATGTCAAGTAACTCCCTTGGTACTTACGATTGTACATGACACTGTATGACTTCATCTCGTACCAGGGGAGGGAAGCCTCTGACCCGGTTTCCCGACATGAGGTTGAGCTGTTACTGGGGTTTGTGTGAAGGTTCTACTGGTGACGGAACGATTTCTTCGACTCCCATTTCCACTACCTGACCGGTTCGTACAGAGGC